>JAROYE020000014.1:9854787-10392287 GCA_029619315.2 Dynastes maya
AATCAACTTATCTCTGAGTGCCTTGGGAAACGTCATCAGCGCTTTGGTGGATGGTAAAGCCAAGCATATACCGTATAGAGATTCCAAATTGACAAGATTGCTGCAGGTAAATTAGAAGTAATATCAAGTAGGCATGAAAAATATATTTTGTAAAATCCTAGGATTCTTTAGGTGGCAACACCAGGACTCTAATGATAGCCTGCGTAAGTCCATCAAGCAGAGACTACGATGAAACCTTATCAACTTTAAGATACGCCAATAGAGCCAAAAACATCCACAACAAACCCAAAGTTAATGAAGATCCAAAAGATACAATGCTTAGACAATATCAAATAGAAATAGAACGTCTGAAACAACTTTTAGAATCAAGACTGTCGACTCCTTTCCACGTAGAAAATTTAACATCACAAGGCGAAGAAGTGGTTGAAGCACCTCAATCCCAAATCTGCAAAGATCTAGACGCGCAAAGAGACAGGTTGATCGAGAAGTATGAAACGGAGATGGCGAAGCTGAAGGATCTGCATGAAAGCGAGAAGAATGAAAAAGAATCCATTTTGAAGCAGATAGAAGCGATCAAGGAGGAATACAAGAAGAACATCGATGCTTTAAATGAGCAGATGTGTAAGAGAGAAGAAGTGAAAATTACTTCCAAAGAAGAGATCTTGAAGAGGATTGAAATTTTGAAGGCTTCAATGATTGGTGGTGAGAAAGCAAATGATAAGGAATTGTCGGAGAAGAGGAGGAAGAAGAAATTAGCTGCAGAAAGGAGATTAAGGTTTGTTATAATTTATTATTGAGGGATTTAATAACATTTAATTCCTTACAATAATCAACACATCTTTCACCTACACATTTTGCAATTTATCTTCATTATTTTCAGTGCAATCGCTCACGTTTTAGCCAAAATTGACATGAACGAAGACAGAGAAATTCTTCAAAACCAGTACAAAGACATTAGCCAGGAACTAGAACTAAAATCTGACATCCTAAGGAAATACCGATACAAGGTACCATTTGCTCATAAAATTCCAATAAAAAATGCTAAAGTATATCTGCCATATTAGGTGAGAGCTTTGGAAAAGGACATAAAGGATTTGCAAAGCGAATTTGAAAGGGAAAGAGAAGATTACCTTGAAACCATAAGGAAGCAAGACATGAACATCAAGCTTTTGTCCCAGATTTCCGAGAAACTGGCGGAAAATATGAAGAAAGAATGCAATTACAGGTATGAGATTTATGTTAGTAGTATCTGGGTTTATGTGTTATTAACAAAGACGAAAGTCAGTTAGGATCAAGGCGTGATTTAGCAATGTGTCAGCATTAGAAGGGGCATTGTGACCTAGCAATGTATATGCGATACCGCCTCTCTGCCCCTACTAATGTTGACGTATTGCTGTGGCGCTCCCAGTTACGCCTCGTTCCTCCGTTATTATTGCTTTCTTCTTAAGGGATTTGGAAAGTATAAAAGAGCAAGCTGTTTGGTTGGAAGACTCGCAGAAATTTAAGTTACCGGAGTTGGTAGTTCACAGGACCAAGCTACCACCAGCAGGTAGGTGTCATATTTAAGAATTTTGATCAAGTTCTGATTTTTAAATGAATGATCTATTTCTCGACAAATCGCAAATCATAGAATTAAATAGAATAACCTAGCAATATTGAATGATTGACGTAAAGGAAAACCAGCGAAAAGAACAATGAAACCATTGTCCTACGAAAAATTTTAGTTATACAGTTAGAACTAGTAAAATATGTATAATGTTCATTTGCAAACAAAATACCGTTGTAATTTTTGAAAGATACTTTTCTGATATGCAATAGTATATATATTTTCAATTTCTTTCTTCTTGCCATATATATACATACACAGTTTGTTGAAAGATTAAAATCTGGCTCTAAAAGATCAAATTTAAAATCCCTACACTCCAAATCTCATCCGCAGGTAGATATTCCGATATTCAAACCGCTCCGGCACGGCTAGACTCCAGCGAAGAAGAGCCCGATAGCATTTTTTTAAACAAGGTGGTAGCAAACCTTATTCCAAAGAAGCTTCCAGCAATTCCCCCAGCAAACGCTTTATAAACATCGTAATTTCACCGAAAATAATGCATGTTCTTATAATTTCTTTTTTGCATGCCGCTTGCTATTAACTGCTAACTTGCAAAAGAAGGCTTAACGAATGGACCGTCGCCAAAAAGCTCTTGTAGTAGCATGCCACCATCACCGCTACCAGAACTGGTGCGTATGTCTGTGATTAACTCATCGACGCTGATTTTTGGAACGTTTCCCTTTCGTTTAGAAGCTGGAAAAGGTGGACATCGATGACCTGATTGGGAACTACTTCAAACCGAAGAGGGCAGCGCAGTTGTTGAATCAATCTGCTAGATACGAAGCTGGAATGGTCTTCAGTACATGGAGAGGTAAGAAATCTTAGTTTCTGTTATACCATTTAAATGGCCATAATTTTATTCTATTCTATTAGACAGTACCATTCCAGAGTACGCAAGAAGGAAGCAAAGATCATCGGAGACCCTCAATGTAACAGAACGATCGCCAAAAACGCCACCTAATCATTTCTGGGTGAATAATGCTTCGGATGTTAGGAAACATATGAGATTGGACGCTTTACCAAGTATAGACAGTTCTAGGAAACCCAGGGTTAATGCGTTGGACTTGTCATAGCAGTGAGAATAATGTTCATTTAGTGTTTTTGTGCGTTGTTGGTGTTTTCGGAGATTTATTTTGTTATCTACCAATATGTAGAAGGGTTAAAAGGTAATGCCTACTCCAAGATCTTTTGACCCTTCCGATTTTAAGTAGAGACATGTTGCCTTTCCATATTTTCATGATATAATTGATGTATTTATATTAAAACGAAAGAGTTCTTTGATGAAGTGTGATATATTTGCTTACATTTTAAAGTGAAATAAATTGTTTATAACCATATATTTTCTGTAATTAAAGACGCCATGTCTAAAACTGTGGTTGTTTTATTTTCAAGAGCACCAGAGCAAAATCTTCCATGAAGTATATAGGTTAAATGAGTGGAAGTTGATCAGTAATCCAATTAAATCATAAGCCGTTGTTATAATTTAACTGGACTGGGATAATATTGAAAAACTTGATTACACCACGACACTTCTTGCTAAATCAAATTTCTGTAAATGTTCTTCGAAGATTTGGTTGTAAATGTAAGTTCTATCCTCAGTAGCAGGTCTGGTCATTCACATAGGAAAATAACCACTTAGAGCTTATGTTTTTGTGATATGAGTTAAGATAGAGATCGAGGATAATACTTTTGCCTTATTCACGATGGCTTTTTCTGTTTAAAACTTTTTCTTGAGAATTTGGAAGATGCCTTTTGGTTAAACAGTAGAACAAGTGGACTTTGAAGCAGAAATCTACAGCGAAATAGAAGTGAAACAGCTCCAGAAATCAATACTGCACTTCCGAAGCCGATTAGCATGTCCACAGTTAAACGCCATCTGCAAAAACCGGAATTCACGGAGAAATTGCGATGCGAGAGCCCTTATTTCGCCAAATTAATAAGAAAAAGAGGTTACAATGGGCACGTGAACGCCGAAATTGGATGGTAGAAGATTGGAGCAAGATATTGTGGACCGACGATTGCAAACTCGAGATTTTCGGTTCGCGAAGTGTTTGTAAGAAGATCCGTGGGTGCACATGCACTAGTGCAGTGCACAGTCTCTACCGTCAAACACGGCGGTGGTTCGGTAATAATTTGGGTTTTTTTTGCTAAAATTCAAGGCATAATCAGAAAAGAGCAATACAAACGCATCTTAGAGAAAAATGCAATACCCTCTGGTGTAAGGATTTTGGGTCAGAATTTTGTATTCCAACAAGACAATGACCCTAAACACACTTCAAAATTATGCAAGCAATATTTAGAACAGTTGGAAGAGGAAGGGACACTAACAATCATGAAATTGCCACCCCAAAGCCTAGACTTGAATACCATCGAGTTATTATGGAAAGAACTCGATCGGGAAGTAAGAAAAACTGCTCCAATTTCAGCAGATGACATGTGGAACAAACTACAGACAGCATGGGATCGAATAACTATTTTAGGAAAATAGTAAACGTAAGTGCAATACCAGAAGTTTGAAGAAGAACGCGACAGAATGAATTAGACAACATTAAACGCCAAAACATAGTTTTGATAACTTAACTAAATATACACCAAGAACATTTCAAGTCTATTTTTAATCCGTAACTACGGACCTTCCATTTTACGGCACTAGTATTGAATGTAATGAGTCTAGCAGAGTCTGTGTTAGTAGTGAAGGGTTAAGAGTTTATTTATACGACAGATGTAAACAAACTCTTTTGTCTTAAACAATAAGTGAATAAGTTTTCACTTCCAATGAATACTCTTCAGTTGTGACAACCAAAAAAATGTAACAACAGTCGATATATACTTTATTAAATTATTTGTACTGTATATGTCCTGTGATAGATACAACAAAAAACGTTATCTAGGATAAACAGGTTATAAATTAATATCCATTGTCGATACGGATCTTATTAACCTATGGTACACCAGCAAACTATCTCCTTTAAAGAACAAGAAGTCCAACTGTTCCATAAATACCCTAACTTTGTCTTTTTTAAGATTAAACTGACACTATGAGAGACCTTCTTGGAATGATAACGTCTTGTTCATTTCTTGCATTTCGTTCTGCATCTCTAAAGCTATTTCTTTGAACTTCTTCGCTAATTCTTCGTTTTTCTGAACACCTACAACATTCATTTCGATCAAAAAAAATTATTGAAAAATTTAGATTTGTTTAATGTACTACGCATACGTAGAGTATATATGAGAGTTTTCAACAACAAAGGAATCACCGAAATCATCTTGCACTTATACTACCGCTGATTTGATATACAGGACAAATCAACAGAATTAAAAACAGCGACGCCAATGTTTTGCTTACTAATGCCATGGTAACCAAACAATACTAACACCAGAAACCATCTGGTTGCGATGTCCAAACGAAGGAGTTGCGTTTAAGTGTAAATATCTCATTTGCTTTCAATATTAGAGATATTTAGAGATGTAGATTTCTTGTGCGGTGGTACATTAAAAAAAAATGAAATATCTCGAAAACGTTGAGAAATAGATATACGGAATCTTCAGAAATATAGGCCCATTTTTTTATGTAGAATTCAGAACCGAATCAATATATGTAGAGGGTGTTCAACTAAAAAAAAACATCTTTGATGATTATACTCTTTGGTTTCAGGGGTTGTAATTTCCGCCAACGTTTCGTCCACATTCTTATGGGTCATCTTCAGGATTGTTACTGCACACTTACTGCAATATATGAGTCAGCGTGCAGTAACAGTCCTGAAAATGTCCCACGAGTGTCAGCAGAAGCCACGGCAACGACGCGGTTCCAACCCGGAAACAAAGAGTGCAGTGTTATTGACGACCGCTGAAGCCTACGTACCAGATCTTTAATGATTTTTTGAAACATCATATATTGCAAACGACTTGGATATACCTGTAGATTTCGTTTTGAAAAAAACAATATGGTTCGGCCATTATAAACCAAGATGTTAGTTGTGAGATACCTATATAGAGCAAATTAGAACTGCAATATACAGGGCGACACACGGGAGTCAGGTTGGTTTTCAAATGAGCAAAATTAATGGGTTTGAAAAATTATGTCTCTAAGATGTCGTCCATCCTCTTCTCCAGCCTAGTCCTCGAACACACTTATTCTCTCGTATCTTCATTGATTTCCGAAATTTACTGACTAATAGCGGTCTTCAAATCATTAAGTGTATAAGTGCAATCCAAACTTTAAGAGCGTGGTAGGGAACGGTTGTCGAGTATGCAAAATATGCAAATACCAAATAATGAAACCTATCACTCAAATATAATTCGAACGTCTTCCAATTCTCATTCTACTTAAGTCACACTTAAGTCGCTTGATACGCCCTCATTTCGTTGAGGAAGAATAATGGATATTATGACTTAGTGTAAGTCTATAAATTTAATAAATAAAGTGACTTCAAGGGATACATTATTCAATAAATTATTTGTTGTTTTATCAGCTATTTCAGCCCCGCCAATGCATAATTGAATTCGTAAGATTTCATAAACATAGCATTGACCATTTTGCAAGGTATAGTTTTCTGCCTAAATATTGATATGCAATGATCTAACTAAGAAAGCGCATAACAGCAACACATTACAGAATTAAATTATTGTATTAAACTTTCAAAAATGGTAACATCCTTACCATGACCGTCTCTTGACATATAGATTTTTTGGCAATACCGTAGACGTACTTAATGGATTTTAATATACACATTGATTGAGTGGAATCCGATCGATTCGATGCGGGTCGCGTGTTAGTACGCTTGTAACAACGTTGGCCTGCAAACCTACTGTGTGCAAGAACGCACGTAATAATTTAAAATCATGGTCGCTTGAAAATGAGAGTTTCGCATATTTATTTTATTGCTGCTACGAAGCTTAGACGAAACTAATAAGAAATTCTAAAGATGAAAATAAAAACAGATTCTGTGAAATAAAAGAAAAGAAAAATATATACTCTAGAAATTCTTATTAAGATCGTCCGCACATCATGCAGTCTACCTCGTAAGTAATCACATTGGTAACCGTAAGCCGTCGACTGCCGCTAACCCCTTCGCTTGTGGTAAATCACCCATTCGCGTTTATCGTTGTCGCATGTACGCTTTTTCGTATAGCTAGACATTTTTTTCCCTTATGTGTATATGGTATTTGTATAGAACTCGATAACTGTTACAAAATGTTTTGAGTTTGAATTACCATCTAGTAATACGGGGCTCGTCCGGAAACTAGTACCCGTTCGCGCCGTGTGGAGCAGCAGTTGCGCGACGAGCCGCCGAATGGTTTTCTCGTGACGCAGTGAGCTGTCAGCTGTCAGCGTACGAGATTTGGTTGAGTTATCTACAATAATATCCCATCAGTGTAAGTTTGAAATGTTTAAGACACTCGGCAATACCGCCAGTTGTGAAGTGCGGTCTGTAATAAGATTCCTGAACGCCAGAAATGTGAAGCCATGTGACATTCACCCTCAAATTCAAGAAGTATACGGCAACGATGCGATGGACGCATCATCGGTTCGGCGAGGGCGTCGCAATTTCAATGCGGGGAGAGACAACGTTCACGATGAAGAGCGTCCAGGGCGTCCGTCCGTCATTACTGATGCGTTGCTGCGTCCAGTCGACAGCAGGATCGGCGTGTCATACTTAATGACATCAGTGCACGTTTTCCACAGATTTCGCGCACCATAACGCATGAAATCGTCAAAGATCATCTGCATTACAAACAAATTTGTGCAAGGTGGATGCCGCGCATGCTTTCAGAGGAACACAAAAACAAGCGTATGGGTGCGGCCTTGAATGTTTTGGAGCGTTACGCAAATGTCACACATTGTTACGGGCGATGAAACATGGGTTGCTTACTCAACGCCCGAAAGCAAACACCAGTCCAGGGAATGGCATCACTCTTATTCACCGACCAGACCCAAAAAATTCAAGACAGCAGAGTCGACTCGCAAACTCATGGCAACCGTCTTCTGGGACAGACATGGTCTCTTGCTTTTGGACTTCATGCCT
Organism: Dynastes maya; assembly: GCA_029619315.2. Lineage (NCBI taxonomy): Eukaryota > Metazoa > Arthropoda > Insecta > Coleoptera > Scarabaeidae > Dynastes > Dynastes maya. The sequence goes on from JAROYE020000014.1 coordinate 9,862,420, forward strand.
CGAAGGGCCACCATTAATGCGGAAGCATATTGTGCCACGCTACAGAAGTTGCGGCGGGCAATTCAAAATCGGCGGCGAGGCATTGTGTTGCTGCACGACAATGCCCGTCCTCATGTTGCCGCAACAACACGCCAATTGCTCCAGCAGTTTCGCTGGGAAGTCTTCGATCACCCACCCTACAGGCCAGATCTAGCATCGTCGGATTACCACAAAATTGAAAGATTTTCTAGGTGGAAAACATTGCCGCAGCGATGACGCCCTCAAAGCAGCGGTCACTACATTTCTCGCCACACTGGCGGTAGAGGATTACGACGTCGGCATAAAAAATCTCATCCCACGATACGACGAGTGTCTTAATTTACGAGGTGATTATGTAGAAAAGTAATGTATAGTACATGTATATGTCTAATAAAAAGTTTGTTCAGATATCTTTATTGGTTGCGATTTAATTGGAAAATGGGTACTAGTTTCCGGATGAGCCTCGAAATATATGAAATATCTCGAGTTATAGGGAATCTTAAAAAATATAGGCATATTCTTTCGCGTAGAATACAAAAATTATTTCTTTTAAAACATAAGTTATATGCCACGCTTTTTTGAAACATTCTGAATATTGCAAACGGCTTAGATGTGCCCGCGGAATTATTAAAAAAAAAAACAACATGGTTTGCTTATTATAAACCGAGGCGTTATTCGTGAAATACCTGAAGAGCAAATTGCAACTGCAATATGCCGGGTGACACATGGAAGTTGGATGGTTTTCAAAGTAGCTATTGCTATCACCCCAAAAAATATTTACAATATCTTCCGAAACAGCCTATATAGCGATCTAGTATCCTTTTAAAGTTAGAATAAATACAAAATTATTTTGATACATTCATTTTGATATAAATTCCCTACTGTATTACTATATTTCTATCCATGTTTGCATCTTACCTTCTCCTTTAGCATACATCTGACTTAAATTAACGCAGCAAAATATGTTTCCTAATTCGCAACCTTTCGTAGCATATTTAAAAGCTAGCCCCATATCTTTCGGAACATCGTACTTAACGTTATCAGTCGTTTTACTACTGGATGTATTACCATTTCCATTTTTCTTTTTCAAACCACTTATGTAGAATCCAGATGCGTAGTAGCATGCGTTTGAGTTGTCCCCTTGGCAACTTTTTTCTAACAACGCCATACCCTATTTCGCAAACATTAAAATAAAGTAAAATTTTATAACGGAATAAAATTAATCTAACCTTAATTGGGTTGGATGCAATACCACATTTATCTGCGTTACTGATTAACAGTAATCCTTGATTAAGACATGAGTTGGCTTCGTTTTCCTCACATCCTCTTTTAAAATATTCGTAAGCCGTTTTATAGTCTTCTTTTGCACCTGCCTTACCTAATAAAGCGTATGTCCCATATTTTAAACAACTTTTACCAAACCTATAGTCATCGCAATTTGTTTTGTATACTTTACTAGCTTTTACATAATCTTTCTTGATTGCTTCTAGATAATCGCCAAGTAAATGACAAACTAGAATTGATAAGGAATAAAATGTAATCGAATACATCTTCTTAAAATATATATACCTAGCTACCTTCCGGTTTCTTCTCACTGTAGCATCCGAAACGGTATTCTATACCTAAATTATGTAAGAAATCTTTGACTTCACTTTCCGATTTGAAGTTGTACGCCATAATTGAAACAATTTGGTATACTTTGCTTAAATTTTATGAATCAAATATGCTTACTCTCTTTAAGCACTTAGTTTGTGAAAGGGAAGAACATTAAAGGTTAGAAATGATAGTTTCGTTTTTATAAAACGCTAGGTTAAGTGGTTAAACACAAAAGGAACTAGTAGTGAGCGATATTTCAATACCGGTGATTCTTTCACTGTGATGAAAGAATCACTGTTTAGTCTGGTTACGCCGGGGAAATGAAATTCTTAAAGGCAAGTGATCAATGATTTTGCAGTGATTGTGATAAATAATCTTCCATAGACATCATATTATATTATTTATTTTTACCATTACGTTATCGTTTTGAAAACAAATGTTTGCAAATTTTTGTTACTGTTCTTATTAGGACAATAGATTTACAGTATTTTCCGCTTACATTAAAAGTTTATACATTTTTATTAAAAGGTACAAGTCAAATTTTATTTTGCCTTATACATATGTTACAAAAATATAAACAGAATAAACGTTTAAAAACACAAAAATATGATTTTCAAAACAGTGATCACAATCACCGTCATTTATAAATCACGATCATGACTCAAAGCGTGATTTATGATTTTCATGTAATTTTTTAAATAAATTTTAAAATAGATTAAAATTCAAGCCTTCTCAAAATTTCTGATGGTTTTACGCCCCCTTTCGTAAGAAATTTAACTATAATCCGTTGCGGAACGGACGACGGTACTTCTCGCTCCGACATCGCGATAGTTACTGACTAGGTGGTAATGTGGCGTTCCCTAGCGGTGGAATGTCCTCGAGACATCCCCATCGATAAACCTCAGAAGCCACGTCCCTCTTTGATCACTTCACTACGGGTACGAAAAGCATTCCGGTTTATATTTGATTCACACTCGTATGTGAGTTGCACTTTGTAAAAGAAGAAATTATTTATTTTTCAACAGCTACATATTCAAGGACCGGTGAAACTACAACTGTAAGTTAAAAAATCCTAGGCTTTACCGCTTAGGCTAATATCGTGCATGGCGATATATCGCCTAAATAGCGTGACGTCATCGAAGAGCACTGAGGCCTTGTTATATCGGCGGTAATGTACTGACGAAGAACACTTTTCAAATAATGGAAGCACAAAATCAAGTGATGTTACCAGCAGATATAAAAGAAAATTAAAGCTGTTGTTTCATTTTATTGCTAAAATACAGTCAATAATTCTTTTATTACATATACTTCAATTAATGTACCCAATAAATTAAATGATTTTCCAATGTATAAATACGCAACTGAAAAGAAAAAAAAATAGCCGTGAAGTTCGCTAATTTCAATGCCACTACAATCGGTAAAAAAACACTAGATGCATCACGTTTATATTTTATTAATTATTATAATATATATTATATACATACAATAATATTTACAAAAATATGAAAAAATCGAAGAGCAAATAACAATTTATTCCACCATTAATATAACTAAGACGTGGATCTAGAATAAATTTTCACTACTTTAATATTTCTTTTTAACGTTCTTCGCTTTTCTTCTTTTATTATTTATTATAACAATTTGTATGTTTAGCATTACATTTTAATAATTACTACACATGTTCAAAAAGGAAATAAAAATAATGGCAATATACTCTGAAATTTTTGTTTGCATGGAAAAACATAATTATCTTGAACAATACATTGATGAATTTTATACATCTATTTACAATTTTTTTCCGAATTGAAGAAAAAAAGGATTACACAGACACAATTATTTAGGAAAAAAGTTGATATCGTGAAGACTTTTACAAGTTTACCAATCTACCTGATCGAAACACAGATATGTTTTTTATTTTGTGTAAAAATCGTTGGTATTGGTTTTTTTTTTTATAAATTTAGGTTACATAAACGGCTCCATAAATGCCCCCATGCCCAATTTTTGGGCATGGGGACATAAGTTTATGTGCAGAGAGGACACTTTTTAAATTTCGCGGATGATTTAAGTTGGTAGTACCGTCAATAATGGATATATATATATATTTTTAAAGGTGGTTGAAAGAAAAGTCTACTATCTCACAATAACTCGATTTAATGAAAAATTGAGCGACCGGTTTCAAGCTCGAGTTAATATACAGCCTTGGCCAATTGTATTAGACACCCTCATAAAGTCTCATTATTATGAGTAATATTATATTTCCAAGAAAACGAATACCGAATTTGTACTTAATTTGCATATTTAATGGGATTTTTATGACCTAATTGCATACTGTGCGACAATAGTTTAGCAGCGAACAATGTTTCAATTTTAAATATCAATGCGTTGTCGACGTGATAACAGAGCGGTGTGTATTACGAGTTTATAACCAGGATATTTTGTGTTTTATATTTTTATTTCTGATTGCTAAACTTAAAGTAGTGAAACAATGCGAAAAATTCGAGAATTAACTGAAATAGAACGCGGCCAAGTAGTCCTGCTTAAGTCACAAGGTAAGACTTTAGCCGCCATAGCGAGAACAATGAAATGTTCACGATATGCGATTCGTACCACGCTCCAACGATACGAAACTAGTGGATCGCTAACAAATCGACCAAAAAGCGGCCGAAAACGCCTTTCAACAGCAAGAGACGATCGCGTTAAAGAGAGGATAGCTATACGAGATCGTACAAAATCATCAAGAGATCTAGCTAGTGAACTACTAGATCGCCATAGAGTTTCTGTTTCTGCACGTACAGTAAGAAGACGTCTAGTAGATCGAATAGCTCGTCGTAAACCTCGTTTGACTGCAGTGCACAAGAAACAACGCCTTCAATGGGCAAAAAAAATATAAAAATTGGACCGTAGAGGCCTGGGCTAATGTGCTATGGTCGGACGAAAGTAACATAGAGGTACGTAAGTATGACCAGTAGATGTGAAAAATTCAAATTACTTCCTACACTTTTTAAAAACAAAGAAGATCGCTTTAGGTAAATTTTATTGCTACCGTTTACAGCCTGCCCTTCAAGCGGCCTGGGACACAGTACGTTCGACGACGACAGGGAGAAGCATACCATCCCGATTGTATTGTCCCTACCGTAAAATTCGATGGAGGGAGTATCATGGTCTGGGGATGCATGTCGGCAGCCGGCGTCGGAGAGCTCTTCGTGTGCGAGGGCCGCATGAACACCCAGCGCTATACTCAGATGTTAGACCCCAAGGTTCCGTACTGGGGCCTATACTTTTCAATATTTACACTTCTGACACCCCAACTTTCCCGAATAACAAGATAGCTCAATACGCTGATGATACTGTCTTCTACGCCCACTCATTCTCGCAAATTACCGCAGTAAACAAAATTCAAAATCAGATCCCCCAGTACGAAAAGTACCTCGCCCGCTGGAAATTGACAGCAAACCCCGAAAAATCGTCAATAGTAATCTTTACAAAGCGAACAAACCCAGTCATCATACCCAGATTCCCAAAATTCAAGCAGACAACAGTTCCAAACGCTAACTCGTTGAAATACCTGGGAGTCATCCTTGACAAACGGCTAACATACCGCGACATGGTCGATTCAAACGTCGCCAAGACCATGGCCGCACTAAAAGCCTTTCGATTCATTTACTTACGGGCGGAACTTTCCCGCCCTACTAAAATCCACCTCTACGGATACCCGTTATGGGGCAGCGCGGCCGGGCATCACCTGAGAAAGGCGCAGGGGATGCAAAATAAGTGCCTCAGGATGATTCTCGGAGCGGAGAGGCGGACCCCGATCCGGGAACTCCACGCCGCGACGGGTATCCCGATGGTGCAACCGTACGGGGACGCCCTGGCCCGGCGGTTCTACGAGAGAACCGCGACACACGAAAACCCGCTAGTCAGGGGCATCACGGAAGGACGGCCGGAGACCGAAAAACACCGCTACCCGTTCGAGCATCTGGGAATTCGCCCGCAGCCTGGGGAAAAGCGGTAGCCCCCTACCGCCCAACGCCGTCTACCGAAATTGATGGAGGTTTTTTACAAACTTTTTCCTCCAAATCACCAAACTTCCGATTGGACGCAACCGAAAACGAGACCAGAAGAACTGAGTGTGTAAACTAATTGACTATCTTAGTGCACTTTGTTCGATTATGTACCGCACATGATCTTATACTTAACATGAATAATACTTAGATTGTAAGCGCAAATGCGCAGGAAAATTTAAACAACATACCTGTTGAAATGTACATAAGAATGTTACATGATACATTATAACAATAAAGATTTTTCAATTCAATTCAATTCAGATGTTAGAAGAGGTATTAGAGCCGTTCGCCTTAAAATTATTTGATACCGAAGTACCGGAATATTATTTCCAACAGGATAATGCGCCGTGCCATAAATCACAACAGTCAGTGCGTTGGTTCAGTGAAAATAACGTGCGAATATTGGAGTGGCCGGCGCAGTCCCCTGACTTGTCTCCAATTGAACATTTGTGGCAGATTTTAAAAGTTAAAGTGGCAAAACATGTATGTAAAAATAAAAACATTCTAAAACAAAAAATATTTGAAGAATGGGAGAAAATATCTGCAGATGAATGTTATCATCTTGCGGCAAGTATACCAAAGAGAGTCCGCGCGGTTATAAAAGCAGGTGGAGGAAGCACGAAATATTAATAGTTCTTATATTTTGCAAATAAATTATTGTTTGATGCATTTTTCTTCTTGTAGTTTTATTCTGTTTCTTCCTATTTGGTCCGAATCTATAAAAAGGAAGGATGTCTAATACAATTGGCCAAGGCTGTATTTATTTGACAATTCTTCCTACTATTATATCAACTCGAGCCTGAGGATTTGACACTGGTCCCGAAACCAGTCGCTCAATTCATTAAATCGAATTATTGTGAGACTGTGGACTTTTCTTTCAACCAGCTTTAAATATGTACACCTCATACAGAGTCGCATTAGATCGAAGGATATTTGTCTGTGTTACGTTAAGAAATTGGCGTATGTGTCATTTATTGCCAGGAACTACCAACTTAAATCATCCGCGAAATTTAAAAGGTGCCCGCTCTAGTTAAAAAAAATTCTGGAGATCGCGGAAGAATCGTTACTGAAAGGTAAGTTGTATCTAAAAAGTTTCTGTTATTTAAATATATGTAATAATATAAAAAAAGTATGTTCTTTTAATTATATTGCATATAAATACTAGAAAATAAATTAGATAAGAAATAAATGGAGTTTATCAATTAAGAATAATAATACAAACCATATTATGAGAACATTTTTTGACCAAAATTCTATCTTCTCAGAATATGGACCTAATGACATTACTCCTAGCTGGTAACATTTTAAAACCGAGGAAAAGTAGCAAGTAAGCTGCCAAACTCTGTATTATCACTACATTTTTTTTTAATATTTTTAAATGTTAAAATTGTTATTGATCAATGGATTTATCAATTTTTTTTAAATCCATTAAAAACATTATCTTGTCGCAACTACTTTTCCTTGCTTAAAATATTACAGTATTGCAAATTTCCTATACCTGCAGTTCCCAAACAATATTTCTTATAGTAATTTCATATACCAGGTGTGTATAAATATTCTTTGTTATTTTTCTTTGTTTGTTGATAGAAAAAAGCTAGGTTTTAGAACAAAGAAGAATCATTAAATAATTTTTCTTGTAAATGTTTGTATTTTCACCCCAAAAATGTAATTTACATATTTTTATGTAAACAACACAGCACAGCAATGTTTCTGTCATAAAATAGATCGTAATGACAGTTATGTCGTCAGTTACTGCGCATATCAACATAACATCTATGTGGTTCAATGTTGCCAAATGTAAGCTTCTTTTAAATAATTTATAAGGAGGTAGGAAGCTTGGTACAATATATTATTTAATATTAGAATCTTCGATAAGATTTTACGATTATTTTTTATACATGGTGAGTCATTTCCGCGGACTTGGAAGATTCTACCTTTATGAAGGGAGATTTTTGCTATGAGATTCCATTGGGGGATGGTTTAAAATCGTATTGATCATATACAGGTCGCGCGTTGTAGGATAGCGAGTTCCGGCGCTGTCCGAAGGTACTGTCGAACATCGTTCGGGAAAATTAAAATTTGAATGCAACATGCAGTGGCGTAGCTCGACTTATTTTTTAAATTATTTTAGCATAATAAAAAACGACTATAAAATAAAGTCTTGTATTTCCACCGCGCATCTGAAGCGTTCGCCATCCTATAACGCACAAACTGTACCTACCTAAAGTTGTATTGTTTTAAATTTAACATTTTTAGAGTGCGCATTAGACAAAAGCAATTTTTGGTACCTAGATTAGGCGTAAAAGAACTTCATACACACGAGCTTTTGTGGTTCCGAATTGCTAATGAGATGCACGTAATATTGTGTTAAGTTAATTTATTTTTTAATGGAACACCCTGTATATTATTTATAGTTTTGAGTTTTCGGTATAATTTTATTACATTTTTCCTCAGAATTTAACGAAAATTCCAAAAATGCAATAGTATATAGCACGTTTCGTTGAAAAAAATACAACCATGAGTAGCACTTACGCAGCACCCTGTAGGTTTCAGTATAATTTTAAAACATGTCCACAATTAGACCTCATAACAAGAAATAAATCGTTTTGAAAAGCTCCCATTCAGAAAGATATAAACTTCGGAGCCAGCGAAGACGACTCACCCTGTATAAAGTTCACGTCATATGCGAAAATTTTTTATTAACCAAAATAGAAAAATTTCCGTTTTGTCAATGATTTTGTGGTTAAAAATGGTGTCAAATCACACACACCGGAGCAATAACCTGACGTTTCTAACCACCGAGTTTGATGCTTTTTCTGAGATTCCCGCAATATTGCGCTAAGTTGATTTTTTTTAATGTAACACCTTGTATATTATTCTAGTTTTGAATTTTTAGTGAAATTTTATTACATTTCGCCTCAGAATTTAACGAGAATTGCAAGAACGCAATAATATATAGCATGTTTCATTTTAAAGAATACAACTTTGAGCAGCACTTACGAAACACCCTGTAGGTTTCAGTATAATTTTAAACCATACCCATAATAAGACCTCATAACAAGAAACAAATCATTTTGAAAAACTTCCATTCACAAAGATATAAACTTCAGACCCAGCGAAGACGACTCACCCTGTATAAAGTTCACGTCATATGCGAAAATTTTTTATTAACCAATATAGAAAAATTTCCGTTTTGTCAATGATTTTGTGGTTAAAAATGGTGTCAAATCACATACACCGGAGCAATAACCTGACGTTTCTAACCACCGAGTTTGATGCTTTTTCTGAGATTCCCGCAATATTGCGTTAAGTTGATTTTTTTTAATGTAACACCTTGTATATTATTCTAGTTTTAAATTTTTAGTGAAATTTTATTACATTTCGCCTCAGAATTTAACGAGAATTGCAAGAACGCAATAATATATAGCATGTTTCATTTTAAAGAATACAACTTTGAGCAGCACTTACGAAACACCCTGTAGGTTTCAGTATAATTTTAAACCATACCCATAATAAGACCTCATAACAAGAAACAAATCATTTTGAAAAATTTCCATTCACAAAGATAGAATCTTCGGAACCAGCGAAGACGACTCACCCTGTATAAAGTTCACGTCATGGAAAAATTTTTTATTAGCCAATATAGAAAAATTTCCGCTTCGCCATTAATTTTTTGATTAAAAATGATGTCAAATCACATACACAAGAGCAATCACGTAACATTTCTAACCACCAATGTTTTTTCTGAGATGCGCCTAACATTGCGTCAAGTTGACTTTTTTCTAATGAAACACCCTGTATATTATTCCAGTTTTGAGTTTGTAGCAAAATTTTATTACATTTTGACTCAGAATTTAACGAGAATCCTAAAAATGCAATAATATATAGCATGTTCTGTTTAAAAAAATACAACTTTCAGCAGCGTTTTGAGAAACCTCCATTCATAAAGATACAATCTTCGGAGCTAGCAAAGACGATTCACCCTGTATAAAGTTCACGTCATATGGTAAAATTTTCGCATTGCCATTGATTTTTGATTAGAAATGATGTCAAATCACATATACGGGAGCAATAACGTGATATTTCTAACCATTAAATTTGTCGTATTTTTCTGAAAATGTTTGCAAAATTTGTGATACTACAGAGTGTCCCACATTAATCTGCTAAAACTTTCGGAATGTAAAATAAGTCGAATTTTATGATAGAAACAACAACAAAAAATGGCAGGTCTATTCTTTTCAGTTACAAAATTATAAGGCTATGTTCACAATTAAAAGATAATGAAGATTTACCAGATTTGCTCGTAAAATTAAATCAATTTTAGGTCTCTGCGTCAGTGAATTTTGTATTTATTAGGTTTGCAAATTTGTCAGCTTTGGTTAGCTAGTGACTTGAAGTTAGAAATAGGAGCCAGCAAGTGGTTTTCAGTCGTTTCACGTTATGTGAATAATATTGTACGTTTATCATGTTAAATAATAAACAACCACTTGTTATTTTTTTTTTTTTCATTATGTAACATTGGTTATGAACTCAGGTAAAGACAAATTGCTAGGCAGTAAAAGTGTGCAGGCTGTAGATTAAAAGTGAACACTCTGAACTGAAGTTATTACAATCAAAAAGGCAACTATAATGAACAGCGTTGTTTGGACTTCTAAAATTTTAATGTTTAAAAGAAAAAGTGCCTTAGAAATAATAAATACGTTAGACGTAGGGTTCCTCCTTCTTTATAATTTGCAAATAATTTGGTATTTGTCTATCTATAATCTTTTAAATATACCCAATGAACCGGAAGAATTATTTTTGATATTGAGGAGTAATACTCCAGACTAAAGCAAACTATGAAGAATATTCTAACAATACAAATCCAATTGATTCCTGAGAATCGATTACCATTAACTACAATTTTTTCAAACAGTGATGATGATAGGTTTGGGAACCGAGGTAGGTAATTTAGTCTTTCAAATAAAAAAAAAAATACGAATGATTATTAATTACAAAATGCCAACCAAATACGCTAGTTACTAAGATGATAAGATTTATTTACATAATTATATACGATTAGATTTATAACTTAAATAAGCGCATCTTTCTTTTAGTACAGAAATTGTTTTTGTTTAGATTGGTCGCCGCTCGTGTAAAAAATTAACGTTAAAGAACGAGGTCTTAGATTTTTAAAATTTCGCATCTGTTCTCTCTTTCCTTTTGTACAAAATTGGTGTTTTCGCTAAAAAAATATTACAATAACGGTACATAGTACGATACGCAAATTAACGTTTATACATTTTTCTGCCGATCGTTTCGTCATTAAGCCATCTTCAGGGAATATCACAAATTCTCGCAATTGAACCAATATCCTAGTCGCTACGTATATTGTAGATTTGTTTTTGTTTTCTTCGGATATCCTCTAACTTTTAGTTGGGAATTTTTTAATTATAATTAAACTATACAGGGTGATTCAAATTAAGGGGTCAGTATTGTTATCTTCGTTATTATTGATCCTACTAAATCGGTTAAAGTAGCCCAACTAATAGTAATTTTGATGATTAATATAAAGTTAATAGGAAAACAATTGAATAACGTATTTTTTTACAAGAAAAAAGAAACGAAAAATTCATCTTTTTTTAATGAGGATGAGAGGTAATTCAATTTCCAATATAAAAGCTTTATAGATTATCGTTCTGGAATGAATATTCTGTCGGGCGCAGTTATTCAATTTGACACCACTGTTGAATTTTAGTGAAATATGTTCAAACAAGTAACGTTAGATGTCATTGGCGTTTAGTAGCTTCCTATCAATCGATCAATTATATCGGTTTGACACATTGCGCCTCAAATTACAGTCAGTTATCGTTAGTAGCGACATTTCTTAACGAATAGTGTTTATAATTTCGTTGAAAATTTTAAAACATGCCGAAAAGGAAAGAAATTAGTGTTGAAATGCATGCTTTGATAGTAGCACAATATAACTTAGGCATAAGCAATCGTCAAATTGCCAGAAAATTACATTAAAATCCATCTACTGTTGACTATAACATCAAAAAATACAGTGAAAGTGGCAGTTTTCTAAATAAAGTAAGAAGTGGTATACCAAGGGCGACAACATCAGCTCAAGATATTGCAATCCTGGTGTCCGGCAAGCGAAATAGAAGAAAAACAGCTCCAGAAATCGCCGCAGAAATCAATACTGTACTTCCGAAGCTGATTAGCGTGTCCACGGTTAAACCCCGTCTGCAAAAAGCCGACCTTCACGGACGAAGTGCAATGCGAAAGCCCTTGCTTCGTCAAATTAATAAGAAAAAGAGGTTACAATGGGCACGTCAGCATCGAAATTGGACGGTAGAAGATTGAAGCAAGGCATTGTGGACCTACGATTCCAAATTCGAGATTTTTGGTTCGAGAAGACGAATGTTTGTAGGAAGATCTGTGGATGAACGTGCACTAGAGCAATGCACAGCTCCTACCGTCAAACAAGGCGATGATTCGGTAATGATTTGGGATTATTTTGCTGGTACATTCGCAGGTGATCACGTAAAAATTCAAGACATAATGAGAAAAGAGCAATACAAACGCATCTTACAGGAAAATGCGATATCCTCTGGCGTCAGAATTTTGTATTCCAACAAGACAACGACCCAAAACACACTTCAAAATTATGCAAGCAATATTTAGAACAGTTGGAAGAGGAAGGGACTAACAATCATGAAATGGCCACCCCACCGAACCGGAGGATATGCGCCGAAAGTTAAGAGAGGGTAAATTAAATCGGAACAACAGTAACCTATGATCAACGCCTCTCGGTGGGTACACTCCGTCTTGCCGGAACCAGAGGAGTTTAGCAAATCTGCGTTGGACCAATTCCAATTGGCGTCTATGCGTTAAATAGTAAGGGTACCATATGATGGAACGTGTATTCCAGACGGGATCTAACAAGAGCGTAGTACAAAGATTTCAAGGCTACCTCATTGGTAAACTCTCTGCAATTTCGCACAATAAAGCCAAGAAATCTTCTAGCCGCATGGGAGATACTGATAATGTGTTGCGCAAAAGTGAGTTTGGTATCAAACAAAATCCCTGGATCCTTAATTAATTCGACACGTTCGATGTTAACTTGATTAAGCTCATAGTTGAAAGTAATTGGCGTAGATGCACGTGTGAAGGAAATAACTTTACATTTGCTGATATTCAGAGGTAGATTATGTACACCATTTAGAAATATTTGTAAGATCGCTTTGCAAGAAGTAACAATCCTCGGAACAGGACACCTTACGATATAGCTTCAAATCGTCAGCGAATAGTAATGCATTAGACGATACACATGTACTTATATCGTTAATGAATAAGTTGAAAATCAAAGGTCCAAGATTAGACCCTTGAGGGACTCCCGAAGAGGCAATGTATTGACGAGAGCAGAAGCCATTATAAAAAAAACATATTGAAGTCTATTGAACAAATATGATTGAAACAGGTGCACAAGCGAATCACTAAACCCAAAAGACATAAGCTTGTATGGAATTAAAGAATGGTCAAGGCGGTCAAATGCTTTGGCAAAATCGGTATATAAGACATCAACTTGCACGCGAGAATCTATAGCATGAGATAAAAACTTATTTATACAGACTTCAGAACTTTTTTCGCTTGTCCTATAAAGTTTAAAGACTGTGACTTAAGACAGTTTACCTTTGAGGTACTATACTTGTAATTGAAATATATAAATTTTGTTGAACGATTCTTAAACAATAAACCAATGAAAATTTGGCAACGTTGTATTGGGTTTTGTACATGAACATATGTAATGGGAGCTGTAAAGTGCAGGATTGCTATTAGTTATTTGTTTGACAAACTATCAGCCTATTTTATGTATATTGCAATAATAATAATAATAATAATAATAAAAATAAAAATGTCAGTAAGATGTATTGTGGCATTTCTACTTTGATGTTTGTAAGAAAAATATTGCTAAAAACAAATATACTTCATTCTGCTTATTTTTTTAATATTTAAAATTCTTCTAATGCTATTTCTTCTTTCACTAACCTTTTTATATATTAAAATATTCCTTTGTTTTTGTACATTCGAATCTTATCGCTAAATAAATAAATAATTAAAAACAAACGATCATCGCTAAAATCCTTCGTTCGACCATCTGGACTCCGAAAAAAACAAAAACACATCCGCCATTATACGTTCCGCAAATATACAAGAAAAATCATCATATTATTATCATTGTTATCATAAATTAAAAAATAAAAATCAAAAATTAGAAATACTTCTTATAACGTCTAGAGGTCATCACCATCGTCTCCTTTCCTGTCCTTCTTTTCCCTATCCCCACTGGAAGCACTTTCGTCTTCTTTCTCATCGTCGTCGTTCCCTCCATCTTTCGTTTCGTTCTCTCCCTTTTCCTTTTCCGCTTTCTCCTCCTCCTCGTCATCGTCTTCCTCCTCCTCTAGCAGTTTCCTGGCTAGCTTGACCGCGTAGAACTCATTGTAGTGTTTTTTGCGTTTGTTTTCGAATTCGCGCCGTTTCTCGATCTCTTCCGGTGTCAATTCTTCCGCCTCCTCGTCCGATTCATCGACTTGCATCGCCTTCGGTAGCTGTTCGGCTCCCAATCGGATCTTTTCGGCTAGTTCAGTGGCGTCGATCACGTCGAGATTTTCGGGATCGACGTAATTATACGGTGTTTTCGGTTCTTCGATCTTCATGTGACCGTAGTCTTTGTCGGGAGGATGTAACGTTGCTATTATGTTCATCTCGTCCCATTTCGTCTCTTTGTTTTTTCTAGAATGAGAGTGAAACATTAATTTAGGTTTAAATTTCGATGGTTGTTGGAATTTGGGAGAATTGAATTGCATTTAATAAATCTTCTTGTAAGGAAAGTAGTGACTTTTTGGAGGCAGTAATGGTAATTTACGAGAAACAGCCGATTTATAGTTTATTCATAGGATTTCCACTTTTTGCGGAAAAAGGAAATAAAAGGGTGTAGAAGGATAGATTAAATTATGTGAATTGTGAAGAACAACAATGGTACAAATAAAAATCTAATTTCTTCACTAATTATTTATTGTTTTAAATGTTAATTTGGATCGTAGGTTTTGCGCTTAGATGTCTTTAAGCTCATTTTCGCACTGTTTAGCAGGTTCTTCTCACTGCATTGTGAGATGATCATCAGAGTAATGGTCTTCCTCTGACACCAAATCCACGACATCAAGTTCTCCGCACTACACGCCTTTCTCCACGTCTTCATACATAACCCCCTAAGGTAACTCGGCCAAGCTACGAACTCCAATGTCTTCCTTAATTCGGATGTTCTTTACAAATCACGGGGCACCCACGATCATCCTGACAACTCGATTTTGGAGGGATTTCAGCCGCTGAAGATGGGAATTAGCAGCTGTTCATCGCGCTATCGCCTCTTTGGTGAGAACCGGCCTCAGGCATTCTCTACGCTTAAGAGGCTACTCTTGCCGATGAGAAGGAGCAACTGCTTCCTTGCACCGGGGAACTTCATTCTCAAAGCCTCCACGTGGGGCCGCTAGATAAGTCGCTGGTCAAGAACGACACCCAAAAGAGACCAAGGGAGGCGAGTGCCGTTCAGAAAGATGTTACCGGCTAATAGGACGTGTTTTCTTGTGTGAAAACTCTCTTAATTAATCTTGCCATCTCTCGTCCCAGACGATGAGATCGTCCACCGCGCGTTGGAGCTGGAAACTCATCATAATTCCCTTGTTCCAACTGCTCGCGTAAACTGCAAGTTTAACTGCTGGGCTCTTTGGGACATCACTTCCATACGTATAATAAAAACGGATCCGGACCCAACAGCGACCTCTGAGGGACTCCGGAGCCGATGAAGCGTCCTAGGGGGAAACAACCGCTATACCGCACGAAGAATTACCTTCCAGAAACACCGAAACCTGCCCGAATCATCTTATAGATGATTCCCGTGTGCTAGACCGCGTTAAAAGTCTGGGATATATCCAGAAATAACACCCCAAGGACCTCTCGACGACCGAGAGAGTCTCTTATAGCTTCCGGTAGTCTAAGCAGCTATAGATCAGTCGACAATCATTCCAGAAACCCAACCTGCTCGTCTGGACCAGGATAAAGATCGAGCAGATCGGGTAAGTATGATTCATTCAGCTATCTAAAAAAATGCTGACAGCAGATTTATGGGGCGGTAATTTTGGAAATGGAAAGCATCCTTACGGGGCTTGGGAATATTGATGACTATGACCTGCTTTCAGATCTTCGGGAACTAAAGACGTACCAGGACGGAGTTGACAATCAAAAGCAAAGCTGCGATCACGTTGGAAGGAAGATTTGTTAACGCCTTATTCGTAACACCACCTAAATCAGGTGTTTTACTGTTCTTAAGGGATTTGACGATGGTGTCTAACTCCTCTCCCGTTTCGGGGTCAATCAGCTCTCCCCCAGGAGCCCCAGCCAATTTCGAAACTACCACACGGACTTCACCGTTTAGCTTTTCAAAATCTTTAACCGGAGGAACCTCACTACAGACACTCTGTGTATGTTTCCATAAATATATAATAATGATAATACGAGGATAAGTCAAATATTATCTACACTTTCGCCATAACAAGCTTTGAAGGTTATCGTAGTGGCGGCCGCTTGCGCATGCGTTGAGTTGGCGCCTCTGTGGTCATGTGTATGCGGAATTTAATCACGATCGCGTCATTTGTCTGCTAGCTAGAACAGCACAAGCATGTCAGCTCCGTTATTAGTTTGCACCAAAGAAGAACAACGAGCAGAGGTCAGAGGATGTGAAAGGTGTTGAAATTCACCGGAGACTTTTGTCACAATACGGGGACAGTGCTTTATCTCGTAAAAGCGTTTTTTTGTGGATCGATATGTTTTAAAATGGCCGCATGAGCGTAACACAAAAAGGGGGAAACCTTGACCACCGACGACAACATTCAGCAAGCTCGAGAGGTGGTTACGGCAAATAGGCGAATTACCATAGGTGAGGTTGCATCTTTAAACATCAATTTGGATCGCTCAAGGAAGCTTTGAAAGGTCGTCGATTTGCCTTCACGACCAACCGAAAACCTTCTACCAGGAAGGCATACGGAAGTTTGTGGCTCGCTGGACCAAGTGCATTGCTAAAGGTGGAGACTATATCGAAAAATAATGTATCCGTTGTACACCTATCTTTGTTTAATACAGTTGTAGAACTAAAAGTGTAAGTGATTTTTGACTTACCTTCGTAGTAGACAGAAGCAAGGTGCAATCATTTCTAAAACTAAATTTAACTCACCAAAGAGTTACATCTCATGCTTTTAGGTTAATTAAAAAGTCGAAGATAAGGGCGAGAATGACAGCACAATAGCTTCAAAAATTATATGAGAGCAACTACTGCTTGAGAAAAAGAAATCCCAATAAGGTAGGACTTCATGGATTTTGTCAAGATAAAATCAACACTATCTCCGGAAATTTTCGTTTTGAATTGAATTATTCTGACGCATTACATTACATTGATCTACACATAAGCAAAGGAAATTTAAAATAATAAAAAAGTTGGTCAAAGTTTATTTAAAAGTCCATCATCGTCAATTAGATTTCGCAGGAAAATGTTATATGTAGACTTGCATTAAAACAATTTGAAATGAAACACTTTAATGAACAAGCAGTCCTCTTTATCAACTGATAAAACCTAATAAGTATGTCAATTCTGGCATTTTACGAGTTCCACTAAACGCGATGTTTACTCCCAATACGCATATCGATTGGTTCTCTGCGTTCTGCCCTTTTTTTTTAATCGAAATAACGGTAATTAAATCACAATAATCTTTTCACTGATTCGATTTATAAATAATAGGATTACGGAGATTGAATTGAGCGACATAAACGAAAGGTTGTAATCGATACATTATGTGTGTGTCGTTTTCGTTTGAATATTCTAACTTTTTCGCGTTTGTGAAAATAAAATAGAATCAATTTTATGATCGAGGGTAATTTGAATTTAGCGCCATAGATTTAGAGTATTTCATGTGGTTGGTATTGGTTGAAATGTCAAATTTTGTTATCAAAATTTCGAAATGCCGTTATTCTATTAGTTTGATGAAATTTTATTGAATTATATATATAAATTTTATAAAGATTATATGACCCTCCCTCAAAGATGACACTGGTGACAATATTTGAAGAATATTTAACATTTATGATTAACGCTGGCCACGAGCGCCACGAACTATTGCTGTTATTTTAAAATAACAGCAATAGTGTGGCAATAGTAAAAACTGTTATCATTATTATATATTTATGGAAACATACACAGAGTGTCTGTAGTGAGGTTCCTCCGGTTGAAGATTTTGAAAAGCTAAACGGTGAAATCCGTGTGGGCTATTTCTTAAGACTACACACTGGTGTACGACGGGCTGCGTTAGGTTCACTGTCATAAATTATAGAAATAGACAAAAAACGGAGCTTTTTTTGTCAAACAGCTCAGGACGTTTTAAAGTCCATCAATAGGACAAAAATCAAATAAAATGTATTACATATTTCCTAAAATCTATGCCGAGCTGTTACCTCGACTACGTATGCTAGGCGATTGAGTAGCGAGTGTGTGCGCTTGTTGAGGGGCACTGAGGAGCGAAGGGGACGTTCCTAGCACAAGCGGCAATGTTATTCGCTATACAGATTGGGAAAACGAGGAATTAGCTATATCGGTATCCCCTCCTCGCTCTCTCACCGTACATGCGAGAGAGCGTGGAGGGGACTGAGTGATATCCCAGCAATTCGATGCGGAAGAAGCTAGCCCACTTGGAACAATGTTCGGGTGGACACCTACTGTGCGAAAAGCGTACGTAATAATTTGAAGTCAAGATCGCCTGGAAATGAGAGTTTCGCATATATATTTTGTTGTTGCTACGAAGTTTAGACGAAATTAATAAGTTCTAAAGACGAAAATAAAAACAGATTCTGATGAAATAAAAGAAAAGAAAAATAAATACTCTAGGAATTCTTACTAAGATCGTCCGCACATAAGGGACTCTACCTCGTAACTAACTACATCGGTAAGATTGAGTCATCGATTTCCCGCTTGAGAGCGAGGAGGGGGTAGCGATATCGCTAATTTCTCACTTTCCTAATCGGTATGTGTGGGACTCGCGCCTATAAATGAAACCTCACCTACGCTAGCATATACTACAAAGGACAGAAATCGAACCAATCTCAACAACAGCAATGAATAGAAACAGTGTTATTGTTGCGAGTAAAATGCCACAAAACAGCTTCGAAAAAGTCTCTAGAATTGCAACAATTTTGAAGAAAGGGATCTTATATTTATTTAATACTTTAAATATATATATTGACATTTTTCAGCTTTCTATTGTCGTCAATATTTTTGAACATGTTTAAGCACCATTTACCGTAATAAAAATCTGATCTACTATAAAAATATGGTAACAATTTGAACAATACTTCCAACGCAATTCTAACGCACAAAGAATTAATCAATCAATTTCAAATGCATTTCTCATCTTCAATATTTTGTTCAAATTGGCTTCTTAGTTTTAAAAATATAAACTATGTATTTTTAGCATATTTTAAAATTTCCTAGATCTTCCTGTATTTTTCTTCCTTCATTTCTGTAACACTCCCGCCAATACATCTTTTTTTCTGTAAGAATTTCTTCTAGATGTGTATTTAAACTATTTTAGGTTAATTTAATTTCTTGTTGATAATTAACCAGGAACAAAATATAATTTAAACATCAAACTTAAACCCTAATTGACTTTTAGTAACATTAAACAAAAGTGTTTTAGAAAACTTAAAAATTGTTGAAGTAGGTTAGAGGTTAACAAGCCGAATTGCAATTTGAAGGAAACATTACTTGCATTAATAATCAAATGAAACTTTTTCATCGTTTGGTGTAGCAAAGATGTTACTAGTAAACAAGTAGGGTGTCGATCCTGTGCAATAATCTTGCAAGAATTTACTAAATTCTAAATATTAATTTTTTTATCATCTAACGTTGGCACTACTGAGGTAGGGTGTGTATTTTAAACGAGTTTAAAATAGTGTAATTACTGCCAATTAATTATGACAAGCTTAATAGCTCATAAACCCCGTTAGGCCGCCCACCAGACATCCAAAATAAATACTTAAATGTAGAGTAATTTCAAAATGAAGTTAAATCAGAGATGACGTTATATCCGATGAAATTATAACAACTGTGTTTTACTGTAGTACAGAAATAATTTAATCATAACATAAGAAATCTATATAAGAAACTTAATTTTATTAAAAAAATGGATTGATGTAAATAAATATATTATTCACAAAGTATCTATAAAATTTAAGATTTCTAAGATTACATTAACGCGCATTTTAAATAAATTTAAAGCAATGGGCAGTGGAAACAACGGTTTCAAAAAAAGCTCACAATGCTTCAAATGTGACTACAGAGGTAGAAGAGGGGGTGTATTTAGCAGTGGTGGAAAATGGTAAGATAAACAATTAAACAGATATCGACATCTCTTGATATACCGTGTACTACTGTAGAAAGAATCCTTAAAAGAAATAAATTCAAGGCTTTTAAACCCAAATTCATAAATACTTTAATGGAATAACAAAAAATTGTTAAGCTTGCCACATTTTTTAAGAAGTTGACTAGAGTTAACATAACATTTGGCCAATTTGTAGTATTAACTTCTTAAATGAAACGTTTTTTACATAATGTCGCTTATTTATCACTTTAAACAAATTTTATTTTTGAAGACGATATTTGAAAAAAAATAGTGAAAAAAATAAAATTTGATTTAGGTGACCATGACTTTAAATTTAGGTATAATTTTTAATGCTAAACAACTTTTTTAAATAGCATTTTTTTATATTTCTTTTTTAAATAAGGGTACTTTACTCTTGGGACAAAATCAAGTTTTCGGACGTACCCCATATAAAATTACAAATTTTCCATATTCTATTGATACATGTTTAATTTTAGGGGAAGCACAAACTTTTATCAAGAATAACTTTTTTTCGAAAAACCCATAGCAAAGAAGTTTCCCATATGGTGCGTACTTTATGGATGACACTGTATATAAAAGCAGGAATAAATTGAAACGTTAGAACGAACATTTTACCTAACCTCACATTCGAAACCCGTCAACAAATGTAAAACGTTTTCTATACCCAGTGTTGCCAATTTAGTGGAAATTCTACCAAATTTAGTGGAATACAATTCTATTTAGTTAACAAACTTTTAATTTAGTGGTAGATTTATTACATCCTACTTGCTTAATATTTTACCTTAATATTGTATTTATGTACTGCGAACTTGGATTGTAAAAGCGGATAAAATGGCCTATAAAAGAACTGGCTTGAAGCGTCCATGGTTGGTAACAAAAAGGTTCCTACACCAATAATACTCTAGTTCCCTTTTTTTTTTTGTTAATTTATAGTACTCGAAGTCAATGTGCCTGCCATTCCAGAACACAAAAGCCGATTAATCAAGATATGAAAAAATTCTGATTTAAATTAAATGTAATAAATATTTCAACCAAAAATTTAGATTTTAATGTATACAATATGTTATAGTGAAAAATAAAACATTTATAGTCTTTTTTTTAAAATAAAACAAATTTTTAATTGAATTTTAGCGAGTAAATGATGCCTGTTTAGTGAGCTTCAGATTTTGCGGTTGGGAACACTGTTTATGCCGATCCACGCCCAGAATTTACAAGAAAAATTGAGTAAGTTCTAAGTTATGTTATTATATAATTATTGCAAAAGAAATTGCAGCATACGTAAACGTTTACAAGTGTTGCAAGGCTGCAATGTTCTGTCCTTGAAAAATTCTAGAAATGTGTAAATTCTTGCATCGTTACAAACGGGTCTAGGCGAATTCTAAACAGAAATTACACGTAAGAGTCTATAAATGGTATAAAAGCGTTTGTTTGATTTAAAGTAACACAATAATGTAACAATTACAATAAAAAGTTGGCCCGGAGTAATTTTAGAATCACTAAACTTTTAGATACATCCTCGTATAAACCTAACACATGCATCCAACATGATAAAATAGATATACCCCGCTTAACGATTCACATCACAACAAAGACAATTTCTGAAAACAACAAATATTGCCTTTGTATTTAATCTCTTACTTATCAAGATTTAAACATTAAAAGTATTAATCCGAATAGCTTCAATTAAATAATATTTTATCAGCAATTTACTGATTATTCTCTAATCCTGATATAGATGTGAAGTTCCGAAAGTAAAAATACTTACGTTGTTAGGCTAGGTTAAGTAATATTATGTTTAAAGAGAAGTAAAACAAACTGGGGATTCTTTTATGCATTTAAATCAATTTAATACGTGGAAATGTTTCGTAAAACGTGGAAATGTTTCGTAAAACGTGGAAATGTTTCGTAAAACATGTAAATGCAACTCATGGAACGGGCGTAAATAAAGAGAATTACTCATTGTTTTATGTCATTGTAAATACGTATATATACCTTAATTGGATTGATGATTTCCTTATTTTAACTGTTGGAATTTTACCGTTGTAATCCGCTTGAATGGTTTTTGAGAGGCACGGATCATACACTTACTATTTTCATCGAAAAAATCGCTGGCATTTATTCAAAAATACCTTGAAATTCATCAAGCACCATTCAACTGTAGATATTTATAGGTTATGTTTCATATAGAATTCTTTCTCTGATCGTTTAAAGATTCCCCGTTTCTTTGGATACGAATCGCTGGACGAAAAAACGAATAACATTGTTTTCGCAAAAAAAATGGGATGGGCTTTTAGTTTTTTTTTTGTATCGCGCGATTTAAGCACGTATAATCCGATAGGTAAATGGTGTATTGAATTGGCGTAAAGTGGAAATTCATTTCACTTACTTGGCGTTCGAATGCGTGTCTTGCGTATCGAAACTGCTGGAATTCTTCAGGATACCTTTCCTCGGTCTTTTACTTAAATTATCGGCCATGATTTCGAACTGTCAAAACGGCAAGCAGCTATGTATGAGTAATTTTTTTCGTCCGCATATTACCAACTACGCTACCAACCTAGACTTCGCGAGCATGCGCCTCACGGGAGGCGGCCGTTTTATCACTTGAATATCGAAGAAATTTCGCCGAATTCAGCGAAGAAATGACTTAAAAGACACCCGATTAACGCTAAACGTTCTACGTTCAAAGATTTCCGAGTTGGAATTTATTAATTTACACGTTTATTCTTAGGTTTTTAGCACCGATCCGCTAGGCGCATGCGCAAAATCGTATAAATAGTAGAAGTCAGATTATGTTTCAGTATTGTCGCATCCGCGTAAGTGTAAAGTTGGTTTCTGCGTCGTCCGTTTTGTCAATCTCTCATTTTTCTTAGTGGAACTTTTTATTTTACTCTAATTTTAAAAGAAATCTCGTGCGATTCGAAGCCTAAACGGTGAGTAGACGATCATTCTAACGTATTTGTTCTTCATCTAACGTCTACAGGGTGATAATCCGCTTATAATCGGAAATAAAGAGTATTATAAGTGATTTTTTACTCTTATTTTCTTGAAGCGGAACGTGTGCCATAGTTGGTATATACATGCATATCTTTTTGTGTTGTTATTTTTAAAATCGTAACCCTAAGGGGGGTGTCGCGGTAAGTTTACGGGCAGGTGTTTATAAGGTGTTATCGTCGTGACCCCACCCTGGCTTACCAAAAAAAAAAAAAATTCGGTGATTCTTCCGAGGATGAAAATTTTTTTTCGAATACCACAAGGATAGTAAAGAAGAGAAGTCCGGTAGGTTGTTCTTCGCGAAGTACTCGCGGGGATCAAAGATCTACGGAATACGCGCCCGTACACAAGAAAACCGGTATTTTATTTTTTTCGGAGTATAAACAAATGAAACCGTGGCCTGCTCGATTCCCCTCGGACGATTTGCGGTGAAAATTTTCGCTATATAAATATACAGTGATCGCCATAAAGTCGGAGCCGAATGGGGAAAATGTTTATTTTTAATCTAAAAAAAAAAATTGTTACGGTAGTAGTTTGTGCTTGTGTGAAAACATGTTTCGCCCCTATCCGATATACCTTAAGTGATGTTTAATTGGTTGAAGAATGAAATTTTTCGAAATTGTTAAAATTTAAAGTGTTATTTTTCGGAAATTTTACAAGATTTTTTTGTCGCGTATCTGTAGCCTACCTAAATTTGATTTTTTTTTTAGTGTTTTCAAAATTTCACGTGTATAGGTACCAAAACTTAATTTTAAAATTCAAAAATTTTTTATATGAAAACTTTAATGAATTATAATAGTAAAAAATAATTTAAATTGTAATTTCTTTAGTTTTTCTTTTATTTAAGGAAATGTGTTGTGTGGGCATAATAATTTACAGGAGAAATATTTATCAATGATTAATTTCTATGTAAATTACTTCTAAAAACCCTAATCTACCTATATTATTGAATTACCTTTGCAAATGCTAATTTGGAGTTGGTTTTTCTTTTACATGTTCAAATCAATGAAGTTAACCGAATATGAGATGACCGTGAATTGTTTAAATTTAATAATTTGCAAGTTTGAAGCTACGTTCTATCTATTAGAGTTAAATTTTGTTCTAATCATTCCAAGAGAATGAAGACACGTTGAAATTTCTGTTTTATTTCAGTTATTTCTTAAAATTATGCACAAATTTTTATTAGATGCATAATAGGAGAAATTATTGCAATTTTTGTTGTATGTTTAAATAATTTTTGACAGCTACTAAAACTGTTGTTTAATCAGAGTGAATGAATCAAATTTCACGTAAGATTACTGCATTAAACATTTCAAAACACTGAAACAGTTCACTAAAGCCATTACCACAATGCTTTGTGGTAAGGATTTTAGTGAACTGTTTCAGTAGGATTGTGGTAACGGTTTTAGTGAACCGTTTCAGTGTTCTAGTGCCACAGATTTAGAGCACCCGATTAATTTCAAAACACTTGAAATACTTATAATATAAACAAAAGAATGCTGAATTTTTTTAATTTATGATTTTTTTTTTTCTAAAACTTGTATTTAGGTAAGAAATTACATTCCAAACAACTTTTGTTCGTAAAATTTAGCCAGTAACTGGAATTTTCCCAATTATTTTCAAAAAATTTCAAATTTTATACATAACGAAATTGAGAATCGTTTTTCAAGCACATCCTATCGCCAGGATTTGATTTTCCGAGAAGCTATAAATAATTTTTTCCCATTTAATGCCGACCTTTTTGACGGTCACTGTAGAAGAAGAACGAGAGAGGATATTCATGCTTTTTTAACCGTAATGTCATGTTTAATTCATGATCGTGATTATTAATAGTTATTATGTTAATTTATCTCTTTCTACCTACAATATGCAAAAGAAAAAAACTAGTTTACGTTAGAAGAAATCCTTAATGTTTAATCGTATATTAATTTCCTTGTAAATTATGAATAAAATAGAATGCCTTTTATATTTATTTAGGTTATTGCATCTCCAAGACGAAGATAAAGATAGAATTGTGCATCTAATTCGCGTACGGCCTGTATAAGACGATGTATCCGTCTCAATTTCGCGTTACCCGTCCACAATTCGCCGATCAACAACAGGTAAAAATCGCTGTGTTAAATCAAAGCCGAAAAGCGTGCCTTTTTTTTTTGCTTTATACGAGCTATATTTTAATTTTATCATATTAGCAAGCTTTCCATATTTTCACCTTCATTTTTTTCGACCAAATTCGGATAGAACTGCTAGAAAACGATTCGTTTGGTAAAACGCGTGGGTGTGGACTCTTCATTCGTCTTTTTTTGTTTGTCGTCGCCGTTCCTCTGTACGTTGGCCATCTAGAAGGATCTCTTGTTGGAATCGTATGCAGATGTTTTCTTTCGTTTCACGTTCAAGCCGTGACTGCGCCTAGGAATGTTGAAGCATAAGAAGCCAAAACATTAAAAAGTTCGTCTATTTCGGACAACCGTGTTCTACATGTTATTTTTACCGACCGGTGTTACATGTTGTATCTAGGCTCTAATTTTAGAGCAAGTGTAATTATGTTTTACTTCTATGCGTCTAGTTGAGAACCGCTGGTTGTTACGGATGCAATACACTCAAGGATGTTTACACGAAATGCAAAGTATTATTCGTAATTTTTTGAATACCTTGTATATATAGGGTGTTTTTTTTTTTCGTTTTTCACTGTTTAGGGAGAAACGATTAAATGAAGGAAACAAGTGCAGTTTTATTAACTTGATTGAAACCATTTTTGTTCAATAAAGAAAGTCAAATGCATTTTAAATATTTGAAAGAAAAGCTAAAATCTGAGAATACTACAGGAAAAAAATTATGGTAAATAATGATCTATGATTATTCTTATACAGTTCGTACTTTTCGAGTTACAAGCTACAAATCAAGAATTTTTTTTTTTTTTTTTTTTCAAAAGGACGATAGTTGGCTGTGTAGAATAGTGTCAGACTTAAATTTGTTTTATGAGTCAATGTGGGTAAATTTTGGCTTTGCCATTTGTTTTTGCTTAAAACGCGACTCGTTTTTAACCTTCAAATTTTACAATTTCTCCTGAAAATTACAAAATATGTTTTTTTCTATTTTGTTAATCTTTAACATTCTAGTACTTTTTTTTTTTTTTTTTTTTTTTAAGGGGTTCTTTTTTCATAATTATTATTAACTCGGATCTGTATAAAATTATTTCTTTATACAAAAGTCAGCATTCGAATGTATTTTTGTTACTAAATGTTGCTTTAGATACGTATTTTTTGCGTAAATAAAAAATATCTCAAACCATATTAATTTTACTGATGTGAAGTTAGTAATAGATTTCAGCAATAGTTTTTTTTCGGTAAAATCGAATTCAAATGTAACGCAATCACGTTATGTAAAAAAAAAACGGTTCACAGGGCATTCCGACAAAGTCTAGAACTGATAATATTCTTATAAACCGTTTAAGCCCCTAACCCTTCCTGATCATTCCTACTAAAGCGCGCTGCCGAAAACTTTGTTTATTTTGACAACGTTCGCCACCTTGTAATCCAAATTTCTTTCCACGGTCGTGTTGAGGAATGTTCGGAGATCGTTTTAACAAAATATAAAAATTACAATATTTTTATAACAATTTCTATAAACAATCAAAGTTGACCGTCCCGACGAAGTGAGCGCGCTGCCGTAAACTTTATTTATTCTGACAACGTTCGCCACCTTTTAACCCAAATTTCTTTCCACGATCGTGTTTATAGAAATTGTTATAAAAATATTGTCGTTTTTATATTTTGTTAAAACGATCTCCGAACATTTCTCAACACAAGACTTTGTTGGAATGCCCTGTGAACCGATTTTATTTACATAACGTGATTGTGTTACATTTGAAGTCGATTTTACCGAAAAAAAAAAATCTATTGCTGAAATCTATTGCTATCTTCACACCGGTATTAATTTAATAGAAACAAATTTAGTTTGCAAAATCGTAAGTTGTATTACGATTTTTTTGTTATTAATTAATAAGAAATGTGTATGTTGGTTTTTTAAATCTCGAATTAAATATTTCAAATATTACATTTTATACATATTCGATCTTATTACAAAAAAAAATAAAACAAAAAAATTATAAAATTACCATTATTTAAGTCTAACAATCTCTATACACTTTTTTATTGATCCAAATTTAAACATTGTAATACATTCCATGATGTTCTTCTAGCTGACCTGATGATGGGCTTGGGCTTGAAACCAGTCGTTATCTAATTTACACTCAAGAATTCTTGCGAGTAAATGACCTTTAATTCACCTTTTCGCGAAATGTATATATGTTCGTTGTAAAGAAAAATTACCAAAAATTGCTTTTAGTAGAATTTTAAACAATATCTCTTGTTTGTTTAAAGAAAATGAAAAAAATTAAACCTGTGCTAGGATGTTAAAAACTGACAAATTGGAAGAATCTTAGAAGACAAGCAACTCTTTTCTTTAACATTTAACAAAGATCTAAAAAATTATGTAATTTTTTTGTAATTTTCGGAATAAAGTTCAAATTTCGCGGTTAAAAAAGTTACGTCATTGTTTCTGCGCATACGATTTGATACAATTTTTTAAGTAGAAATAAATGACAAAGCCAAAATTTACCAAATCGATTAATAAAGATTTTTCTCACATGCTGGGCATTTTATGTGTGTACCATACGAAAAACATCGGTTATCATTGAGTTTTTTTTTTAATAGAAACAATAGTTGGCCATGACCCTATAATAAAACACAGTTTTGTTGTATCAGTATTTTATTTTTATAGTACATTCATCGAGAGAAAAAAAACAAAGTTGAAAGATCTAGGTAGATATCGAAGAGAACGAAGAAGCAGTCAATTTCTTCAATAATGTTCAAAATTTTCATTCTAAGGTGCCAAAAGCACACCTAAATAAATATTGTCTAATATGTCTGTCTTTAAATTCTTTTTCCGTTATCGGCAGTTAAATTGTATTTCCGGAAGTGACGTCAACTTTCTTATATCCCCAATAAAAGAAATAAATACTACTTGTTTTATAAAAACTTTAGTGCACTCATATACAAAAAATTGCATGTGGTGATCGTAATAAAACCTATATTGGTCAAACGAAACGAGCGATAGATACTAGATTCAATAAACACATAAGGTGTTACAGGTACGGGAAGATAGAAGCGTCAAGTGTAGCACATCACAAACTATACCGGTCATAATATTAAATTAGAAAACCTAAAATTGATTAAAAGTGTAATTTCGCCGCTTGAACCAGACGCATATGAGACTATTTACATAAATAAGAATGCAAACTTAATCAATAAAGAGAAGAGACCTTTACACTTTTCCTGTCTTTTCGATATATTACGGTAAAGAGGTCATTTGAGTTAAGGTTGTGCTAGAACAAGTAGACGTCGATCCTTTGGTATGTCCAGTATTTAGTTGAGGAGTATAGGCGGATATAAGAACACAAATTGGACGGATAGAAAGAACATAACCGTTGTCTCACTCGATTTTTATGTTTATTGGGGTGGGATGCCCACATGTCTTGCGTTTCGTGGTGATAAGACACTTCTCCGCCTTATCTCCTTATTTTAACTTGCTTTTTTAGTCTAAGGGGCAAAAGTAGGTACTTGTATATATTTTTTCTTGAAGAGTAGGGATAGAGCGGGTTCGTTAGATTTAATATATGTTCTCTCACATCGATCGGTACGCGGCTGAGGATGAAGACCCGCGTGTCTTCGAAACGGCTTTTCCGAGTTAATTAATAATTTCTATGGTGCCGAGAATATTGTTGTTTGTACTCACATAATTTTTATTTATTTTTTTTTGGATCCGTAATAATATACTCCTATTACAAATGTTCATTTGATATTTTTCGTTAAACAAAAGTGGCTTTCAATCAAGCTTGCAAAACTATACTTTTTCCCAATTTAACCATTTTCCTACCTACTGTGGTTTTCGAGGCTCCCGTACTAAAACTCGAAAAAAACCTGTGTATTAAGATTGTGTTAAAAATAGATGAAATAAAGATAAATGAAACGATTAACAATTAATTTTTTTTCCTAAAAAGTAAACAAACCATCATTTTTATATCCAATTATGTCTAGCATTTAGTTTATATGAAAATATACGCGCAAAATTGAATTATTTTACTGTAAATCTTATAAATCATAACGCGCTACAGTTGTTTTGGTTAATTAAATCTAATTAGAACAATAACATTGTTTTTTCTGAAACCAAAATGCCAAGAAATTTCTACACATTTCCATCTAATAGATAACTCTTGACCACGCAAAATAAAAATCTGTTGCAAAATGTGTTTGGATTAGTAAAGAAAATATAGGTTGTATTTTTCAGATCTTTGTTTATGATTAAACTGCGTTTTGTTTGAATCATCAACAGATCATCTTTTTCAGTTTCCTCTTCCTGCTTCTTTGTGGATATAGGTTTATAACCTTAGTTCTTTATTCTCTTTCTGCTTTTTTTATACACAAAAGTCGATTACCATCTTTAAACTAAACTAGCTACTGCTTATTTTCTTTGGTTGTTCCTAACAATGCATTGAAATGATGTATCGAATAATATATATTATAATGTTTGCACTTCTGGCTTAAATTTATATGTTTGATTTGTTTTATTGTTACTACTAGCGGTTTAGCCATAATTTACTAATTGATATCGACATCTTCAAGGTCATTTTGAATTTCTTTCTCAATGTTTACAATACCATTTAAATAACTTAGATAAATTAGAGATTACAATGCAACATAAGACCTGAGTATCGTTAATCATTAAATATATTCATGTGATGAGAAAATATGACAAAAACAATTATTGCGGAACTGTTTATTGGGAGCTATTGCATCCGCAATATATAATTTTATTTAGAATTGTGATGTAATTGTAGTATATTTTAAATTAAAGTAGTTTTCAAGGTAATCTATGCAAAGATTGAAATAAGGAAACATACTATGCGTTTTGTGGATGTTTGGTCGATTTAAAGCATATTTATGGTGTAACTTTTCAGAATTGCAATAGGTGTACGAACTCAACTTTGATTGTGGTGGTAAAATAGCAAATAACTCTGTACAAATGAAAATATCCTATATTCAGGGGCGGTGTGTCCATAAAGTCGTACGCCCTCCCTGATATATCGTTTAAAAATTCAATTCCATTCATAATCGAAATTATTCAAATTTATATTAAGTAATTATTGCGAAAATACAGTTTGAATATCCCGCGGCTTCCTATTTATTCCATGGTGAATATTGTGAAATGAATTATACCTTAAGTTACAACGTACAATAGGTTGGAATGAAATATTTGGGACGCGATGAAATCGCGGCCCACAGTCTAGCTTATGTAATAGGCCTTTGGGACGCACAATTTCCGCGTCCAGTCTGATTTAATTTTAAAAAGTGACTTTCGAATAACACCCATCGATTTGGAGATTTATATGTACATTGGCGGAAAGCTTGTCCCGCGAGGTCCAAAGTGACTATTCTTTTTTAGAGCAAATGAGAAAATGAAATCATTTAAAAATCAGAAAAGTGCTATCTCTAGGTTTTGTTCGAAGTGTTTTTGACGTTCCTGAACAAAATTTTAATTGTTGTGTCGTCAATTTCAAACACTTCATCGTGTTTGAAATTGACAATATCGTAATCGGAATTTTTAGGCAAATATACGAACAAGAGAATCTTCTTTTGTATTTATGATATCATACTTACTTTTAGTGCAACAGAAGCAGTTTACACAAGTTCAACATTCAACTGAGAGTTTAGTTATAGTAAATTTTGAGATTTAATTAGAGATGGTGCAATTAGACATAAATCACATGAGCATTTCAGCGGTTGTGTAGTCATTGTGGTTTTGATGAAAGGTCATCAATGAGTGGTATTTTCAATTGTAATATATTTTACTACCTTTTACAATATAGTTCATAAATACAATTTTTTTTGGAGTCCTTGGTAATTGAATCAAAAAAATATTACTAATCAGTCTGTATTAAATGTAAATTTTCAAGAAACCCCATTTTACTTGGCTTGGAAACTTTAGCATTTAGTGTTTGTGATAAATACCATATAAACACCATATAAATTTAATTTTTCAATTAATGTATTTGTACACAGTCGAAAGCCTTTTGCAAATTGCAAAATACGCTCAAGACTTCTCTTCTATTTTCAATTTCATTAAGAATATGGTGATTCAATTAGCTGTAGAGGTTGATTTGTCTTCCATGTTGTTTACCAGCAATGATTAGAGTTGCTCAATTTGCGCCAACAGCCAGTGGCGGGCGCATAAAACTTTACACAAAATAAATGGTCAGAAATAAAATATAATACGTGCTCAAACACTTACCGTCTTAAGAGTCTTCCGTGAAATCACAAAGTGAATAATGTCTGTTAAATATCTACAACATTAGATATGCTTCCACAGTTGTTTCGGCAAACCGAGTGTGGCGTGAGAAAAAAGTGTGTTTATATGCAGAAGACGAACGTTCTACATCTAATGACGTTATATTTGGTAATTAAAATAATCTTTGGAACAACTTAACGGTTCTGTTGACGCACCTTCACAAATTTGTCTTAACGTGCCAAAATCAGAATCTTTCTCTAAAACACTTTCAAACTTTTCTAGAACACAAACATTTTTTGCATCTTCTACCGCGCATAGCTGTGCGTGAACATGTTGCACTATTTGCAGAGATTCCACTAACGACACCGAAGGATTTTGTAATTTTTCTATTGCCTCCACTAGTCCGAAGTAATTGTTCTGAATAGTTTTTAAATCCGTTTTAACCCGACTATCTTGAAATTTCGACTGGCTTTCCTTGATAGCCGCAGCTTCCTTTGGATCGAATTGTAAAACCACGTTCTTAATATTCTCAAAATATTTATGATAATAAAACGCGGCCTGTAACGATGTTCCTAAACGTGTAAGAATAGGTTGTGGTGGCTCAGACATACGGGGGCACAGTCTGTGAAATTTGCGAATACGTTTTGGGGATTTGACAAACACTGCTTTTGTATGCGCTATTAAAGGGTCTACCTCAGGATAACATTTCCTAATACTATCTGCCACATGACTGAAAGCATGAATTTTACATGTACTATGTAACAAGTTAGCACTAATGTTTTTTAAGAGACCGGCTTAGAGAAAGCCTGTTTGCGGCACCATCACTCATAAACATCAACAGTTGGTTTGTTGAAAGTTCAAACTTTTCTAATGTATTTAACACTAATTTTGAAATTACTTCGGCAGTACATTGTTGTACTCCTCTGGAAGCTAATAGAATTGAAGGTGACGATTGTTGTGGTTCCATTGTACGTCCCATTACATTAACCACATTTTTTACGATCTGTTGTTTCGTCCACACATAACCACAGTTTTTTATCTTTCAACACCGATTTAATTCTTTTTTCAACATGTTCACGAGCAGATGGCACAATTCTTTGTAAAGATGCCCGACTTGGTAATTTGCAGTCCGAATATTTATTCCAAAAGAAGACATATGCTTCCTTGTCTAGTAAATTAAACGGTAGATTACATGCAATAACGGTAACACATAAATTAAATTTAAATTTATCATAGTGCAGCCGTGCGCAATTTTTTTTTTTAAGAATGCTGTTTACTATTGACGTGACGTACACAATCCCTTTTGGACCAACACATTAAAAGGATATTACATTGCATTTTAACGCCATCATTAGTTAGGTCAGGTATTTCTACTATAAATTCTGTAACTTTGTCTAACATTGGTCGTTTTCGCGACGTAGGCAACATTTTTAAAACAAACGTAGAACTACGAAATAGTATTTACGGCAGCGTACATGTATACACAACAGATCTGGTTGAGACTCGCAGTTATACTGAGGGTTGTATCGAACCTCCGCCGCTGCCCGTTGGCGCTAGTGGGCAACTCTAGTAATGATGTTGAATTTGTCCATATAAGAATTTAACCTATATAGCATCATGCAGTATTCCAATATTTTAGAAAACACTGAAGTTAAAGCTACTGGTCTGTAATTAATAATGGATATGTGGTCTCCCTTCTTAAAGATCGGCGCAACCGCGGTATGCTTCAGGACATTTCAGAAGTAAAAGATAAATTAATCAAGTACACTAAAACATCCACTAAAAGTACGCTGAATTCTTTAATTATGGCTGGTGCAATATCATCAGGTCCGGTAGGGAATTTGTTTTTAAGTCGATTGATAACACTGAGTACCTCGTCCGGTGTGCAGGTAGCTAGAAGCATGGAAACGGGATTGTTAGGAATTTTGTTGGGTGCATTGACTGTTGGTATTTGAGAAGTAATCTTTTCAGGAATAGATTGGAAAAATGCATTAAAACTATTGGCTACAGTACTAGGATCACTGACTTAGGACTCGATCCATAATTGTTTGGGCTACTATTAGTTTTGTTTGTGGCCTTTCTTACTAGACTCCACATAGCCTTGGGATTTATTCACTGAGCTAAATATAGGTGTAGTTGTCATTAAAAGCAATTTTAGTTGCGTTAAACAACAACGGAGCCTCTAACATGGCTAAAATGTTCAAAAGCATCTTTCAATGCATGCGCAATGTTATTACCGAGTTATTTTTGTCGAGAAACGCCATTTTCATGTTGATGCCTGAAACTTTTCAGAGCACCGTCGTAAATACTATCACCTACATAAAGAATTTAATCGAAAAATACTGTGGGTAGATCATTAGTAGAAATTATAAATGGTAATGGTCCGATAAAAGAATCTTGCCATATATCTGGTTTCAATACAATTATTAGATCTTCTATCGTGAATATCGACTCCCTGTCCCCGATTTGAAATATATGAAATGGTTTAAAATGATGATAAAGTAAATAAATCTTATATTAGATGTATAACAGTTTATTTTTGTATTATACAGAAATAATTTTATTTTTAACGCAGTATTAACTGAGTATGTTTAGATATAAACGTATTAAATTGCTAAAATCATTTATAAACCTAGTAATTATCGATTTTCTAAAATAAACTATGTCTTCCTACTAAAACTAAAACCTTGACCTAAAAGGAAATAGTTTTTTAAAATTATCTTTGTAAATAAATACCTCTTTTTATCCAAGCAATTTGATAAAGAAAAAAAATCAATTTTCACCAACGTTTAATTTTCCTCAGCATCTCTTACGCTCCGCTTAGGTTACCTTTTGATCATTAATCAAGTTTTAATTAATTTAATAAAGTTCCTTAATTAGATCCTTCACGAAAACACAAAAGCCGGGCTAACTTTTTTTATTGTTACACGCGTCAGAAACTTTTTAATGCTCTTGAAACTTACAACATGTTTTCTGTGTTATGTTGGTACTAATCCAAGAGTCGTTCCGAAATAATCTTTAAATCTTTTCTATTTTAATGCAGGACATTTAAGTAAGTCATCAGTTGTTTTGTCCGTCTTATATCATAGCCATTGCCATCTTTATTAATTAAAAGGACTCTTAATTATTATTGTTATTAGGGTTAAGAAACATCTGCGGAGATTATGGCGTCATTGTTATTTATATATATTTATACATTTATATGTTGTGATTCAATAACATCAGATTTGATATCTGGTATCTTTGATTGCATGAAAGTAACTAAAAAATATCTTATCTTCACTATTTATTTTTAATTATTTGTAATATTAAGACGAGGAATTATCAACAAAAAACATTTCTTTTCCGTTTGGGCTATTTCTAGGTCATGGTTGGTCTCTGTTAATAGGCCATTTCAATAGACGTCATTCTCGCATTCCAGAAGTGTTTATTTTACTAGGAACGACTAATATTTGCAAAATTTGTTGGTCAATGTTATTTGTTCCTATTTCAATCTGCGACTAATGTTTTTTTCACTTGAGCAAAGCGTATGTTATATATTTAGACGAAAATCTTTCTAAATACCAGAGAGTTGTTGATTTTACTTGGTCATTAAAATGAGGTGTTGGGGCCAGAAAAAAATGTGTTTTCTAAGAATAGAAGTATGCCTACTTAATATAAATTAAATAGATTTTTTGTTACATCTACATATGTATAACAAGTATTTGACTTTGTAACAATTTTCGATTGGTTTTAATTCATGTTTGATTATTAGAGTTTGTTAAAAAGGTGGTACCGGCAGTGGCGTACCGCATAAAAGTAGGTACGTAATATACAATATTAGTGAAAAATAATAATATTACCTTGTCGTCTTGATGTCCACTGTGGCAATTGGCAACCGCCCTCGTAAGCTGCATAGAATTGCAACATCAGTAACGCTTCCATTGTCGATTCATTCAGCCGTCGACGGTGCTGTGAATACTTCGAAAATGATCGTTCGACATCCAGTGAAGTAAGATTTGCAAATGTCAGATATTCCTTTTCCTCATCTGGGCACTCTTGATTTTCAGTTATAGACCGAACCTTTTGTAAATCGGGATTTTTCGTTAAAATTGCACCATATTTTTGAGCAACATCGACTCCTATAGTGTTCGTCAAGTTTTCTAGAGCGGCTTGTAAATTGTTTATACAATTTAATGCGTCTCGTGTAGATAAGCGACTGTTTTCTAATTGCTTAATCACTTGTACAGCTTCAGAATAGTTCATGGAAATTTCATCTATTTGTTGTTGAACGTTCGAGTTGGAAAAAAATTGCTGACTATCTCAAACTGCTGCAGAATCATTTGAATCCAGTTTGAAGATGACATTTTTCACTTGTGAAAAATATTTCTGATAGTAAGATACTGCCTGGAGCCATGTTCCCCGTCGCGTTATTACTTACAGGCTGTGGTGGTGGTGGTAATTTCGGACACAATTGTTTGAATACACGGATGTGTTTGGGAAATTTGATGAACACTTTTTTGGTAGATGCTATTAACTTATCCACCATCGGATACTTCTTTCGAATGGTTTCCGCTACGAGGTGACATACGTGTATGAGGCATGTTATGTGAAGAAGAGTCGGAAAGCATATTTTCAACATCCTACCAACTCTCAGCATTGTTGCGGCTCCGTCAGTAACGAACATTGTGACTTGGGTTCCTGTGATATAAAATTCTCTCAACGTATCTTCTATTATCTTGACAACGGTTTCTACATTAGTTTTCTGAATGCTTTTACTGGATAACAACAATGAAGCTGGTGGACCATCACGTTTTAAAGGACGCGGTACAACATGAATGACGCTATGTTTCTAAACATCAATTGTTTCATCCACACATAGGCAGATTTTCTTATTTCTCAACGTACCTTGCACACGTGGCAAATTGTATCGTAATTGCATAGATGTTGGCAGCTTCCATGAGGGAACATACTTAGCCCAAAAAAGACGAATGTGTTCATTAGATACTAGATGTTGTGGGATGTTGCACACACTTAACATAGAAATAAAATCATATAAAAATTGTCAGTGTGGAATACTGTTTCTTAAATTCAATACATGACGTTTACTTTTACAATGTTTTCTACATTTAAACCTATCGCGACTTAGCAATCCGCTATTGCACATTGTGCAATAAATATGCGGACTTCTATATTCTAATCTAGGGAAATGCCTCAGATATTTATTCACATTCGAATGGGACGTTACACACTTTGGGCGTCCTATCTCCGCGTACTTATTTGGCGTACAGCGTGCAACGTACTGTCGCTTTGAACTCTCTCGCGGTACTGTCGAGATCGACTACGAGTTGAAAATTACCCCTACCCACGCCGCTAGCGCTACGCTACTGCCATCCGGTACAACCTTTTTAACAAACTCTAGTTATAACTAAACGATTTACTTTCGAGAAAATTATTTTCTTATATTACACATTTTCTTGAATAGAGACTGATTTTTGCAAGAAAATCGTTTGCCAATGAATACCTTAATTTTAAAGGTGTAATTGAAAAAATCATTTGGTGATTGCTATTTTCAATAAATTTTTAATCTGTAAGGTTTTAAATATAACTGGATAACATTGAAATGGAAAGGACTTTCCTATTTACTTATCATTTTCTAAAATATATATATTTTTTCTTATATAGAATTATACACAAATAACGTTACATATTTAAGTACATCAAAGGATAATTACTAGTCATAGTAATCATTAATCAATCACAGACATTCATATTGTTCGCTTGAAGATAGCATTCTTAGATAAAGCTGATTTAATACCTATAAGAAGCTCATTGTATCGATCATGATTGTAGTAGTAGGTAGAGTCAGCTCGAATTGTTTGGAATATTGGGGAATTAGTCATTAGGAGGAGAAAATGAGTCGGTTGAAAAGAAAGAGACGAAAAGTATACGTAACAGGGATGCCAAATGCTTCTTCTTCCTTGCTTTAAAGTGTTATCGAGAAGCTATTTGGTTACAAATAGCAAAAAAAGTCATGGAAGTTGAAAGACGAACACCACATGGTTATATGTCGTTGGATCTTTGATTTTTTTCTACTTCAATTGTTCGTTAAGAAGAGATATTAAAGTCAAGAACGTGTTTAAGCTGTTTAGTAGCCATAATGACGAATATATGGTTTTTCTAAGAAATATTAGTGTCTTGATAATAATAATATGAAATTCAACTAACCTTAAACAAATGGCAGTAAATAGATGAAATACTAAATATTTATTATTAGTTGCAAGCACATTTGTCTTCGTGTTTTTCATATAATAATTGCAGAAAATAAAAAAGATGAATATTTTCGTCTTTCATAATGAATGCCGCTTACGGAATTGGGCAAGTTATGTCTAATTAAAATATAGTCCACCTAGTGGATGAAATGAATGAAAGATGCATATGCAGGGTGCAGGGAACTTCTTTAGCAAAGTCCGATATATTTGTTGTTATAGGAGACACCAACAAAACCATTTATAAACATTGTAGGCAGCTTTATAATCTTCACATTTTAAAATATTCAAAATGTGGTAGCCGTTCAGCGGTGTATCCACTTTTATGCTGTGCATATTGGTAAATAAATTGAAGAACCTTGGCGATGACAATTGATTACACTGTCCAGCAATGAAGAATTTTTTTTGCTCTCCGAAATAAAAACGGGTGTTTTTAAATATGTTGAGTATGCTGATTTCAAATATAAAGTCCGTTTTGCTCCATCACGTAACACTCTTTAGAGGCACATATTAAAAATTTTATATTTAAAGACGCAAACTGTGAGGTACCAACATTTCTTATTATGTATTAGATTCAAAACTAATAGGGGAAGGTGATCCCTAACACAACAAAAAACAACATAAAAGATGCAAAGATTTATTAAAACATTGTAATGTTACGAAATTTACAAAAAAACATATAAAAATTGTTTTGTATGCTTTAAAATGTTTTTTTTTTAATCTTTCGGCTATAAGTAGCTTCCGGAACATCTCTAAGCAGTTGCCAGTAGTACATTCCCTGGCCAAATTACTTGAAACACTCAATATTTTGTAGTTTCTTCATAATAAAATATAAACTATACATGTATTATATTTTTTATTTATAAAATATTTTGTAAAAATAAGTAACATATGTAAATATTAAATAAGTAATTAATATTTAGTCCATAAGACATGAATCACGCTGTGTTTCGGTGCATCAGTTGTTTCATCCACACTTACGCAAAGTTTCTTATTTTTCAACTCATCTACTATACAGTTTTTTACTTCACCCTTCAAATGTAGTAAATTGTATCGCAATTGTCTATTGGTTAATAATTTCCACGAGAGAACATATTTATTCCAAAAAGGACGAAAGTGTTCATTGTGAAAGAACGGTAAAAAACGGGCAACCCCTCATACACTGCGGTTATTCTGTAAGCCCATTATAAAAATAACTACCGGCTATTCTTAACTGTTATTTTAAAACAATAGCAATAGTCGTAACTGTTATTCGGCGTTGAGTTTTGAGTCTTTCCTGACGAATTCTCTTTGGCGCAACTACAGTTACACTTCCCTTAATTTCATCATCCCTCGATTAACGAAAAAAGCATTCGTATTAATGAGATGTAAAGGAAACGTAATGTTATTTGTTTTTTTCCCGCTGGTAAGATAATTTATTACATCACTTCCTATATCAGCACTTTTTTTTGTCTGATTTACGTTCGTTTATTCTCTTCGAGATACCGACGAGAGAGTATTACTAAGAATTATTGTTATCGTAAGGCAGGGGAGACTTGTTTTAGCATTATCAGTAAAAATTGAAGTCGCCTATACTTTACTCTTATCAAAGATCTGTCTGCTTTTCAATCACCGCTGTTATACGACGGCGACTATAGGCTAGAGAACTGATAAATGAAATCAAGCCATAAAAGAAGGGAAGAATGTAATAAAGTGGGCGATAAAGGTGTTGAAAAATATTGAATTAATTCTGTTTCTTTTTCGTTATTGCATTTTGTTTAAGCCAATTTGTATTATGTATCAATTACGCATAGTCTTAAACGAACCGAGTCCGATAGCCTATTTAATTCTTGGCTTAACGCTTTTCTATGTATTTATCTAGGCTTCATATGGGATTTTTGCTAACATATGCTTTGTTCTGTTTCTATTCTTCGTAATGTTTTGAAACTTTTCATTAAAGTGACTTACCAACTGACTTCCAGAGTTAAGTTAGCTTCGTAAGCTTCATTTTGACTGCTATTTAATTAAGTGTGTATTAGAGTGTTTGGGAAAATAGGTTATGTTGAAATTCACGCCATCGTTAAGCACTTTTTCTTGAAAGAATACTTATCATTAGGCCGGGAACAGAGAGCTTCGCGCCAGGTTAGAAGTGAGATTGCCGCGCCTACGACGCGACCTATGTATGCAGATGAATCGACACGGGCTACCTCAGGGAATAAAATTATTGATTTATTGCAACAGTTTCTCATCAACCCTTCGCAGCCCTAGCCGTAATTATAGAGATAAATATATGTATGGAAGAATGTCTACATACATGTCTACATTCGGCCGTATACGATTTTGTTCGGCTCCATTAGGCTGTATTCGCTTTTATTCAGCCCTATTCGGCTACGTTCGGTTTCATTTGGCTACGTCTAGATACCTTCGGCTCTGTTTGGTTCCATTCGTTTACTTTCAGCTATATTCGGTTCTATTCGGCTACATTCGTCTAGATTCGGTTATATTCAGTTCCATTCAGTTATGTTCGGTTCCATTAGGCTACATTGGAATATATTCGGTTCTGCTCGGCTACGTTCGGCTATATTCCATGTTGTTCGGTTCCGTTTGCCGACTTTCGGCTGTATATGATTTTCTCGGCTCCGTTCGGTTGTATTCGATTTTGCTAGGGTCCGTTTGACTGTATTGGGTTATATTCAGTTGCATTCGGCTTGAATAAAGTCGGTTCTGTCCGGTACCATTCGGCTATATTCGATTATGTCCAGTCCCATTTGGCTACGGTCAGCTACATTCGATCAGGTTCGATTCCATTCGGCTATATCCCGTTCCATTCGGCTACGTTCGGTTATACTCGATTATATCCGATACCATTCAGCTATATTCGATAGCCGCCCGTAGTCAAATGTAACCGCATATAACCGAATATAGCATTCGTTATGTCCGGTTCCATTCGGCTATATTCGGTCATGTTCGATTCCATTCGGTTAAGTTCGGCTATATTCGATTACGTCCGGCTCCATTCGACTATATTATTTATAGACATGTATTTTTTATTAAATACATGTCTATATCATTAATATATATAATTAAATAAAATTATTTGTTCTGCATACACATTAATATTTTCTTAAAACAATGAATATTTGAGATACGCCCCTTGGTAATAAAAGATTATCACAGATCTTAGTAACGGAAAGGTTAATACCGAAATATTGTCAGAGTGGCACGAAATTCAAAAAAATTAAGTAAAGAACTAGACAATATATATTTTTCGCATTTTTTTTTAGGTAAATATCACTATCAATAGGAAAAAAAAAACATCAAAATTTGATCCGCTTCACCTCATTCTACGGTATTATGTGTAAAAGTATTTTTTTTGTTGCTGATTTATTTGTATACGAATCTGAAAAAATAAATGTATTTTCTCTTAGCATAGAGGATTTGAATCATCGCTATATCAAATGCATATTCACGCGGTAAAAGATTATGTTGGAAAACATAGGTGCTTTTTTTTTTTTAATTTTTATACCTACCAGGAATTTTTTATCTCAATTTAGTATGATGCAATTTCAACGAAAACCTTTTTTAAAAATGAAAATTGCTGTACATTTTCAATTAAAATTTAATATCGGCTGCTTTATAGTGGACATTTGCACTTTGTTAGTTAATTAATTATAGTACCGCTCTTAGAGGAATTAAAACTTATACGCTATGTTATTGCATAACGGAACTTGACATCGAAGACATCGCTGAGTGCCACCATTAATAAAATAGACAATATTGACGCAATCTGTTTGTAATCTAATGACAAGTTAACTTGTCTTCTTTTATATCGAGTCAGAGTATTTATTTTAGCGATGTAACTCTAATTTCAATAACGTTCGCTCGTATAAATTAAAACTGAAGGTCAATTTCGCAACGATTAAAAGAAATTTACTTCTTCCTCTTCCTAGTAATAAACAAGCATATATTATACACTTTACATCCACCTGGATATACGATTTTTACAGCAAACTCAATTCGTCTCATCATTTATCAAGTACAGTTACTTATGTGGGCAAACGGATGCTTCTGAATACTCATCGAAGCACGTACATGGAGATTTGAGGAATTTTTAAACGTTCTAACGTAACAATAACGATCTTGAGTGCGGCGTGTGAGAAAAAGAAAGGTGATTTTTTTTCCAATTTCGTTATCGCAATTATTTTACGCGTTTAGTTAATAGAGAACGTCAATCGCGTGTGGTAAGTCACGCTTTTTTTTTAAAGCGGTTCGTGATTTTGTGTCGACGTGAAGAGAACGGATTGTAGGACAGCACGTTCAATTGTTACAGAAATGTCGCGTATCGAGGTTCTAATACTTCCGACATTCGTGTTAATCACGTCTGTTGACACGTCTTTTAATTTTGACACGTAAAGAGATGATGTATGTAGTGCTGGGTTGAGGGACATTCACATCTGGAAATGCTAGAGAATTCTTTGTAAATGCTTCTTTAAAATTTTAAACACGCGCAGTTTAAAGTATGAGGGTAGTCTAGAAAGTTTCATGTCTCAAGATGAAGATGAGATTACTCATCAAAGTATTCCTGTAATAGAATTGCGCATGTGCTGAAAATATTTTTGAAAATTTCCGCCGTGTTGGACGCTCTGTTGTTATTTAACAGTCGTTTGTGTCAGTCGAAGTTAGTGTTTTTTTTTAGAACAAAAAGAACAGAAGGACGCAGATGATAATAGGAATTTCTTGACGTCTTTAAAACGGATCTCCAGATACAATAAATTAAATGTAATTATTACATGATTGCCATGTAATGCATTCATAATACCATCATGGGTCTCATCCTGTTCCAATACTAGCTTGCTCACAATTTAATCAATTCCAACAATATGAAAGCGCGCATCCAAACACCCAGCCAGTGCCGTTTCAAACAACTTGGTCGCCTGTGTGCGAAAATATTTTGCCGCCGCCCCTCCCTTCCTTATTTACAAAGTACAAAAGTCGAAATAATAGCGACTGAAGCTTACGGCTAGGGTCTATATGTAACATCGGTTAGGTTGATTATTTTAAAATGCAGGTACAATTCAAGGGCGAAGTTCTTCTACGTGCCACGATATAATTCTCCTCTCTAAGCTCGAGTGCATTTATTTCTAATGATAATGATCAACTGGCGAAGAAATGGAATAATATAAAATAATATACGCCGAAAAGTAATAAAATTCCTTACAAGCATTTTTTTTTCATAAGACTAAACAGTTAATAATTTATATCCTTCAGACTGTTTTGATTTCTGCTTACTCAGTTCGTGCCGCTTAATGCCTCATTTTCCTTGTTGATTACTTGTCACCGATGCCGCCCTTTACATTGGCCGCCTGTGCGCAACGTACACTTCGCGCATCCGCACAGTGGCTCTGCACCCAGCCGCTTTTGCAATAAATACAAAACCATCAGGGGCAACAGCAATGCAGACAAGAAGCAAGTACTTCATTCCAAACTTCAACACCACTTCCATCTCCAGCTGAGTCGACACAATCACATTTTTCAAATTTTTCTCCTTATGATTCTGACTTAAGCTTATTTTAATAGTATTTACATTTACAGTATGTATAAAATTGTATAAAATGGATATGAAATATCCATTTTAGTAGAAGCTCGTAGAATGAGATTCCATTGACATTCGAACAAAATTGAAGAATTTTTTATAAAATTCCATTAAGTTAATCTAGAAAACATGTAAGTATTTGTTATGCGCTTATTATAATTTGAACGTTTAATATATTGGATATTTGGAACTGAAAGAATGTAGTTTAGTTAGTTTATAATGAGAGGTTCTATTTAGTTTTAGAATTCGTCATTTTCCTTTTAAATTAAGGACGTTTTCTTTGCTAGATATATACGACAATAGTATTTATTTTCAAATAATCAACGATTAAAGTCCAATAGGACAAAAATCAAATAAGATGTATTACATATTTCCTAAAATCTGTGCCCAGCTGTTACCTCGACTGAGTTGTGAGTAT
Organism: Dynastes maya; assembly: GCA_029619315.2. Lineage (NCBI taxonomy): Eukaryota > Metazoa > Arthropoda > Insecta > Coleoptera > Scarabaeidae > Dynastes > Dynastes maya. Next base: position 9,906,156 of record JAROYE020000014.1, read on the forward strand.
GTGCGCTTGTCTCGGGGCAGTGAGGAGCGAAGGGGACGTAGCACAAGCGGCAACATTATTCGCTATATGTATGTATACATATATTTTTGTAGTATATAAAAATTCTGAAATTTGCAAAAAGAAAAATAAGGGGGAGGGGGGTTAAATAAATATCCGCTATAGAGAAAATATTTACGCCATCGTTAAGAGCATGTAGAACAGTTTAAATCTTGAGTTAACTTTTTTTTTTATATCTCTCATAATTTCTGAGCAATTGAATCAAACAGCGAAGGGTAGTGTTGAGCTTGGGGTGCTTTACACCCCGCCGGTGGGCGATTAGGCAGCTAATATAGTTACCGTTGTTCTTACGCTAGATCGGTCTATAAACCCACAAAGTTCCTTTACCTCTGTTTCCTTGTAAGATCAAAGACGTTCATAAAAAATTTACAACAAAATTTCAATCACTCACCATACCAATAATAATGAGCAGATTTCATATCTGTAAAAAAATTAATAAAACGTTTCTCGCACATATATCGAGAGATATAATCTGCAAGTAAAATTAGCTCCAACAAAGTACATACAGTGAATATATAGTGGGCTTGTAGAGCAATTAAGGCATATACACGTTAAAATGCTGTATCAAATCCGATCTGCCAGTAAAAGAAGTTGAAGACGACTTACGTTGCTACCAAGTATAGAGTTTACAAGTGTTAGGAATTTGTAGTGGACAATCTTATTTCTCGTATTTCTCTAATACCTGCCTATACTGCAGCTACCATGTGAGTATTTCTATTACTCCATTACACAAGACGTGCGTTGGATGTTAAGAACTAGTTTTTTCTAATGATTTGTTTAGATATTTTATGCTCTTCTAGTAAAAAGACAGTGATCTAAAAGAGAAGTTTAAAATGTGATTTTTAATCATCCTATTAGATAGGCTGTTGCTTCCTGACTAAGTTGAAGGCGCTCGTATTTTGATTTGTTTTTCTCTGTTTTTTCTTTGAATATCAACCAGTGCTTTTCATCCGTGGAAGAATTAGGTGAAGACGATCAGCAAAGTTCCTATAAACATCTTTGGATGGTTTAGATCAGAAAATTTTAAAGAAGTTTTAACTATGTGGCGTCTTTATCAGGTAAACTTAAAAATAATAGATGTTCAATGGTGACTCGTTGCGAGTTGTTCATATTAGGAAGAAGGGTTCTTCCTAATTAAAAATTATATTTGAATAGAAGATACAGTTGGAATTACTTTGGTTAAAAACTAAATTTTCCCCTCTCTTAGATTTTTATACTCTGCAAATTAGATGACTTTTCACTTAACCTGTTAGCACATCTGGTTACTTATGTAGATGTAGTTGGAAAAAGAATTTTAGTCTTTTATCATTGGTTTCTCAAAGATTGTCAAAAATCGATGTCTTGATCATTCTATCGAAAAATGTTAATCTTTTATTGCGTTTGATATCCTCAATAGGTTTGCAAGGATCAACTATTGATGGTTGATTTTTGTCTTTAAAACTATCTTCATGTATTACTTCTCAGAGGCAGGAATAGAGAGAAAGAAAAGAAGAGGAAGACTACGGAAGACATGGATGGGGAGAATAAAAGAGATAGGTTTGATGAGGAACAAAACAGGAGAGGACATGAGAGGACTAGCCAGAGATAGGAAACAATAAAAGAAATGGATGAGAGACGGCTGAAAACGTCAGCAAATCCGACAGCCAGGGTCGCTATCAGGGCCTTGAGAAGGAAAAAGAGGAAGTATTACATACTTCTTTTGGGGGAGTTAAGACTTTGAACCACTTAATAACCGTGGACAGTCCTCATGTTGATAAAAATTTATTGAAAATTGAAATTTGCGTTTTTTATCTTTTAATTGAACATCATATCCAGTACTTAGTTTAAAATGAGGATCAACGAGGAAATTCAAGACACGATAAGTGTTTCAAAGCGGCGCCTTTTTGTGAAATTTCACTCATCAGGAGTGTTAAGCGTAATTTTCGGATTAGCAAATATAACAATCTTTTCAGGAGTGGATATGGATTAAAAAACTTATACAATACAAAATTTTATTTCAAATAAAACATTAAAATATGAATCAATACGACGTTGCTTCAGGAATTCTATATGAGCAGCATTCGCTTGATCTCCAGTACGTTGTAGAAGTAACAATTGATGATTTGGTATGTTATTTTCTGTACTCCATTTGAAGCACTGGTGAAGACACTTCTCGATCTTCAATTCCCACTAGAGTAGGGTTTGCGTCTTTTAGCACTTCAGTTCTCATGTAGGCAGTTTCGTCCACAGCCGCTGAGGTTTGGTGATGTCCCAATTCAATGTGGGATTTCCATATTTGTTTTCACTATGTCTTTCAGCTGTTCATCCCTGTTAATCGGGATCACATTGGCGATCCTAACCACTCGATGCCGGGGATCCCGGACCAACCTCGCCTGCAGGAGATTATCTCAGATACACGCTGCCATGATCTTTTTGCCAACTGTCGTAGGAATTCCGGAAGAGATGGGATTCCCAATCAGATCTTTATCGGGAATTCCTCACTAACCACGAGACTTTAGTTATTTGCAGTCACCTTTGCATATACCAGCGCCTCATGGGCAATAATTGGTCTCAAACAGACCTTGTATAACTGAGATCCATTTGACTCTTTGTACATAGCAGTGGCAGCAATGCTTTTTTTTTTGCATTGACGAACTTCTTCTGTATTTGATCTATGTGAAACTTGCATGTAAATTTCCCATCGAGAGTAATCGCTTGGTATTCAGCATTTTTTCTCCATTCCAGTCGCTGACTGTTGATACCATGCTCTTCCGGCGAAAGGCAGATTCAAATCCTTCATTTTCCTTTAAACTTCAGGTATAGAAGAATCATGATTGTTCTTAAATGCTTTAGGTTTATTTCCCTTTCCAACAATTAGCAGTTTTAGCCAATGAGTACCCGAGGAATGGGCACAAGGCATGAAGGTAAATCTGCCCTTACTCACTTGGCAACCTGGTGCCATTTTGAAGAAGTACAGAATAATTATTCCATGTTTAGTTTTCAGTAATTTCTATTGGTGCTTTTCTTTCGAAATAGGCTTGTTTTTATCTAAACGGATACTCTAAAACTGTGGCACTGGAACACTGAAACAGTTCACTAAAACCCTTACCACAACACTTAATTCGTACTGGACGCACGTTTCGATAGCCAAGCTATCAACATCAGCAGCAAGACTGAACAGTCTTGCCAGTACGAATTAAGTGTTGTGGTAATTGTTTTTATCTGATCTTTGAAACAATACGAGATAAAGAATCCTGAATTTTTCTGAATCTGTTTGTCAAATATACCCTCTTAAGCTGTGAGATAACTCCTGATGGAACCTTCAAATTCTGTGGGTTATCGAAATATGTTGAAAGAAATAAACACTTGTTTTTCGATTTCCATAGTGTGAGTTGAATAAGAAAATTATAAATATGTGTTAGGTACATTGTTTCATTATCATTCCTTGTTTATCTTTGTAAATACACAATTATTATGTTTCAAATCGACGTGTTGCTTCCTCTTACAGGAAATATGTCTCTATAAACTAATCACAGTAGCATTTACCCACGTAATGGTTGTTGTCATTGCCTAGCTTAATCTATACGAATTCCAAACAGACAAACACGCGTGTTTGTTGCATTATCGAGAAATATGTTCAATATATATATGCATGTGTGCATACAACAATTGACACGGTATCGGCAAGGCGATACCTGAGAAGTTGACGTCAAAGAAACACAATACCCTACTACACCATTAGTCGAACTGCATGATTAATGCACTCGTATCGGCAATATCCGATTACGGATTGGCGCTTTCTCTCGTGCATTATATCGCCGTGCATAATTACTCTGAACGGCTTGCTGTGATAGATAGACCGCGTTAGAAGAAGATGGTGAATGTTATAAAGGTGTGGCGCTTAACTTGTTGATTAGCCGAATTTTAAAAGCGTTAGAAATTTTGAAAAAAAAAAAGGTATTTGGAGGACACTACTACATTCCAGTGTTCAAATCAATTTGTTCTTAAGGGGGTCTTTGGATATAGGAAGAATATTTAAGATTGTTAGTTAAGCTGTTCATGCAAATTTTATAGAAAGGTGGTTGCACTCTCAAGGAAACTATTTTGAAGGTGGTATTCTGCAATTTGTCGCCATATTTCGAAAACTTATTGGTAGTACCTAATATATGCAAGATCAGGTATTTGGACTTTATAAACCTAAAAAAAAATTAAAACGATCCATATAATGTAAATGTCACAAGACCTTGATGATATTCATGCTCAACATTTAAACTTATCATATGGTTTTGACTAGTTTCTAACTAAAAAAAAAGAACACAAAAATGTTGTCCACATTTTTGTGTTCTATGCAATGACATAAGCATGCTTATGCTGAAGCCATGCTTTATGCGAAAGTTAAGATTCTATCGAGTAAAATTGTTTACGAACCATTTTCCGAATGTTCATCAAGGATAGTTGCCAACCTCCAGAAGTTCTTGAAAACAGGTCATGAGATATGACAACAAGCGCAATTCCTTGTTCAAGATCGTGTATCAAATTTATGGAGCATTATTTATAATTTGCTTTGTATTATCAACTAGCATTTACATCAAAATATATACTGTGACAACTGATAAATTGCGGAACATTATACTGGAAAATTTGCAGCAATTAGCTGCACATTTTCTGATCCCCAGTTGGTCTTAAATGCAGTGAGTCTTTTTATAGTACTACTAATGATTTTGTGGAGTATTCTGCAAAATAGAGGAAGAGAAGAAAAGCTTTTGCAAGCAGTCAAGAATACGTATAGATGCACTAAAAATATAATGACAAAGGACCAGATATCTAATGAATTCTTAACGAAAACTGGAGTAAGATAAGGAGTGTTGGATCGTTTAACCATTTTGAGAGGCTGAACCGTTGGGCAGATCAGGTTTGTTGTTAGAATTTAAAGGTGAAGAGTAGTGGTTCAATATAGAAGTTTCTCTGAAATCAATATAGAGGAAACCCTTGATTAATGCGGTTGATGAATCCTTGAAATATATCGCACTAATCAAACTTAAGAAACAATGGGAATAATTATAATGAATCCTGGAAAATATCAAATAGTTCTTAAATTATTAAGGGATAAATTAAATATAACAAGGAACAAATTAAAGAAAAGATAGTATGATTTAAATTTTATTTTTTTGCAAAAAACTTATCTAACTTCAATTGAATAGTGGTAGCTTTCTTCCTTTCCTCCATAATTTTTCGATAGCAATCAATTTATCTAACCCTCGGACGAACTTTCATACTTCTCTCTGCATCAGGAATCAAGCTCTAGTATCAGTTGTTTTGCTTCATCAAGTATACAAAGGGTACTAGGAAAGTTTTGCAATACAGCTTTCTTTATTTAATTTTTTCAAAATAATTTCCATCGCATTCAGTACATCTCTCCATCCTCCGAAACCAATCATTAAACCAGATCTGCCAAGTTTCACTAGTGATCAAAGCACACTCGTTGTCCCCAGCTCTCAGAAGGGTCTCCTCATTGGAAAACCGCTTCCCCTTCAGCTTCATTTTCACATGCGGGAACAGTACAAAGTCGCAGAGAGCAAGGTCTGGACTGTAAGGAGGGTGCCGAAGAAGTTTCAGTCCTGTAGTGGTCACCATATCATCATGTTGGCACCCAGAAACAACAAAGTTTCCTCACGTGCAAATGATCATGCAGAATCGAACGAATTGCTGGTGCATTTAGGGCTAAGGTGTCTTCAATCTGCTAGTAGGTCACTCGCCTGTCTTCGTCAAGCATTTTCCTCACAGCAGTAACGTTTTCCTTCGTAACCGACGTTCGTGGCCTTCCCGCCCTCGTCCTCCAGGATGAAATTTCCTCTTTGGAATTCTCTGTATCACCTAAATATAGTCCTACGATGTGGACAAACATCACCTAGTGCAAGAATCATTTCTTCTATGCACTGGTTTACGTTTAAACCACGCGCGAAGTTATACCGTAAAACTATCCGTATCTCATTTCGTGACCACGATGCCACTTTACACTATTACTGTAAACGAATAACTGAGCCCACCGACTTGGCGCAGCGGTTACTGTGTGAGTATGAACATGTCACAACCTGCATCAACAATCACACTTGTGGGACACATGGTTGCGTCATATTGCAAAACTTTCCTAATACCTTTTATATGAAGTGTGTTCTTCAAGTTTCTCGAATGAAATTTCTTGGGGAGCAATTTCCCTTTCTTCTGCTTCATTTTCGTCTTCTTCCTCGTATGCATGTTGATACTGAGAAGCTCGTCCTTACTTAAATCGTTTGAATGCAATTTCAATAATTCTCTAAGTAAGGAAGTCATATTTGGCGATAGAAATATAACCTTCACATTGTTATTTAAATTGAGTGAGGTAGGATGTCCAGTGGCATTATCTAAGATTAATAAAACTTTGAAGCCTAAATTATTTGCCTTGCAGTATTTTTCGACTGTGGGACAAAAATCCGTGTGAACCAGCCTTCAAACAACTACATAGTCACCCCATCTTTTTTATTTGATTTCCAAATTACTGAAAGGGATTAGCATCGGTTTCAATTTGCAATCACTTGCAGCGTTACTTCCAAATAGAAGTCTTAATCTGTCCTTGGACGCTTTATGACCTGGTGCGGTAGCTTGTCAAAAATGCTCTCTCTGGCCTTTTTTTTCCATGAAAGGCCAGTTTCGTCGACATCGAAAAGAAAATTTGACGGTATATTCATGTTCATTTTCTTCAATGATTTTTTTCAGTTTAATGGGATATTTGGCTGTTGCATTTTTATCGGCACTGGCTGCTTCTCCTGATAATTTAACGTTTTTTTTTATGCCAGATCGAGCTTTGACATTTCCTAGCCAAGAATGTTGAGGTATCCCCTTGATATTTGTTTTCTTTTAATAAGGAGAAAAGACTCAAAGCTTTAATCTTGATGTTATTTCCATCAATAGGAATACGCATTAATCAAGGGTTTCCTTGTTGTATGGAGAAGGTAGAATCTTTTTCCGGGTTTGGCAGTGTGTCGTTTATGATGATCAATTGGTCCATCTGACCAACTACCTGAAGTGATTAACATTGATCGGTAGAAATGATAACTTCAAAGGAAGATCCTTTTAAGAATATCACCGCCTCATTGTGAGATCTCTTAATATTTGCTTAGAAATTCCATTGTACTTGCTTTAAATACAAGACGTCGTCAATATAAATAGCGCATGCCCTTGATACGAAAAGAATAAATTATTTTAAAACTTTTATATTTAAGAATATGTTATATTCTGGGGTCCTTATTTGTGTGCACCATTATAAACATAGCTAGGTACTAAAGATGATTCATAAAAGAAAATAATCATACAAATTATTCCAGATTTGCGAGAAACTACTTTGATATCCTTGTTATACTCATTGTCCATCGAAGATTTCTGAAAATAATGTAATCTCTTTCACGAGAAACTAAAGAATGAACATCAAAAATAGGTCAATTATTATACTCAACCTTACTTTCAAACAGCGCTGGATGCGGACGGACATCTCAATAACTCCAATTTCCGCAAACATCTCGATCGAAGCTACTACTATTTATTTTCTTTCACGTCCGAAAAAAAATGTAATTTTACGACATCCGCATTACGAAACATCATCGTCTAATCGTATCGTTATATCGAAGAGGAGGCACCAATGACCGAATGACAAAACAGTATGATTCAAAAGGTTATTCCCAGAGTTCCAGATGAGCTAAAAATATATCCCATGTATTGTAAACATATCGCGCTTTTGCTGCCGTCCTATTACTCTAGCGATAGAATAGCCGGCGAAAAAAAAGAGAAAGAAAAACAGAAATTGGGTCTTACGAAATTCAAGACGGTCCTAAAAAGCCGGCCCACTAAAAACATATTAACCGTCTCGTCTTGTCTGGCATCGTGACAGAGCGTCAAAAGAATGCTATTATACTCATCTTTGCGTTGGTTACGTGAACATCTTTAGGCGTTAGGTGATGCTTATGTAATTGAGTGTTGGGGAAAGAGAAGAAACATATGTTGTTGAAAAAAATTGAAACAACCGCCAGATCTTTTTGATGTAAAATATCTGTGGGTATTGACCATCGTAGTTAACACTAACAATAAGTCATATTCAAAATAAAACCGAATATGGTAATGATATGTTTATTTATATTACTGAGCGCTGTAATTTAGAATAACCTTGGCAAACGAAAGACATTTTAAAAAGTATAGTTTATTAAGATTAGCTTCCGTCGGTAAATTATGAAAATTTGTAATTTTCCCTGGGATTTCGGACATAATTAATTACTAAAAATAAATAATGTCCACGGCGAGGAATCGAACCTCACATCTCCCGTTTGCCGAGTAGGCGTGCTAACCACTACACCACGAGGACTATGAGGATCATTCATTCTTTAATGCCTAGATTTAATTTTGTCTGCAAAGGTTTATTAACATTTATTACAGTACAAAGTGAATACAAATTAGGTTTTATGTGTTACTGAAAAGTAAAAAAAAAGCTAACAATAAAACAAAAAGGTTATCTTGAAAGATATTTATTAAAAATAAAAAAGAAAAACAAATTAAAAAATACATAAATTAAAATGTACATTTCAATGATCAAAAAAGAAATCGGTGATACGTGTTTGTTTTTTGGTAGCAATTTCTTTTTTAATACATTCCGACTGCAGTGTGCGGAGCAATGTTACGTGTTGAGGAGCTAAATTATTTTCACAAGCACGTGGCGAAACATTTCACAGCTTCTTCATGCACCACAAACTTAAAGGTAAATCCTCTTTATCATTATAGCCTTCTTCAGTCTGGCCATCGTTCATAGCTAAATCGACATCTTTTTGCTCAGTGGTTAAGTTAGGGCAAATATTTTTCCAGGAGTTTCTCAACAACTCAGTTTTTACTCTTTGCCAGGCTTCGTCGAGCAAAAACACCACGTCTTTTAAATTTATTGCCTTTAGTCATCATTAGATTCAAGAATTTGTGAGAGAAGTTTCTTGCGATAATTAAGTTTAATAGCCTGAATCACATGTTGATCGATGGGCTGCAGAATCGGTGTAGAATTTGGTGGAAGGTACATGACGGAAAGTTGTTTATCATCACTCATTAATTCTAAAGCATCGGGATGGCTAGGAGCATTATCCAAGAGTAACACAGCTTTCTTAGGTAATCCCAATTCCTCCATTTTCTTTTCTACCGACGACACAAATCTTTAGACAGATTCTTTGTCACCCAAGCTTTTTTTGCTCCCTTATAAATAACTGGTAACTGGCAGTTACGAAAAGCACATGGCGTTTTTGACTTTCCCAAAACAAATAATGGTAGTTTGATGCGTTTGCACATGGCATGCAAGTTATCCTTTTTACAACTGTAAAGCGTTGCTGTCATATATTTTACTATACAAGGTGAGTCGGGAGGAACGGACCAAACTCCAAGAGTTATTGTACGCGTGAAAATAATGTAAAAAAAAAATCAGATGTCCTTATCCGATTTTCATCTGTTTTCAAGTTATAACGTAATTACAAATCGTCAGAATTTTGTCGTCCACATCACGAACTAAATCTTCGGCCAGGGCGTAGCTCATCACTTATCATGCACATTAACTTGCCCGTCCTTGAACATTCTCACCCACTTGCGAACTTTACTGTCACTCAATAGCATTATCACCATAAACATCACAAATCTAGCAGTGAATTTCTGCTGCTGCCAAGCTTCTTGTACACAAGAATCGAATTACTGATCGTATCTCACAGTCGGCGGGCGACTCAATTTTCTTAAACACTATAAACTTCTACAGCTCAGCACACGGACAGACGATACGGCTGCAAATGGCTTCTAAACGCGCGCAAAGCATGCTGGGAGTAGACGTGTATGAGCACTGAGGCGATCGCGCGTCATTCTTACTCTCATTCACAAACGGAACTTATTAAAAAAATACCCCTCCTCATGAGTAGAGTTGCTCACTAACGCCAACGGGCAGTGGCGGAGGTTCGATACAGCCCTCAGTATAACTGCGAGTCTCAACCAGATCTGTTGGTCCAAAAGGGATTGTCTACGTCACGTAAATAGTAAACAGCATTCTTCAAAAAAAAAATTGCGCACTACGCTATGACAAATTTAAATTTAATTTATGTGTTACCTTTATTGCATGTAATCTACCGGTTAATTTACTAGACAAGGAAGCATATGTCTTTTTTTGTAATAAATATTCGGACTGCAAATTACCAAGTCGGACATCGTTACAAAGAATTGCGCCATCTGCTCGTGAACATGTTGAAAAAAGAATTAAATCGGAGTTGAAAGATAAAAAACTGTGGTTATGTGTGGACGAAACAACAGATCGTAAAAAACATTCTGTGGTTAATGTAATGGTACGTACATACGATGGTACCACATCAATCGTCACCTTCAATTCTATTAGCTTCCAGTCGAGTACAACAATGCACTGCCGATGTAATTTCAAAGTTAGTGTTAAATACATTGAACACGTTTGAACTTTCAACAAACCAACTGTTGATGTTTATGAGTGATGGTGCCGCAAACATGCTTTCTGTAGGCCGGTCTCTTAAAAAACATTGTGCTAACTTGTTACATATTACGTGTAAAATGCATGCTTTCAGTCATGTGGCAGATAGTATTAGAAAATGTTATCCTGAGGTAGACGCTTTAATAGCGCATACAAAAGGTGTGTTTGTCAAATCCCCAAAACGTATTCGCAAATTTCACAGACTGTGCCCGCGTATGACCGAGCCACCAGAACCTATTCTTACACGTTGGGGAACATGGTTACAGGCCGCGTTTTATTATCATAAATATTTTGAGAATATTAAGAACGTGGTTTTGCAATTCGATCCAAAGGAAGCTGCGGCTATCAAGGAAAGCCAGTCGAAATTTCAAGATAATCAGGTTAAAACGGATTTAAAAACTATTCAGAACAATTACTTCGGACTAGTGGAGGCAATAGAAAAATTACAAAATCCTTCGGTGTCGTTAGTGGAATCTCAGCAAATAGTGCAACATGTTCACGCACAGCTATGCGCGGTAGAAGACGCAAAAAAAGTTTGTGTTCTAGAAAGGTTTGAAAGTGTTTTAGAGAAAGATTCTGATTTTGGCACATTAAGACAAATTTGCGAAGGTGCGTCAACAGAACCGTTAAGTTGTTCCAAAGATTATTTTAATTACGCAAATATAACATCACTAGATGTAGAACATTCGTTTTTTGCATATAAACACACTTTTTCCTCACGCCGCACTCGGTTTGCCGAAACAACTGTGGAAACATATCTAATGTTGCAGATATTCAACAGACATTATTCACTTTGTGATTTCACGGAAGACTCTTAAGACGGTAAGTGTTTGAGCACGTATTATATTTTATTTCTGACTATTTATTTTGCGTAAACTTTTATGCGCCCGCCACTGGCTGTTCGCGCAAATTGAGCAACTCTACTCATGAGCCAGCCTGTATGTTAATGCAGTAAATACAAAAATAGTTTAAATCAGATAATAGCAAGCAAATTCGAAATCCTTCTACTGCATTCCTCAAGAATCTACCTCAATAACTATTGATAAAATTCCTCCATACATTTTTTCTTCTATTAAGTACTTTTATGCGGATTAATGCAAACGTACACAGATTAATAATCTTATAAGTAAGCGGCTTCGTACATACATGCATGCATAAGAACTAGAAAACACTGACTCATCTGCACGATTAAGCAAAGTTGAATGCATCTATACAAACGATCCTCCGGAGTGCGAGATCTTACGCTAATGAATATGACGCGATTCGTGTAATCAAAGCCGTACGAGAGGCTTAATAGCAATTTATTCGATGTGAGTCACAGCGAGGCGTTTTCAGTGCGACGAACAAGCGGTTAAGAGGTCTTATGGTGTGAGTCGTAACGAAGAGGACACAAAGAGAAACCGAGGAATAGGCGTCCTTTGCTCAAGAAGATTATCGAATTAAAACGAACGATATTGTTTGTAATTATCGTCTTGGTTGCTCTGGGAAGGAGCAGATGTATGTAATAGAGCAATTATTGCATGTGAATGTGTGTATGTGCGATTCAGTAAGTTCGTCTTTCTGAAAAGCATCATCGAATTGAAATCTAGACAAAGGTTAGCTTGTGGAATTTATCAAATTGAAAGGATTTCCGTGATGAATTTCCTGTTAGGAATAGAGCAGGATTATACAGGCTGTTTGGCACAACGATGTAAAGTTTTGAACAGCCGCTTGGCGAGGTCATTAGGAACCATATTAACCACATTTAGTCCAAAGTCTAATCGATTTTAAAATATTTGAACTTTTAGTAAATTTTCATTTTTCGGCTAACCTGGGAAAATATGCGGTAACAACCAGAGGCATGGCGAGCGTATAAAAGTTTACACATAAAATAGAAGGTAAGAAATAAATTTTAAAACGTGCTGAAACACTTACCGTTTTAAAAGTCTTCCGTGAAATCACAAACTGGGTAACATCTGTTAAATATTTGAATCATTAGATATGTTTCCACAGATGTTTCAGTTAAGTGAGTACGACGTGCGGAATAAATGTTTTTTAATGCCGAAAACGACCGTTCGACATCTAGCGATATTATATTTGCATATTTCATATAATCTTTGAAACAACTTAATGCATCTTCACACGCACCTTCATAAATTTGTCTTAATATAAGAAAATCAGAGTCTTTCTCTAAAACACATTCAAATTTTCGTATTACACACCAATTTGTTTCGCCTTCTACAGCGCGTAACTGTGCGTGAACATCATTCACAATTTGAACAGAATCCACTAGCGACATCGAAACATTTTGTAATTTTTCTATTCCCTCCGCTAATCCGAAGTAATTGTTGTGAATAGTTTGTAAATCTCTTTTAACCTGACTATCTTGAAATATTTCCTGGCTTTTCTTGATTGCTGCAGCTTCTGTCGGATTGAATTTTAAAACTACCTTCTTTACTTGATCAAAATATTTGTTGTAGTAAAACGCAGCCTGCAGCCATGTTCCCCAACGTGTAACAATCGGCTGTGGTGGTTCAGGTAAATCAGGACACAGTTTGTGAAATAGTCGGGTACGTTTTGGGGACTTTAGAAATACTGCTTTTGTACTAGCAATCAATGCATTTACTAGTGATTTACAAGATTTAGAGTATGGATTTTACACGTTACATGTAAGAAGTTACCACTGTGTTCTTTAAGGGATCGGCCCAAAGAACACATGTTTGCGGCACCATCACTCCTAAACATTAAACGTTGCTTAGTTGAAACTTCAAATTTGTTCAATGAGTTCAACGCCACCTTTAAAATCTCATCGGCAGTACAATTTATAACTCTTTTGGAAGCAAGTAAGAAGGAGGATAACGGTCGATGTGGTTCCATTGTACGTACGATTACATTAACCACAGAATGTTTTTGACGATCTGTTGTTTCGTCCACACACAACCACAGTTTTTTATCTTTCAATTCTGTTTTCATTCTTTTTTCTATATGTTCACGAGCAAATGGCACTACATTTCGTATCGATGTCCGACTAGGTAATTTACAGTCTGCATATTTATTCCAGAAGGAGACAAATGCTTCTTTGCCTAGTAAACGAAACGATAGATTACATAAAATAAGAGTAACACATAAATCAAATGTAAATGTTTCTTGGTCTCGTATGCCACTTTTTGCAGAAGAATGACCTTGACAATGGCCTCTGAACCAACACATTAAAGGGATAATAGGTCATTCTCTCGTCGGCCCATATTATTTGCCCGACAATTTCAATGGAGAGACTTATCTACAATTTTTACAAAACGATCTGCCAGAGTTGGTACAAGACTTGTCACCATTTGTAAATGAAAAACGTCCTATATTTTTTCAAAACGACGGTTGTCCAGCTCATTATCGTTTAACCGTGAGAGAATTTTTAAGCAACGCTTTTCCGAATGCATGGATTGGAAGAGATGGTCCTAAAAAATGTGTTTATATTTGGAGAAAGATCGTTCGACATCTACCGATGTAATACATGTATGATTAAAATAATTTTTAAACTCAATTAATGGATTAGTCGAAGTAGCATTACAAATTTGTTGTAATGTGATAAAATTGGAATCTTTCTCTAACACATTCTCCAACTTTTTTAAAACGCGAATATTTTTTGCGTCATCTATAGTGTAGCAGAGTATGTACTATTTGCAATGACTTCACTAACGACAACGCTCTATTTTGTAATTATTCCAGTGCATCATGTAAGCATTTATAGTAGCTATGAATACTTTGTAAATCTGTTTCAACAGAAGTATCTTGAAATTTTGACTGGCTCTCATTAATAGCTGCAGCTTCGGCAGGATTGAATTGTAAAATAACAGCTTTTACTTTTTTGAAATGTTCAGCATAATAAAAAGCTGCCTGCAACCAGGTTCCCTAACGTGGAAGAATCGGCTGTGGTGATTCATGAATACCGGGACACTGTGCGTGAAATGTTCGAAGATGTTTTGGAGGTTTGGGAAATGCTTTTTTGTACTTGATATTAATGCATCTACCTCGGGATAACATTGTCTAATAGTTAGTGCCACAAGATGTAAAGCTTGCACTTTACAAGTTACATGTGAACAGTCGCAACCGTGTTCAAGAAGAAAACGGCCTACCGCACGCATTGTCGCGGCACCATCGCTCATAAACATCGACATTTGAGGTGTTGAGACTTGAAAGTTTTTTAACGTAATAAGTATCACAGTCGTAATTGCTGCACTAGTACACCCTTGTAATCTTTTGCTAGCTAGTAACAGTGGAAATGTCGGTTTATGTTGATCCAGTACACGAACTATAACATGTATAGTAGATTTTTTTTACAATCTGTTACCTCGTAGATATGATTTTATTTTCCACCTCTTTACGTACAAATAAAACATGCTTACGTGCTCTTGCCGTAGTTGGCAACCTCAACTCTGGGTTGTATTTGTTCCAAAAGTTCTTAAACGATTTCTTATCCAGTAAATTAAGTGATAAATTATGTTATCATCATGACAAGTAAATCGAAAATAAAGTTATTTCTATTTGACGCGCCGTTGTTTCTATTTCTGTGTTTTGCACTATTTACATGCTTCCTACAGTCGTTCTTTTTCCAGCACATCAAAGTTTTCTCGCACACTTTACAAAATATTTTAGCACCGTCGCACAACAAAGCTGGAAACTCACAGATAAAGTTTTTTACTTTATCAGCAAAGGGTCGTTGTTTAGCCTTGCGCACGTTGCTCATTTTCAATTAAAAATTTTCTTGAATAACTAGTATTCCGCTCGCCTGATTTAATTCCCACGCACACGCCGCGCTAGTGACGATGAATGTGTACGAATTTGAACTGCTTTGCCACCCGGCAGATGTTTACGCATCGCATCAGACAGGCGAGCGCCGAGTTCCGTTGGCTGCTCCAGCTGTTACGGCTATGCTGGGACGACACGATTATCTTACCTTACTTATTGTTAAACAGCTGTTGGGCGAATACTAAACAAATTCACTTACTCCTTCAGGATTGTTAAGAATGGTAAAAGCATTTCCTTGTTATAGTAGCATAATGTTAGAGAATGGACAGTTTTCTTTAAAACATGTGTAAAGTCTTTTGTTTCATTCTATGTATTTTCGTAATAACAAACATCGATTACTTAGTATTTCATTAAAATCGAGGCTATACCCGGTATACAAATTAGGCAAACGGAATGCAGTTAGGAAAAGCCATAGATATAAGGTAAAATAATTAATCTAGATTTACATCTTAGGCAACCGGATTCGGAACAACTTGCATATTTATTCGGAATTATGGGTTATAGCGGATCGCATGCAAATAAAAAGAAGTAAGACGGCCGGGTTAAAAAGTGACTGTTATACGTGGTACGTATGTAGATCGAGTTTAATTTGTACGACATAAAGCGTAAAATTAATTAATTAGCCGCCATAATAGAAAGAATTCTTAATTATAAGGCGAATAAATCTCCATAATCTTTCCCCGATTCCGATAGGAAAGTCCTTAATACGGTTAGAGGATGTTGGTAAACACAAAACGATGGGATCTGGACGTTAATTGACTCCCGTTGATTGAGTGAGTCCATATAATTCGCTCTTAAGGGGATGCTGTCAAACAACGCTATCTGGGATAATCCTCTCGTATATTTGAATACGTCTATTCGATCTTTCATGGCGTATACAGGGTGCAATTCAAATAAGGACGTAAAATATGAAGAATAAGAAGAATTTTAAACATTAGATGATCGAGAAATCAAATTGTTTGAAACGTACACCAAAATTTATGTGAATAATCCGATTAATTACTCAGATATTAAAATATCGCAATTGTACGGGGTATAACAACTAAATAATTAAATTGGTCTGGAAAATATGTTTTATTGATAACTTTTATTATTATTAGAGCGAACTAGTTGTCTCTGTGATACATAGACGTGTCACTGGAATAGCGAGCTGTGTACAAAAATCGATTCTCGCATTGTCAGCGTCCGCTTGTTTATTTTTCGCTCAGTTTAGGAAACGAGAACGTGCAAAATCTTTTTATATACTTGGTGGTGTCGATTGTTAACATTAAATTTTCTTAGAACTGTGCAAAACAACATTTAGAAGACTATAAAATGTTCTTAACTGTATAAAATTGCAATAAAACGAAGGTTGTAAAAGAACACATACACAACACGTTAAAAATAGATCTGTGACAATAAAAGTGAATGTGACAAACTATAAAAATTATTTTTGTTAATTTAAATTGTATAAAGTGGTTCTTCTTAAATGTTATGGACAAATTGAGAGGACATCTGTGGTTGGTGGGTAGAACTAACCCAATAAAATGTCAAGTATACCCTAGTCTCAAACCATATACGACAGAAACCGGCAGATTAAGAAATAAAAATCATATAGGCTATTTGAACCCAATTCAAAAACGTGGAGAGGATCAAGTTTCCAATAAAATTTGGAAAGAGGGCGTAGATTCAAATTGAAGCTCACCGTTTAATGAGTATCTCCCGCAAGTGATTTGAGCGACTTACAAACTAATCCAGGGGTCATCCTTCTTTCGTTGGACGTTTCTACCCTTTTCACCAACATACCTATACAGGAGGTGATTCAGTTACTCAAATACGTGCTTTCCTCGATTAATTTCCCACCTAGAAAGGGCAACGATTTGTTAGATTTATTAAATGTTTGTATGGAACAGAGCTTCTTTCAATTTAACAAAAAACTATATGACCTACTATTTCCCCCATCTCCTTGCAGACTTATTTATGCATTACTTTGAGTCGACCTGCGTGGTGGCTAACAACTATTTTGTGAGTTACATTAAATTTTATGCAAGATATGTGGATGATATTCTGGTTGTCTGGTCTGGCAGTCGTTTGCGCTTGGATGATTTTGTTTCTTATTTCAACAGTTTACATTATTCCATCAGATTTACTATACGGATTGAAATAGACAATCAAATTAATTTCTTAGGTATAACAATCTCAAATTCATGTAATACCTTACAGTTTAGTATCTTTAGAAAACATACAAACAATTGCGTCACCATTGATAATCTAATCACCCACATCATCAGAAATTTCCCTCGTTTTACAGCTACCTTCATAGATTGGTTGGCATCCCGTTGTCGAGAGAAACGTTCAGCAAGGAATTTGCTATTATCAAACATCGCAGAACTTAATCATTACGATCTCCGTACGGTAGACAGACTCTTTGATAAGATCCAGTGAAAAAAGAATGAAAATTTCGTACTTAGACTATTCCAAGGTTGTAACACAACAACTGAAAAAACATTATGTTTCTCTCCCCTATATTGGAAATTTTATACAGTTAAGAACATCTTATGGTCTTTTAAATGTTGTTTTTGCACAGTTTTAAGAAAATTTAATGTTAACAATTGACACCACTTCCTACTGCCTAATTCATAATTGTAAGTATAGAAAAAGATTTTGTTTTTTAGTTACATTTTGTATTTTTCTCAATTTCATCACCAAGTACTATGTGAAACGATCAATTACATCTCATAACTTGTACAAAAATATTATATTTGGTGATGGAAGGGACAGGAAGAAGTAATGTCTCTTTTTATACATTCTCATGCTTAATGATGTTTATTCTGTTACGTTTTTCTTTGTTGTCTGGGTACCTCTTAGCTGGCCTGAAGATGTGTCTATAGAGGCACGAAACCGGTCACCTGTTTTTTCCCATAATAGAATTTCTGAGAAGTTGGACCAGTGTTTTATTATTACCTTTCTAAAAAATTAATATGTCCCCAACATTGTGAAAGATACAAGTTAAAATCGAAATCAATTTTAATTTTTGCCATATCTCAATAAGGTTTCAAAATAACCGATTTCTTTTAATTGATTATTTATTAGAACAAAATTTAGCGACTCTGTCAAATTTAAGCTTGTAGTCTGTCTCTTATAATTAGAGCGGGCCAAATTGCGCCATCCAACAGAATCGGAATCAGGCGCAACGGCCGCTTATTGTAAATAGCGTATATGTGAGTCACAGCAGATATGTGATATTTCGAAATTAATACACAAGAGTAAAAAGATAAAAGCTGACGCAATAATAATGTTTAGTAATTAGAGCGGATATATATATATGTACACGCTGAGAAACTGAACGCTTTTTTTATTCTGTTGTACTTAATAATGTAACTGTAAATAAAGATATAATAAATAAATTCTATCCTTCTTAATAATGCGGATAGGCTTGTTTAAAAAGTCAGATAAGTTTCCACATTTGCCTCGGTGAAGGATGTTCGCCGAGACGAAAAAATGTTCTTATATTTCGAAAACGACCGTTCCACGTCTACCGAAGTAAGACAGGCGTAATTAAAATAATCTTTAGACTTAGTCAAGGAATCTGCAGATGCCCCATCGCACATTTGTCTTAATCTCGTGTAGTCCGGATTCTTTTTTAAAACACTATCGAACTTAGCTAAAACTCGTCCACTTGTTGCATCGTTTATACTGTGTAACAATGTACTAGCTTCGTCCACGACTTGCACTGATTCTACCAACGACAATCCAGAATTTTGCAAATTTTCTATCGCGTCTACTAACCCTTTGTAATTGTTGCTAATATTCTTTAGATGTGTTTCAACAGAAATATCGAGAAATCCCTTCTGGCTCATCCTAATAGCTCTAGCTTCGGCAGGGACGAATTGCAAAATAACGGATTTGACTTCTTGAAAATGTTCATTATAATAAAAAGCGGCTTTTAACCACGTTCCCCAACGCGTAAGAATGGGCTGTGGTGGTTCTCGAATACCAGGGCATAACCTGTGGAATGCCCTAGTCCTCTTAGGACTTTTGAGAAACACTTTTTTTGTGTTTGCTATTAATGCATCCACCTCCGGGTAACACTCTCGAATAGTTTGTGCCACAAGATGTAAAGCAAGGACTTTACACGTAACATGTAAAAGTCCTTCACACTTTTCTTTAAGGGAACGGCCTACACTACACATTGTTGCTGCACCATCGCTCATGAACAACAACAGTTGACTGGTTGACATTTGAAACTTTTGTAACGTTTCGAGAACTACGGCCGTAATTGCTTCACTAGTACACTGTTTTAATCTTCTGCTGGCTAATAGAATTGCAAAATTTGGTTTAATAGGATCTAATACGCGCACTATTATATTCAAAATAGAATTTTTTTTGCAATCTGTCGTCTCATCAAGACATAGCCACAGCTGTTTATCTTTTAATTCGGCTTTAATTCGATTTTCAATGTCCTCACGTATTCGTGGAATATCTCTCCGTAACGCTGTCCGAGATGGTAGTATCCACTCGGTATTGTATGTACCCCAGAATTTTCGAAATGCTTTTTTATCAAGTATACGAAGTGGTAGACCACATACCATAAACGTTAAAAGCAATTCTAATTGAAATTGACGTTGTTGTGACACACCATTTCTTTTATTTCTGTGGTGTGCGCTATTTATATGTCTTTCACAATCACGTTTGCTCCAGCACAGTAGTTTCTTTTTACAAACTTTACAGAAAATTGTACTCCCATTGTAGTGTAAATCCACAAATTCACTAAGAAATTTATTAACTTTCGTAGGTAATGGCCGTTTATTTTTAATAGTTACGTTAGACATAATCACTAAAGCGAGCACACCGACGCTTGTTTCTAGTATGCCACGAAGTGGTGCAAACGTAACATCCGCAGACTCGTCATTTGTTGATGAATAGAGCGCGTCATCCGTAAATGAATAAGCGCGCTGTTAGTTCGTAGCCGTCGATGAATGAACTTTTTTTTTGTAGTGGCCCACTGTGAACAACGCCCTATTTATCAACGAACACCCAAACTGCAGGTGTATATTTGCGCGTCTTCACGACGTAATAGACAGTGGTTTTGGTCCTCGTCCTAATAATTACATATTTAAATTACCTATGTTTACATACATATATGCGCCCGGCAGCCTGATTGCGAACCTGGCGCGTGGCGCTCTTGGCCCGCTCTACTTATAATAGACGAGATTTGCATAGTGGCCAGCGGATTTTGGACAGGCTGTACATATACATCTGAAAATCGACAGTTATCGAGAACAGCTGACGGTAATAATCGATATAATTGTTTATTTAGGAGCTTTTGATATCAATTCATGGGTGATTTATCGCTTTCAAACAGGAAGTCCATTTCAAGATAGAAGATATAATAAATGCTGTACCTACATATGTAATTGTTCCACACGTTTCCGATTGATGACAAGAGAGTACAGCTCTATACATAAATTGAAGAGCTGAAGATCAATTCTGTCATATACCCTTACAAAATTTGGAGACAGCAGAACACATTCTATGAAAAAGTGTTGACATTAGTTTCAAACAACATTTCAGTAGGCCATCTCTAACACCTGCTGAATAGAAGGAAGAAGATCGTAGAGTAGTATTAAGATTCATCAAAAGCCTTCAACTATTCTAACACACACTAAAGGCATCGTTACAATGCGATAGCTCGTCTCAATAATAACAATAAATAATAAATACACCCTATATACCTACAAGAACATATGCGAAAACACGTTTAACATCCATTAAATTCAATAGAACGCTTGCGTTTTGTAGAAATTTGCATCGTTAAAGCGATCCAAACAACACCTTCCAACATCGACAATTTGAAATGCAAAGCGGTGCATTTTAAACGGTGACAACAACCAATTTCCCATCCTTTGCCATCCCTGTGTTCGAATTGCCGCTGCCGATTCAATTTCCTATCGCCTTTCTTCAATACATTTGGCTGCTGCTGCGCTATCGTTTACTTTCCATCTAAAAATATACCCGGACAATGCGTTAAAATGTAAAATTTATTCGACACGTGCTTGCTATGATAATTAAATTGTTTTCACTCCATGCAATGAGCTTCGTACGGAGAATACGTATGCGGTGGTAATTAGAAATTTCTAAAAACTGGGCATCATCCGAAACGCATATTTCATGAACGAATCGCTATTTTTTTTTACGCAAATCTCGTCTGTAAACTTTCTTTTGGCTTTTTTTTTAGTATATATTTTGAAGAAAGTTTTCAATTGCATAGAGTGTATTGTTTGAGTTCGTTTAGATCGGTTGATTATTATTATTAACTCAAAAGCGAAAAAATATTCTTTTTTAATCAGCGTGATGCAATACGACGCTAATAGATTACAATAATTAGAAATTACAGCGAAGTTTGCCGTTGATAACACATGAAATGCTATCTGGCACTCTTGGGCATTTACAATGCTTTTCACTGTCATGTTATTCAACTTATTTATATCTACAGTCCCTGGCCAAATTACTTGAAACACTCAATATTTTGTAGTTTCTTAATAATAAAATATAAACCATACATATATTATATTTTTTATTTATAAAATATATTGTAAAAATATGTAACAGATGTAAATATTAAATAAGTAATTAATATTTAGTCCATAACCCATGATTTTTAATAACACCCTTAATTCTTTGGGGCATACTTTCAATGCAAGATATGATTGTCTCTTTTATATCTTCATCGTTCTCCCATACATCCTTTATATTCTTCATTAATATTTCCTTTGTAGGGTTTTCTCTTTCATATACCTTACTTTTTAGTCGATTCCATACGTTCTCGATGGCATTGAGGTCCGGTGAATTTCCGGGCTAACGTAAAAGAGGTATGTGATTGTCTTCAAAGAATTTCTTAACCTTTTTTGCCATATGGCAAGGAGCATTATCTTGCATAAATATACGCCCTGTCGGTATGCGACGTCCTGGCTTAAAATACGGTAATAACGTTTCTTTTTTAACACATTTATGTACTGCTCTTGACGCATTGTACCTTCTACAAAATACAAAGGGCCGGGTCCGTCTCCACTAATCACTCCCCAAATCATTACCTGCGGAGGGTGTTTTACAGTTCGATGAACCGTGGACTCTGTGAGACGTTCGCCAGGTCGTCTACGAACAAATTGTGCTCGCTGCACTAACACACAGAGCGAGCACTCGTCACTAAAGAAAACCTATTAAATAATGCAAACATTAATTCAGTAAAAATCATGTTGTTAAGTTATTCACCTTTTTCCAATTCTCGTCTGTGAAATGTCGATATTCTCTTGCAAAGTTGAGACGAGCAGATTTAATTTTTTCTGTTAAACGCGGCTTTTTTACAGGTCTTCGGCTCATTAGGCGATTTTCGCGCAATCGGCGCCTGACAGTTCTGCTCGAAATCTCTATTCCTCTCTCTTGTAAATTTTTTTGAATCATTTTAATTGTAGCAAATCTATTGCTTAAAGCCTGATGAACAATTTCACGGTCAGATCTCTTCGAAGTTTTTCTTTTCCGACCGCACTTTGCCCGTCTTTGTGTCGATGTGCTAGCTCCTTCGTTTAAGTTTCTAGCTAAACGCGATCCAGAAGAAGGAGATACTTTCTGTAATTTTGCAGTTTCTCGTTGTGAATGTTTGTTTGATTGTAGAAGAGCTTGTATAGCGACTTTTTGTTCACTTGTTAAATCTTTCCCGGGCATTTTCTACAAAAAAACCCCAAATATTTCAATTTTTGTCAAATTCCAAATAATTAATTTTAAGAGAGAGATAGAATAACAATTTTACCTTTGCAATAACGATATATCAACACGAAACACTTAACGATATTCCACAACTTAGCTTCTATACGATTATGACGAAATATTTTAAAAAATATCGATGCATTCTCTAAACTGTGAACTCGCTAAATGTAAGTTGATAACTGAAATATTTATATATACGTATTTTACTCTTCTAAATATCATTTCTCTGGTATTTTTATTTATTGATACAATAATTTAGTCCCCCTATAGACGATCGGATTCAAAGCAAAAGAATATCACTATAATAGGATGGGAATTTCCAGGTAAAAGGGTTGATTTATGACATGTTTCAAGTAATATGGCCAGGGACTGTATCTGTTTTTCTTTCGCAAAATTAAATTTCAAGTCGCCAGTTTTACGACAAATCACCAAACCTGGCAACGCTAGTAAAGTTGATGTATTTCCGTTCTTTGCGAAATGTTTAGACAGGTCGTGAGAACCAAGTAGATGCCACGAGAGGCTGTCTTACATATAATACATACTTTGCATCCAACATATTTAGTCATTCCATGAAATGCATCCTTTTAGCCGGCATTTACAGTAATGGGATTAAATTACATCATCTGCTCAGTTTAGTTGAGCATTTCATGAAATGACCACAGAGATTTGTGTAGATGTAATGTATTGCATTATCATTTTTGCTAAAAATCAAACTATGTCTTCAAAGTTTGGCACGTGAAAGGTCTCTACATTTACAATCAAAATAAAGTAAAACAAGCAAACAAATTGTGTAAGATGAAAATCTTAGATAATACTA
Organism: Dynastes maya; assembly: GCA_029619315.2. NCBI lineage: Eukaryota > Metazoa > Arthropoda > Insecta > Coleoptera > Scarabaeidae > Dynastes > Dynastes maya. Next base: position 9,930,065 of record JAROYE020000014.1, read on the forward strand.
TAGCAATTCTGTATTTAATGTCTTCGTTTAACTAAGGTTTACCCAAACAAAGTCCACTTTACACAGAAATATTACTGTACACATATATTTCCAATCGTAAACAACCAACTATTGACAATATACTTCACTTTATTGTTTAATTAATAATTGCGTACAATTTGCATCCTCGTAACGATCGTCATGCTAAATAATTCATCTTTGACACCTAATAAATTTCGAGGCGAACACAAAGCAAGACTCATTCGTCAATCATTTTATTGCGTCTAATAGGAATCTAAATATTAGTTTAAATCCCCCTATTTCCTCGGCAATTCGCATACCAACAACGGCGCGCCTGCTAATTAAGTAACAAGTGGTCATTACGGGACGACACATTGCCATAAAATGTTGCGTTCGTAGTAAGGTACGTTTTGAATTGCAAATGAGAGAGAATCGTTAATTTTTTTATTTTTTTTTGTGAATTGTAACTGCCTATTTATTACTTGTCTTGTTTGTAGATATGTTGATTTTAAGAGAAAAAAAGTTTTCTCTTTTTTTTACCGTTCCTTGATTCGAATATCTCTTCTCTTCCTAGAGCTGAGCGGAAGTTTGAGACAGAGTATTTCAGGTTACATGTTAGATATGCAAGTACTTAAATATTCTTTTCATTAAATAGGAACTAGTTGAGCTGCGCAGGTAAACTTGCATTATTCTGAACTAGGAAAAAACAGTGGATAATCTGTTAATTGTATTATAGGTAAACAAGTAAATATTAAAGAACCTAATGTGATGGTTTTTCCAGAATACCTGACATTAATGCAGTTGTAATAAATATCCTATGATATGAAATTTTTAACAAAATATAAAACAAGTACGAGAAATATGCAACTTAGGCAAAAAAAAAAAGGTTGAAATAAAAAAGGGTGGGCATATATGCAAAAAATACAAGATATGCATTTTTCATAAAATCCGAAGCTTACAAATCACTAGAGCGAGTAAGCAAGAAATAGAGAAGCGATTGGAGCCACAAACGCTCGCATCATACTAAATATCAAATCTATAGGATCGCAGTGATTGTTAATTTCAGTGTGTTTTCTGTCCAAAATGTTGATAACTTTCTCAACAGAGGAAGAATTTAATGGTGGCTCTTCGATCGATTTTCTTCTCTTCTCTTCTTTACGATTATACGAAATTTTTGTAAATGATCTCTCTTCACCAATATTTGCCTCCCTTAGAAGGATTTCGGGAATGTCTGTAGCATTATTTTATTCACTGCACGCTTCTGTGTCTTCATTTATAACTTCAGGAGTCTCTGCTATTCCGTCGCATATATTAGAATCTGTCGGAACAAATTGTTAAAAGGGACTAGAAGCTTCCATATACTGCGCTCCAGGTCAAGTCTTATAGCGAGATACAGCAACAGACTTATGATAGCTGTGACATTACTTTAATGGTATTAATGACAAAACCAAGTGGATTAATTGTTTCCTAAGCCTCCCTGATCTTTGCAGTATTTGTCATAATACTAAGTTACAAGAAAAATTACGAAAAAGCATATTTTTGCATCTCAAAATCTGTAACCAATGGAGATTTTTTATCATTTGCGAGTTTAGCATGATAAAATTAGTCAAAATTGGTTATTTACGTTTCTGGCACAAAAACATTGTTCCTCACTGTATTCTCTCTTTATGTTTTTACGCCTTTTATGGTTAACATTAAAATCTGCAATAATTTTATAATATTAAAAAATAGGAGTATTACGATACGATCTATTCTCAGAAACCATTTGCCGAATACATTCACTTCGCATCAAAACGCGATATAACAGGATCATCACGACCATTAGACTCTGATTGGCGGTTTTGGGGCATTCACAAACGATGCCTCCAACCAACAAACGAAACCACCGCTTAACAAAACGAAAAAGAAACGAAACGATCGAATAAGATAGGAAAGATGTACTTTCCTCTAGCGATTAACATTCACCGAGGATGTACGATCTCTTGCGTACCTCTTCTCTCTTCTTCGTTTTTTTTCCCCGATGTTTCGACGTTCCGACGTCTCTAGCGTGTCTTTTCGACTGTCAATTGAGCTATCAGGCGTGTTTGTCGTTCTCGCAAATCGCGAGCTCCTTGTTTTATTGCCTCGGACGTACTGTAAAGTGTTCCAACGTCGGTCATGAGCCCATAAAGAAACCGCGGGGAAGATAGAAGAGCGCGCTTGACCATTTGATTGTCAGGTGGAGAGGTCGCATGGCTTTTTTGTTGCTGTCGCGTTGCGTGAATTTTTTTTTTGGTTTGCTGTACTTGTCGTCGTTGAAAGGTTACGTTATGTTGTGTTACGCCAGGTTCGTGTGAAGGTTGTCGTTCGCAGGATCTATTTTCAGCGCTGGATTTTGAGGTTGCATGGTGACTCGGAAAGGTAATTGTTTGGAGATGTTTATAGGTGACTTCAAACGGCCCGTTTTTGTTATAGTAAATTGCAATTTTCTTTTTTTTTTCAATTTTTTTACTTAATTTAGAAGAAGTGTAATATTTATCTTTTTTAAGTACGTTAGTTAAGGTCTTTGCCATATATTTGTATTCTAATTGAGTAGTTGGCAATTTCAACTCGGGATTGTACTTATACCAAAAATTCTGAAACGGTTCTTTTTCTAGTAAGCGAAGTGACGAATTACAGGTTGTCATCATGACAAGTAAATCGAAAATAAAGGCAGTTCTCGTTGGCACGCCCTTTCTTTTCTATTCCTGAGTTCTTCGGTACTTACATGTTTGTTACAGGCCGCCTTGTCCCAGTACATTAAATGTTTCTCGCGCACTTTACAAATTATTTTAGCACCGCCGTAGAATAAATCCGGAAAGTTACAAATAAACTTATTTGCTATGCCAGCAAAGGGTCGTTTTTTAGCCTTGTTGGCATTACATAGTTTAAATCAATAACTGTATCTATAACGAATAATACGTAACACGCTCTCGTTTCCTAAACCGAACGAAAAATAAACAAGCGGACGCTGACAAAGCGAGAATCGTTTTTTGCACAAAGCCCGTTACTCCAGTGAAACGCCTATGTATCACAGAGACAATTACTTCGCTCTAATAATCAATTTTCAATGTTTGGTGGTATCTTCCCTTGTATTGTTTACTGTTGCAAGAAACGTGAAATACTGGAAAACACCCAACTATATTTTTCGCAAAGTGATTTATATGTTTTGTCAATACTGTGGCAACATACAGAAAAAATGAAATAATTAATCAACTAACAGTGTAATGAGGAAATAATATTTTGTATCCTGTCCTTTAACTTGATCTACTTCTGCACTTTTATTGGGCATCAATTCAAATAGTTTATTAATAATGTCATTATTTTTGGTTAAGCAAGTGTCTTGTAAAGCTTTTAAAAAGTACATGTCGTTGACATAGTTTTTTTTTACCATGACTTCTATGGCCAGTGATCTCTCCTTTAGGTCTAAAGTTTACCCAACATCGAGGTTTTCTTTCCATAATTGCTTCTTTACGAACTTCCAAGAGTGCTTGGGGTCGTTTTCATATTGAAACTAGAATATTAAGGGTACAGTTTTTTTGATATACAGAAAGGTTGGTAATTTTGAAATATCTCTATTGATTCCACAGCAAGAGAAACTCTTCCATCCCATAACATCAGCACGACCGTCTTTAACAGTTGGACAAACGTATTTTTGAATCAATCTTTCATCGCGTGGATATGTCTGGTCTATTTCTCTTCAACAATAAGGGTCTTTCCAAAAAATATCTAGCTGGAATAAGTCTTCTTGGAATTGTACAAATTTCAACTTCTCCATTTCCTTTCAAATTTTATGGCCAATACTGGCTAATGCATGTACAATTTCATAAGAATATCTTGGAAAACTTCAATTTCAAACAAAAAATTTATCTAAAATATAATGCAAGAGCTTATAATTTTCTACTTTTGTCGTAAATTCTCCGGAATATCTTAGTTACCTCTACGTGTTCCTTTATGCAAAACAGTTTAAGCCGAACTACCATATTCGCTGTAGTTGTTGCTTTTACTTCAAATGTTAAATCCGTTTCTAAAACCCGTACGCAAATAACTTCCAGAGACCACAATTCACCCGTTCATAGAAGCGCATTAGCGCACCGTTCATAATCGCCAGTCGGCCAAGCAACGAGATGAGAATGTTTTTCATGTTACTAACCTGCGAGCTGGCATACCATGACGATGAACCGTCGACGATAAGAATCTCTACTGTACACAGCGCACTGGGGTTTTGGAAAGGAAAGAAGCTGCTGTTTTTTGTTGTATTTCTTGCCGCGGTTTCCCGTTTCTCTCGCCCAAAGAACGGATGCTTAGAACAAATATGGGAAAGTGTCAAATTAAGGCTCTCCGTAAAGGGAGATGATTTAATTTAAATTTAGATTTTAGCGGGATTACAGAACATTTGTTAGAGATTATCTAACTTTTTCGGGGTTTAATTGCTTGTGAGAACTTTTTTTATGAAATTGTTTCATTCCGGAGAGAATAATTGATAATCTGTAATAATTTCGAAGGTTTTCACGATTGATGTCGATTATAAATTCAGTTGGAATGGTTTCTGTATTTAGACACATGTTACATAAAAGGTTTGTGTTAATTAGAAGAAAGATACAAAATTTTGTCATTGTCTTTCAATAAATTGGGAAACAATTTAGACACTTTGATGCAATATTGTCTTATTTCTGAATAAAGCAGTAATTTTAACCCTTTCCACTCCTATGTCGAGTGTGGCTCGACAGCGTATTTCGCACGCCAACTCCTATGTCGAGCTAAACTCGACATTATACATATGACGCAATTTTAAAAATTGTTCAAAATTATTAAATGTTCCTTTTTTCTTTCAAATACTGAATGTGTCGTATTCCAAATACTTAAATTCGTAAAACAGGTCAGAATTTGTCATATTCCGCCTTTTTATGAATTCTATACCCTTGTAAAAATAATCTAATAAGTTTTTCCCTCAAAATGTTGTATTACAGCTGCTTGCAACTCACTATCGTCCTTAAAACAACGGCCCCTAAGGTTTTTCTTTAAATGAGAAAATAAATAATAACCACTGTCTCATCTCCTGTGACAACTGACTCCAAAATCGATTTCGGGTCGTCTCCACACATGTTGTCAATGAGTAAAACACCCTCACAATCCCAGAATATTGTGGCCATCACCTTTTTCATTGATTGAACGACTTTCGTCATTTTGGGACTAGATTCATCGGGTCGCCGCCATTTCATCGATTCGACTCGATGGATGGAGGATCATAATACAGAACCATTGTTTCATCTCCTGTGACAATGGACTCCAGAATCGGTTTCGGATCGTCTCCACACATGTTTAAATCGAGCACGCACATTCGACCCGACGTTCACGTTGGAGAGCAGAGAAAAGATGCGGTACCCATCTTGCACTAATCTTATTCATATCCAAATGGTCGTGGAGAATTCGGCGAATACTTGTTTTAAAAATGTTAGACATCACTGCTCATTCTTTCACTTTTAAACGACGATCTGCTAATACAATTTTTTCAATAATTGAAATTTTTTGAGTTGTCAGTTCAATTGGCCGACCGGAGCGCTCATCATCTTCAAGGAATTCTTGCCCCAAACAGAACCATTTTACCCAATTTTTTACAGTGAAATATGAAGGAAATAAATCACTATAAACACCGCCTAAACGTTGTTTAATGTGATTAGGCGTATATCCTTCTTTTATTAAAAATTTAATAACCTCGCGGTACTCAATTTTCGTTACCTGAGACATTTTCATGCACTAGTCACGTTGTCTGGCTGGCTACTAAAAACTACTGCTCTTCGAGCCGTAACATATTGTTATGTTCAATTTTTACATCGGAAATCAGCTGTGAATCTTAGACATTTAGGGTATTCAGAATAGCCACTCGATAATAATGGAAATCCCTCTAGCGGAGAAAAAGCTCATTTCGAAAGTCACAATTTCCCCCCAGGCCGACTTAAATAATTAATTTAAGTCCAAATTATGACGATCTTAATCGAACAAGGACAAATCCAGTCTTTTTTTTATTTTCCTATTCTCGCAAATCTTCAAAATCAATGTAAAAGTCTCCTAAAACAGACAACAGGATATCTTCAAAGGCATTTCTAACATTAATTCGTAAATTAAATCTATTTCCTAATGTTATTAAGTAAATCGTCAGTAAAATTTCGTATTTTTGTTTCTCTATAATAGAGTCGCCTAATTTCAGTCATCTGGTAACATTACCACATTTATTCTCTCATGCTATTTCTATAAATAACTCCATTCATCGAAATTCATCAGAAAATTTATATTTGGGTAGAAATCATCAAAATTTGCAGCGGAAAGAAATAGTCGCTGTCGCGATTAAATAAAAGAGAAGAGGGACGCCACTAAATTATTCAATTCTGGTTAGACTTTAGTCGAGTTAACTAGTGTTTTGGCTACGGTCTTCATTTAAAATGTACAATAGAGAAATTAGAAAATCATTTCAAATAGAAGAAAGATTGGAGGCTAAAAACATAGTGTTCATACGACATCTTAAAAATCAAGGTTAGTATACGTTTCGTAAATAATTGCCAAAAGAGTATCCAAGGAATACTCCCGCTCCCACAAACGTTAAAAATTTCATTAATTTAGAAAATTCAATTTTTTTTTTACTTTTTTTCCCTTAGAAAACACATTTCAATATATAGTGTTGGCCTCGTAGATGTGCAACTATGGAACAACGTAGTTTAAACACGCTCGAACATGTATAAGCTTGTCAAGCCGAGAATTTATGACCCCTACCTCGTACGCATGTATACAATGTTTAGATTACTTGTTCAATGTTAAGAGTTGAACGCTCTAAATATTGATGTGTAGAGTAACCAAAACTTGCGGACTCGCATAGGCGTCGGTATTACGGGTTAATATAAGAATACGAAAAATTCATAAATAAACTTACTTGCTAATTATTCAACAAATTAGAGGCATCAGGATGTGAACTACTGTAAACTTGCATCATTGCATATGTTTCCGCAGTTACTTCTTTAAACCTTGTGCGTTGACAAGAAAAAATATTCTTATACATAGAAAACGATCTCTCCACATCTAAGGAAGTTACATTTGCATGTAGAAACTGTTTTTCAAAATCACTTGAAAGTTCACTATTCTTACACTTATTATAAACGGCCTCTAAAGTATAAAAATTAGGATTTTTCCTTAAAACATCTGCCAACTTTTGACTAGCGCATAATCCTGGCGTATCATTTAGTATGTGTAATTTATTTTTTACACTCTCCACTATGTCTAATGATTCCTGCAATGACAATTCAGTACATTGTAGTTTTCTGATGGCATCTAGTAATACTGTATAATTGGTACATATTGTTGTTAAATCTTCTAAAAGTTGAGGAATTTGAAATTCTCTTTGACTTTCTCTAATTGCTTTGGATTCGTTCCGATTAAATCGCATTATAACTGATTGAATTTGTTGAAAATGGATCAAATAGTAAGAAGCTGCTGTTAGCCAAGTACCCCATCGCGTTAAAATTGGTTCAGGAGGTTCTGGAATACCTGGACAAAATTTACGAAATCCTTTTAAACGTTTAGGAGATTTACGAAACACTGCTTTAGTACTTCCAATCATCCGATCAACGTTTCCGTAATGTTGTCGAACAACTTCACCAACTAATTGCAAAGCATGCAGCACGCAGGTTATATGTATTAAGTTAGGAAATATATGTTTTAAGGATCGCCCAACACTTAACATCGTTGCTGCACTATCTGTCATAATCATCACAACTTGATCTTGGGCAATTTTAAATTTTTTCAAAGCGTTCATTATCACTTTTTGAATATTTTCCGCGGTACATTGTTGAACACGTTTACAAGCTAACAAATATCGAGATGCTGTGTTGTCGCTAGATAAAACGCGAGCTATTACATTCACAATACTGTTTTTCTTTATATCGGTCGTCTCATCCACGGTAATCCATATTTTTTTGGAACACAAATCACGTTTACACACATTTTCTAGCATCTCTTTCATTCGCGGCAAATGATTCTGTAATTGTGTTTGTGAGGGTAATGGGTACTTTGGAACGTATTGTCGCCAAAACGTTTTAAAAGCTGCTTTTCTCACCAACGACAACGGAAGATTACAAGAGGTAAACATAATTAATAAATGTATGAGGAATAGTGTATAAGGTATTTCAGTTCTTGCATTTCTCATATGCTTAATACCATTGACATGCCTCTGGCAATCAGTTCTGTCCAATGTAGCCAAACGAACATTGCATATTAAGCAAAAAACTGCACTACCGTCATATTTTAACTGGGGAAAAAGTGACACATACTTATGTACATTAGTAGCAAATCTATTACGAGGCATTGTTTTCTTAGGTATGTAAATATTAGTTCTATATGAAACGATACACTAATTATGTACTTGGTATAATACTACAACACACAAAAAACACCAGCTATATTTTCAAAAGCGACACGTAAGTACATAACCTTGACCGTTTGACTAATCTCTGCAATAGCTCAACCGGTACTAAAACGAAATCTTTCTCAGCGCGGTTTAACATGATTTATATTCAAGGTCGACACTACATGCCTGCTTCTCTACCGGTTTAGTTTATTTATGAATTTTTCGTATTCTTATATTAACCCGTAATACCGACGCCTATGTGAGTCCGCAAGTTTAGGTTACTCTATTGATGTGTATTGCAAGCAGCTGTTTGGTCAAGTCCGCATCCAGGACATGCTTAAATTAAATATATACTTTCTTAATTAACTAAATTACATCACAAATGTTAAAAGACTCGTTTCATAATATTGGAAAGAGAAGCAAACGATCTACATTAAATTTATTATAATTATTATAACTTTAATGTCGTCGTTTGATTTGTACGGTATTATCTTTACTTTTATTTGCCAACTCGATCGTGTTACGTCGGTCGAAGGAAATAGACCGTAATGCAAGTGGCAACAAGGAGCTCCGCTTGATGCTCCGTTTCACGGTAAATCGACTATAATATCGATAATTTCTAATATATGAATATTCTTACCATTTAATACGAGAATGGCGAGGGTCTATTAAGTAAGAAAACGATGGCGTTTTTAGTCCCGGAAGTTTGCTATTATGTTTGCTTCACTTAGTGAGTAATATTAATAAATTAGATTTGTTTATGCCGATTTTCAACTATGGTCTAAAAGCTTAATTAAATTTTATGAAACAATATTTTATAAATAAACAAACTCTAAATAATTTCGTCGTTTCCTTTTTATGGGTTAAACTATAAGCTTAAGTAGATTATTATTGGAAAACTAGAGAATTATGTTGATTATTTTAATTACTTTTAAAAGATTCGAAAATGTTTCCTCCAGGTACACTACCGCTCATAATCTTGGGCACCTTTTCGATTTTCGATTTTTGTATACAAATAATGTATTTAGGAAATACATTCCGGCTTTATTGAATAGTATGCTAATAATGAATAACATTTACTTAAATTCATTAAATAATATCGTTCTATTTACTTCTTTTATCTACAGGAGAGGTAATACCATCATAAAAGCGCAGGTAATAGCCGCAATAAAGAGCGTATTTCTTGAAATTCCAGAAAAAACGTAACAGTTAATAATGTTACTATGAATCATGAAGCTATAATAAAGCCATTTGAACTAATAATTTTAAATTACGGACAACTATCGTTCCATGTTAATAGCGACGACATCTCTTAACGAATAATGCTTATAATTTCGATAAAAATTTTAAAACATGCCGAATAGGAAAGAATTAGTATTAAAACGCGAGCTCTGGTAGTAGCGCAACATAACTTAGGCATAAGCAATCTTAAAATTTCTAGAAAATTACATTTAGATCCATCTACTGTTGAATATAACATGAAAAAATACAGTGAAAGTGACAGTTTTCTTAATAAAGTACGAAGTGGTAGACCAAGGGCGACAACATCAGCTCAAGATATTACAATCGCGATGTCCAGCAAGCGAAATAGATGAAAAACAGCTCCGGAAATCGCCGCAGAAATCAATACTGCACTTCCAAAGCCGATTAACGTGTCCAGGGTTAAGCACCGTCTGCAAAAAACCGGCCTTCACGGGCGAATTGCGATGCGAAATTCCTTGCTTCGCCAAATTAATAAGAAAAAGAGGTTACAATGGGCACGTAAACATCGAAATTGGACGGTAGAAGATTGGAGCAAAGTATTGTAGAGCGACGAATCCAAATTCGAGATTTTCGGCTCGCGAAGATGGGTATTTGTAAGAAGATCTGTAGGTGATTGTGCACTAGAGCAATGCACAGTCTCTACCGCCAAACGCGGCGGTGGTTCGATGATGATTTGGGGTTGTTTTGCTGGTACATCCGCAAGTGATCTCGTAAAAATTCAAGGCATAATGAGAAAAGAGCAATACAAAACGCATCTTAGAGGAAAATGCAATACCTTCTGGTGTAAGAGTTTTGAGTCAGAATTTTGTATTCCAACAAGACAAAGACCCAAAACACGCCTTAAAGTTATGCAAGCAATATTTTGAACAGTTTGAAGAGGAAGGGACGCTAACAATCCTGAAATGGCCCCTCCAAAACCCGGACGTGTATCCCATCGAGTTATTATGGGAAGAACTCGATCGGGAACTAAGAGAAACTGCTCCAACTTTAGCAGATGACATGTGAAACAAACTATAAGCAGCATGGGCTCGAATAACTTCGAAAACATTGTTAAATTTAATTGCAAGAATGCCCCGATTATGCGAGGTAATCGTTAAAAGTAAAGGAGGTCACATAAACGAAATACCAAATTTAATGATTTACCCTGAAGTTTGAGGTGCCTAAATACTTATGAACGGTAGTGTATATCCGCTAAAACCTAAAAGAATTTAAGTTATTTCCAATAAAGAAGAAAAAGCTATCGAAACAAATGGTATTAAAACATTCAGTTTGGAATGCTTAAAACCGCAACCTCAAAAATTTTAATAGCCGAGACGCTTCAGAAAAAAGAAAGAAGGCATAAGATAGCTATAAACACAAGGATTGTTTTGTTTTAGTCGCTTTAGGTTTGTTTGCTTTTTTAAAATATAAAATACCATGAAAGCACCATAACATTTTTACTACCGTTTAGTTAAAGTAATTAAGTTAAGCTTAAACAATGAATCAAAATACTTCTTCCCAATTTACTTTTTGGTATTTATTCAAATAGTATCTAAAGTATGGCTACAGCTACGACGCGGTTTCAACCCGGAAACCGAGAGTATACTAAATCGGAAGTAATGTACACAGAACTGAAATACTGTGCGTAAATACATCATTAAACAAAACTGTTAGACAAGAGAATAATAACAAAACCTTAATAGAGCATGCTCGGTAGCTCCTGGCACACTTTGTTTTAAGTATTTTAATTACGAACTGTCAAAGTAAATGTCAAATAATTGTTTAGCTGTCATTTGCTATTCATGGTGTATAACTGACATAAGTTTTATAAACTTACGATTCGTGGTTTTGAAATGAGAACTGTCAAGAACCAAGAACTCGCATAAAGAATTTGCCACTAAAATTCTGCGAAACGAGTCAAGAAAGATGTTATTGAGCATTTTAAGGTGGCCAGAAGGACTATATATAATGTTTTGTCGCGCTATGAAGTACGTAAATCTGCAATTTATAAATCGGGAGGAGGAAGGCCAATATTTGTAAGAAATAAAACATTATTGTCTCGTGTTAAAGCCCTTTACAAAAGAGATCCAAACAAGTCTAAAAGAAAAGCGGCTGCCCTGTTGAATATATCGCCTTCATATTTACATGAAGTTAAAGTTAAAAAAGCTGGAATTAAATCTCACGTATGTGAAAGCGTCCCACATTATGTTAACGATCAAGAATCGTTAGCGAAAACTGCTCGCAGAAAAATGCTCGAAAAATTGGCACCTCCAGGAAGCGGAAAAGTTATTATCATGAATGATGAAACATATTGTGCTGTTGATCCAAGAGTTGTTCCTGGGAGAAAATACTATCATTGTGCTCCCAATGCAAACGTACCAATTGAAAAAACATTCAAACTGAAGAAAAAATTTTCCAGAAAATATCTGATATGGCAGGCGATGGGTGAACATGGGAATGTTTTAAAACCGTATATTTTCACAGGGACCATGAATTGGAAAATTTACCTAAATGAGTGTTTACGCAAGAGGCTTATTGCCTTTATCAAAAATAGAAATGTTCTGTTTTGGCCTGATATGGCAACGTCTTTAAGCTGCCAAATGCATAGAATTTCTTCAAGAAAATAACAGATTTTGTATCAAAAGTAAATAACTCTCCAAATACACCTCAGGTTCGACCCATTGAAAAGTATTAGGCATTATTGAAGAGAGAATACTCTAAAAGGAAAACCCTTGGGAAAAGTTTGAATTCCTTCAAACGTACAGTGACGGCTATAGCCCAAAAAGTTTCAAAAACGAGTGGTGCAATGTATCATTTCAAATAAAGTTCATTGTTGCTGAAATATTGCGTTTAGTTCATAGGTATTTTTTAACTTTGTGCCAAGAATTACCGAGCATACTCTATTTTCTCACACGCAACATATCTTTGTCATAAATAAAGTTTATGTAAGTCCGTTTTGTTTAGGAAAATATGTTAAATACTCTCTAACTGAATATTTCATCCTATTATAAACTAGAAAAACTAGCCAATATAACCAAACCATACCACAAACACTAAACTTTGTATATATCATATACATATACAAATGTACTTACTTTTCAAAGCATGCTATTCCAGTCTTCGTCCGCTCGATTTGCAAATAACTGTGGTAAAATATTTGTGTAAATCTGGTACGATGTACTCTCGGAGACGCGTTTTGAATACAAAACCTTTGTACGGCGAACAAAGCCAAATGCCCTGAAACGTTTTCGCAATTTTAACTAGAGAAAACTGGGCGAATACGACGGAACCTGATATGTGTGCAGCCGTTAGAGAAGAAGTAAAAGCGAATGTAATGGCATTATCGTTATTTTTCATTTGAATCTCATTGATTTTTGTAGCCTGTTTCCTCCGCTTTTGACTCTACAGTAGATTTTATTGGGGTACATCGAAAATCAGAAAAAAAGCAACAACTTAGAAGGAGCACTGTTATTTGTAAAGTTATCTTTATGGGTTGGAACATTATTTTTACAGTTTTCACAATCATTAAGTATTGTATATGTAAAATAAAATGTTTATAGATTGTAAGCTTGTGTAGATGTCATTTGCATAAAATGAGATTGTGAAATCAAATAAAATTGGTAAAAATTTGTGTTTGAGTGTTTTGGATGTTTCTTCTACAAGACTTGTTGAAATATAAAGTTCCTGTTTGTATATAACATTTGGAAATAATTACCATAATATGATCACAGTAGTAAATTTGACGTTTCATTGTTACTAGTACTGATTTAATTATCTAAATTCCATTTATGTCCATGCATGTCATCTGGCATTCACTTGAACATTATATAGGAATTTGCGGTTTTTGCTATGTATGTTGTGGTATGTATTGTATTCTATTTTTACAATCTTGGTAATTTATGAACATGAAGTAGGCTATGTTTATTGTACTCTTTGTCCATAAAGTAACTGAAATTCATTTTTAGCTAAAGAAATGTACAGGGTGATCATGACTTTTTTACAAAATTATGTCATACCAACTTAACGCAATATTACGCAGATTTCATTAGAAATTCAGAATCACATAAACGCCTGTGTATTAGGTCCGATTATATCTAATCTAGGAGGATGGTATGGTACACAAATAAAGTAAAAATAATAAGTGTTGAGATTTTGTTAACTAGTAGATATTAATAAATGTTTTTTTTATTACAAGTTTATGATTTTGAACAATTTTAAGTGTTAATAAAAATAAAAAGAACTTTGCATCAAAAGAATTCTTGTCAAATTCTTCGTTGGTGTTATTTCCTCGATTCGTCGTAAAGTAATCGATGTGTTGGTTCCTGTTCTGACGAACATTTTTGTTTGACGTAGTGTCATGACCGATTTCGGCGGTTGCCATTATCAAGTGACTGGTGGTGCGATGTGTGCTTGTGCTTGTGCTGCACACACAAAATGCAATGTTCTCCCTACTACTCCACCTACACCATATAAAAGTACCGGCAATTACTTGAGTTAACATAACATTTGGCCAAATTGTAACATTATCATCAATGTTTTAAATGAAACGTTATTTATATAATGTCATTTATTTATCGTTTTAAACAAATTTTGCTCTTTGAAGACGATATTTGAAAAAATAGATAAGAAAATTAAATTTGACTTACGCGCAGAGAAACGTTAACTTGTTTCAAGACTCCGCCTCAATTGCATTTACCTTGTTTAAAACAGTACGACATATCCGTACGTAATGCAGTAAATTATTCACATTGCTTGTGATTTTAAAAAGGCTGACGAAGAAGTTATTTATCTACAGAATAATGTTCAAACAAAAGTGAACTTAACGTAGAAGTACACATGAAGAAAGTGTCTAGAAACAATAACCAAGATAATGCTAATAAAATAACTCATGGTATTGATAGAATCACCTAGCAAAAACAATGTGAGAAGAGAAAAGCACTAACGCTTATTACTCATGTCTATGTTGTTGTTTTTCTCTCAGTTTATGCCTCTAATCTTCAAAAACAGCACTGAAATATTTCCAGGCGCCACCTGCTACCAAGAGATGTAGTCATGCCGTCCTAGATAGTAGAAACCGGAATACAGATGCCATACTTACCCGTACCTTTAACGTACAACGTTTAATAAACATTTTCAAAAGATACCGGTTAATGTAATATTTTTTTTCTTTTTATTACTATTTACCGAGTGTACTAATTTAACTATGGTTTTTTAATGTATTGTAATGTTCAATATTTATAACAACAACATCGGCTGTCAATCAAGAACGAATAGGGTGTTTAGGATAGCCACCCGATTGTGATGAAAGTCCCTCTAGCGGGTAAAAAGATAATTTTTAATAGCCAAAATTCCCTCCAGGTCGGCTGGCTTGGGAGCGGGGGTATTAGAAATAATATATAAGTCCAGATAACGACGATCTTAGGGTAACGTAGATTAAACTCCATCTTCTGTGCAATTTAAGATTAATGCAAAATTCTTCTAAAACAGACTACAGGGTATATTCAAAGGTATTTCAAACATCATTTCGTAAATTAAATCTTTGTCCTAATGTTATTAAGTAAATGGTTAGTAAAATTTTATATTTAAACCTTGTCGGTCGGAACTTAGGTCATAGAGTCGTCTAATTTCAGTCACCTGGTAGCGTCACCACATTCATTCTCGCATGCTATTTTTATAAATAACTTATTTTCATCGAAATGCATCATAAAATTTATGTTTGGACAAAAATCATCAAAATTTGCTATGGAATGAAGCAGCCGCTACCGTGATTAAATAAAGGGGTAGAAGGACGCCAGGAATTTCATCAATTCTGATTCAGCTTTTGTCGAATCAACTTGTATTTTGACTGCGATCTGAGTTGAAAGTGTTCGTTAAATTAGTGTCTAATTCCAAAGAAGAAAAGTTCGAAGTTAGATCAAGCAGATTTCCTGGAAATATTTATTTAATATAAATAAAACTAAGAAAATTATTTTCTTACATTATACATTTTTATAATCTTGAAATAAAAATATTTTCTTGAATAGAAATTGATTTTCGCAAGGAAATGTATTCTCCTGATGCAAGAAACCATTTCTCTGCGTGTAGGTGGCCATGACTTTAAGAAATGAAGGAATGTTACTCTTGGGACAAAATCAAGTTTCCAGACGTACCCCGTATCATTTTAGAAATTTTCCATATTTTATTGGTACATGTTAAATGTTAGGGGATGCACGAACTTTTATGTTGAAATCATTTTTTTCGAAAAACCCTTAATAAAGAAGTTTCCAAAATGATGGGTACTTTGTGGATGATGCTGCAATTTCAATTGTTTATGAGAACAGAGGAATACACACATTCTCTCAGCATTTTAGTCTTATTTAGATATTTAGACCCAGTGCGGCAAGGGGTTACATTAATTAATTGCAATGAAATTTGGCACATTATCAAAACATGTTAAAAGTAAAAAAAAAAAAAATAGGGGAATGTGTGTTGGAATCACTCGACATTTTTATGTAATCCCCATATAAAGACCACCCTATTGGATACACATAAGCTACACGGTTTCTTCTTATAAAACTGCTTCGTTTTCTTTAAATCTACTGGCATCATTTCCAAAGCTTAATCAAGTACAGTACAGACTCTTTTATCCGAACTGACCTTAATTCGAACATCCAGCAATCCAAATTAACGTAACCCAAATCGATGGTCCGAACAAGACTCTATAATTCGAACAAACACACCGCCTCTGTAGCCCATGGATCAACATGTGATTCAGGCTATTAAACTTAATTATCGCAAGAAACTTCTCTCACAAATTCTTGAATCTAATGATGACTAAAGGCAATAAATTTAAAAGACGTGGTGTTTTTGCTCGACGAAGCCTGGCAAAGAGTAAAAACTGAGTTGTTGAGAAACTCCTGGAAAAATATTTGTCCTAACTTAACTGTTGAACAAAAAGATGTCGATTTAGCTATGAACGATGATTAGACTGAGGAAGACTATAATGATGAAGATGATTTACCTTTAAGCACATTCCTTCCATCTAATAAAATTCAAACTATTGTGCTAGCTAAAATCAAAGGCATCTGGGAAAATTGGTGAAGCTGTCTTAGACCATGATGTACAGGAAAATGAAGATGGAGCATTTCTTACTGAAGGGGAAATAATTAATGAGGTCGCTTCTGATTCAGAAAATTAAGAGATTGTTGATGATCAAGAAAGTGATGAAGAAATGCCAACGGTTAAGCTTGCGTTGCATGAAGAAGCTGCGAAATGTTTCGCCACGTGTTTAAGATGGGCTTGTGAAAATAATTTAGCCACTTAACAAGTAACATTGCTCCGCACACTGTAGTCGGAATGCCTTAAAAAAGAAATTGCTACCAAAAAACAAACACCTATCGCCGATTTCTTTTTTGATCATTGAAATGTACATTTTAATTTATGTATTTTTTAATTTGTTTTTCGTTTTTATTTTTAATAAATATCTTTCAAGATAACTTTTTTGTTTTATTGCTAGCTTTTTTTTTTTACTTCTCAGTAACACATAAAACCTAACATGTATTCGCTATCCAGTAATACGAAAATATCGGCAATCTGACCTTATCTCTTTAAACCCATGTTTTAATTAGGATTAAAGAGATTGTACTGTACTCGAATTCTATGGCAGTGGAACACTGTGTAAAATATTGTGGTAAAGGTTTTAGTGCACGGATTTCCAAAGCTTGCTCGATCTTGATTCCTTTCTGTATTCCATAGTGTTGGTTTTTAACATTGGATTGGGGTTCGGTCAAAAGTTTTTGTTCAAAATTGAATTTTCATTCAAAACATGTAAGGAGCTACAGGATGTTCCATTAAATATTAGTAATTTTTTCTGGTTACACCATTAAATTTACTTTTACACTAGTGAAGGCGACTGTATATAAAAGAAAACATTTTAACCGTAGGAATGTAAACAATCCAGCTACTAGTAATAATAGTAATAATATTAACGATGGCGATAACGTTATAATAGTGAATTTCGAACAGTAATTGGACATCTCTTTCCACCACGTATCTATATGCATAATTCATTTGTTATGATCCAGTTCGCGATTAATTATGGTTCAATTGAAGAGCGTGCATGAATACCGGGCACTGTTGTGCACATCGTCTTACTTCCCCTCCGATCATAGGCCGATTGCGCTGCCACTTACATCATAACTTCCTAGGAAAAAGGCGCTGTAAAATGGTAGGAGCAAGTAGAGCAAAATCACTTAGAGCGACAGAACTGAGCGATTTATAGCATCGCTAATCGATAAGCCGTGGAATTATCGGTTTATGTTATACAATAATAAATAAGCAAATTAATAAATCGCGTTTTATGGAAAGAAATGCCGTGAGTGTTGGTGTTGTGGCGTTACGTCACTTGTAATAATTCGTACATTCATATTTCTGTATTGTTATGATTGTATTGGAATAAGTTTCTGCTCGGATTTATTCAATTTCATGCAGAATAGATTGGTGGATTGAGAATTTCAAAACGTGAGAGTGTTTCTTGAGGTGAATGTATTATTTATTATTTTGTCACTCGGGGTAATTGAGGAAATTTCTGTAAGAGGCCTTGGATGAGAAAAGTTATTAGTAGACCGGGCACAGAAAGCTTCGCGCCAGGTTAGAACTGAGGTTGCCACGTCAACGACGCGGCGTGCAGTGAAAATCGTCTACTTTGTTTCGAAAAAGTTCGAAAAATTATAATACAGTTATAATCTTAACCTTTTTACATTGATATAAACAAAACTTAGACAATACTTCATAATACAGAAATATATCAAATTAATAAAATTATAAATTATAAAGGAATTTAAAAATAAACAGTATTCTAACAAGGAATAAGGTCAATCAAAATTGTCCACTTATCAACATTGTTTCATTTTGCATGTACCGCCGCAATGACATGAAGAAGAATTAACCTTTAATACTTCGTGGGTCATCTTTTACTGATTTCGATCTCTTTTAATTGCTTATTCATAGACTGCACCAAATTTTTGGTATAATCCAATGAAATTCTTGCCCATTCTTCAAGCACTGCTGTTTTGAGTTTTATTTCTATTCTGGCGTTTTTGACGTTGCTCTTCAATTCATTCCAAACGTTTTCGATTACATTAATGTCAGATGACTGTGGTTGTGTATTTAAAACTTTAGGGCTGTTATAGAGGAGCAATTCCTTTATAGCAGCTGCCTTATGTTTCGAATCGTCTTGATAGAAAATGAAGGTATCAGAAATGCCTGGTTTTCTGGCGCTTTCTTTCACCCTCCGCATGCCAATAATTGGAACATTGCCTTTTTTCAGGAGCAGTCGTTGGCACCTCAGAAAAAAACCTCGAAAGTGTTAATATTTAATTTATTTTGTCAGGAAGTTATTGGGCCGACGCCACCAAAGGTAGGGTACATGAATCATCGCAAACTTCAAATTACAGGTTCAAATGCTTGCCCAAAAAACCGCACTCCTTAACAAAATAACAAGAATCTTATCTTCGGCAGTAGGATCCACACGTTCCAATAGTTAACAACAATTGTCACTGATAAAGTTACGACAAAACAACATCAAGAGATATACAAATACTTCCACCTATCTATCAGAATATCTGATTACAAAATCAGATACAGTACGGATTTCTTTAAAAAATATGACATTGAACATCACTGCCAATAACTAGGTACCTGCCAACAATTGGTGCGTTTACTCTATACGAGATTAAGACAAATGTGATGCATCTTTAGATTCATTAACTAACTCTAAGGATTATTTTAATTATGCCTGTGTTACTCCGTAGATGTTGAACGGTCTTTCTCGAAATATAAGAATATATTTTCATCACAGCGAACAACCTTCACCGAGACAAACCTGATGGTGCAAATGTTTCAAACAATCCTATCCACGTTGTGAACCATACGCTGTATCCGTCTACAATAATTTAACAGATATTTCAATTTTTTAATTAAATTTATTACGATAAAAAATTATATTCGTCTTATTTGCACCTGTGAGCACAGTGAAGTAAACGGTGCTTACAATTTAGTACTGCATTTTGCTAGGACATTTTGGTTTTCGTATATTTTCTTGTTTTTTTGTTGTCGGTTGTTGTTACACTTATTTATAAGATCGTGCCGATTTAAAGTGTCATTACTAGGGCCCGGTAACTGGAGAGCAATCACAGCGGCGTTGTGACTGTGTTTAGGTGGACGGGGAGGGTTGGTCGATTATGATACGACACAACAAATCATAATCAGTTCAGTTTAACATTGGATAGTGGATAGGGCGTGTTGATTTTATTGATATAGACGTAGTTATTAATTGTAGTTATTATTTAGTGTAGTGCGTTTTGATCTTATTGATACAGAAGTAGTAGAACATGTCGAAGGCTAAAAAACGACCCTTTCAAGACATAGTAAATAAGTTTATTTCTGACTTTCCCGATTTGTTTTATAATGGGAGTAAGATAGTTTGTAATGTGTGCAAAATACATTTGATGTCAAATAAGAAGTGGAACTGTACAAGACACGTAAATTCCGCACAGCATAGAAAACGAAAGTTGGGCATGCCACCGAGAAGTGCATTTTTGTTGATGTAATTCTTATGTTGATAAACTGTAATTTGCCACTAGTCTTACTCGATAAACAACCGTTTAAGGATTTTTGGGACAAATACAATCCCGAGTTGCGGTTGCCAACGGAGAAAACGGCATGTAAGCATGTTGCATTTGTACGCGATGACGTGGAAAAGAAAATGAAACGCATATTGAAAAAACAGTTTCTTTGGTTATGTGTTGACGAGACAACAGACTTAAAAAAAAATTCAATTGTAAATATTATGGTACGTATACTAGACCCTATTAAATCAACATTACCACTGTTACTAGCTAGCCGAAGACTACAAGAGTGTACTGCTGCAGCAATTACGAAGGTTGTACTTAGTACGTTGGAAAAATTTCAAATTTCAAAAGATAAAGTGTTGCTGTTTATGAGCGATGGCGCAGCGATAATGCGTTCGGTAGGCCGTTCTCTTCTTGAACATGGTTGCAAGGGTTTACATGTTACGTGTAAAGTGCATGCTTTACATTTTGTGGCAGAAACCATTCGACAATGCTCTCCCGAAGTAGATGCATTAATAGCGAGTACAAAAAAAGTATTTTTGAAATCTCCCAAACGCCTACGATCATTTCATACAGAGTGTCCTGGTTCCTACCCACGTTCTGAAGTTACGTTTATTTATTATATTATTATTTATTGTTACGGTATTAAATACAATAGATTTTTGGAGAAACTACTTTGTTTACTTTTCGCGGTTATTACATTACTGTAGTGGGATGTTCCAACGTGAACAGCGTATGTTAAAATGTTACTAAATTCATTCTAATCAATATTATATCAAAATTCGCTGGTATTATATTTTAATAGAGTTTTGTGCGGAACTTGAGTTATTTTCGATTAATATTCTGACATTTTGATTATTAATCTTTTATTCTTAAAAAAAAGCTCAGTTAATGATATGTTACAGGGGAGAATCAAAATTCCAGGTTATTTACATTTTGAAAACATTTGTAAGAATGACACGTATACACACAAAAAAACACACTGCATTTGGAAATAACCGTCAAAATCCCTTACGTCACCTGCGACACCGAGATCGATCTTCAAAACATCAAAATTAAATAACAAATCGTTAGATTGGCAATGCTAGGGACGACCAAAAAAACAGAAGTTAGTAACGTAAACATTCTAACAAAAACAAACATCTTTTGACTGGTGTATTTAGAAATTGTACTATAAAAATCAAATCTTGTCGAAATTATTAATTCAAATGTATTGAAAAGCTGTTAAAGTAAAGTATAAACAATCACGAACAATTATCAATCAAGAAATTTTAAGAAATAATCCAAAGAAATTTCATTCAAGAAGACGATCAAAAGGGATCTAAAACAAGAGGATTTTGGATATCAATATTGCTAATAAGGATTTTATACACACACACATCAAGCGCCCATCACAACATTAACTGTAAATAATTTTAACACGACAAATCTCATTTTTGTGAATGAAAAACTTAAAATAAACGTAGAACTGATTATCTCCCTATTCAAATCTTTTAATCGTTATTTGTAACATTACATTACATATACAACAAATGCCGTTTTCAAACAAAAAAAAAGATAATGGCAATAAAAACAGTTCAATGTGTCAGCTTTTATTTTTTTACACTGAGATATTGATTTCAAAATATCACTTCTGTCGGCTGGGGGTCACACGTAATCCGCGGCCCATGCGACTGATCCGATTCTAATGCGAGGACCGATTGTGCCCGGCTTACTCATTATTCAACAGTTTTGGGACTTAAGCATAGTCCCTGTTTAACTTCATTCAGCCTGCTTTAGCCTTCATATATTACGATGGTTTTATAATTTCCTACGATCTTTACCATTTAGTCATATATTACATCGGAACAACTCCACAATTCATGATGCACTTTCTTGAATGAGTTAACCTCACAGACACCATTACCACAGACAAGGTTATCATACTAATAAAACAGCTTCCATTTATAGACTTCATTCGTTTAGTAATCTATTACATGCAATGCTGTTAGCCTTTTTTAAATTTAACATGCAAGAAATCGATGCCATTGTCATTCACGACCTTAAACCGACTATCATAGCGCAATCATCGTGAACCTAATACACCGTATGACACGCAATAGAATTTTTTGTTGGATCGAAGCAGGAGTAGCGTTCGTTAGAGTCGGCGTAACCGTAGCAAAAACAGGGTCGCGTCACGCGAATTCTCGAGAAACTCGCCGGAGGTGACTGACGATGAATAAGAATTGTCCATGTGATTGGAGGCCGTCGAAGTGGGTGTAAAAATTTCGCGAATCTAGGTAAATTTTACGCTAGATCGCGGCAAGTTGCATGCTCTAGGGTATTTGATAGTCATGGATGTTTACGTGTCAATTGTAGTTCGTTTACGTTTACGTGTGAAAAAGCATAACGATCGTCAAAAAAAGCAATGTAATACCGTAAAATAGACCATAAGACTAGGTCTAGGTTGTTCAATTCAAACCATTCTTTGAATTGTTATTATTGAAATATATACATACAACCACCTAGAAAGATTTAATTCATTAACTTCAGACCCAAACATTATTCCCCTTTAATAATGAATTAAACATTCCCATCTTTAAAAAAAATCTTTGAAAAATAGCGAAATAAAAATCGATCTTGAAGACCATTATGCTTGGATGACACTACAAATACTTTAAGTTATTTTACATCCAACTGCTACCTCGTTCAAACCACCTTATTAACCCCAAAATTTGACTATAGCTTAGATACAGACTTTGTAGTCAAAATTGTTGAGAAAATTATTTTACTTGTTATGGATACAGTGGCTTATAAGCTCGGATGGAGTTCTTGGAAAACTTCTTTTTGCATAAAGATCTTTTGCAAAACCCCAACTTCGAAAGGTCTAAACCCTTTTTTAATTTTGCCTCCAACACCTACACCATGGATAATGTAGCTAATGCTGCCACGGTTTTCACAGAACCTTTCTTCTATTAAAAGTATAACTTCGTATTTAGATAATGATGCTTCAATGCAAAGATATTTTTAAAAAGTAAACTCTCCCTCCATAAGTTTAGGTTAGGTTGTGACAAAGTACATCAATGGTGCCAATTGTCAAATTCTTACACTAATTTTGCACTACCCTATATGAACGCAGCCTAATAAAAAGAGTTTTCACACGTTTTGCAAATGATTACAAAGATTTGATTTATAGCCTGTTTTTTGCGGATACATCTCAACACCTAAGATATACTCATAATGACCGTTTTTTTCTAGGCCATGGTGGAAATTGAAAATCTAAATTTAACTAAATTTGCCAAGAAGCTATTATTAAATTCTAGCTTCGTCAGCAGAACTTGAACAAGCATTTTCTTTCTAGCAACTGATTGGTCCATGCAGAGCAGATTATTTTTCGAAAAATCCAAACGAATTTCAGCCACTAGTCAATTCAGATTCTTTTGTAGACACTCCAAGATATGTACTAACATCCGAGGTTAGATTTAATGAATTTTTTACGTACCCTTTTCAAATTTGTAAATTACAAAATTATACAAAAAATTTTGGATATATCCCAGACTTATTTCTATTGAAGTTTAATAGTCATATGGTCACTTTTATCACTTTTGTATATACAGTGTGCCCACAAAACAATGCACAATATTCATAACTTTGTTATTGGTTGTTTTGAAACACTTTGAAACATGTCAATTTAACTTTTAGAAAAAGGCATCAGTTGACGCAAAAAAAATTCTTCGCAATGGGCTCGACTCATGTTGACATGTTTTGGGATTGAGTTTCCACCATCTTCACCATATCTTCAGAGTTAAAGCTTTATTAACAATAATTTAAGAACAGTTTACAGCAAAAGCAGTAAATATTTTTCTTCGTTGGTGAATACACCATTCACGATCATAACATCTTTCCACCATTTGACATAATTTGAAAAGAACCAGTCGCGAGTAAGTTTTCTGGTTTCACCTTTGATTGTTTTACCAGGTCGAATTACTCCTTCACTGAAGTCGGAATCTCAATTTTGGATTTTAAATGGACCTTGACATACTAAGAGGAATCTTGTATTGTCGTCAATAAGCCATCGTCCAACGTTTTCAAAGGAAATAGAGGGTATAATTTGCTCAGAACACTCTTCACTAGAAGCTGATAATAAAAAAGAGTATAAAAGTATAACAATCGTCTTTTCTAACGAATCTTTAAATTATCTTGCGATTTTATTTTTTAAATTAATTTTGGAAAACCCTGTATATTATTTTTTGAATGCCAGTCTATATTTTTCATTAATCAAACCGATTGAAGTTGTGTAACGATGTTTTAACGAATGTTTTACTTGTACGCGTCACGTACAAGGTCATAGTACGTTATAAGCGAAAAGTGTAACGTCACGGTCAAGAATTGTACATAAACCCTCCAGATTCACATTTCGACAGATTCTCGCGTGGCAAATCTGCGATTACGCTGACTACAATAGGCTAAGCAATAGTTTCACCTCTACGTGGCAAGTCGCAACACATGCAAACTACAACGGGCTGAGTAGAGTCCGAGAAATATCCCTTGGGTAGTCGGATTTTCGGCGGCAATCTTGGAATATTTCATAGTACATCATAATCAAAAAGTGCAACGTCAAGGTCAAGAATTGTATATAAACCCTCCAGATTCACATTTCGACAGACTCTTGCTTGGCAAATCTGCGATTACGCTGATTACAATAGGCTAACCAATAGTTTCACCTCTACGTGGTAAGTCGGCGCACACGCAAACTACAACAGGCTGAGTAGAGTCCGGGAAATATCCCTGGGGTAGTCGGATTTTCGCCGGCAACCTTAGAATATTTTCTAAGTCCGAGAAGTATCCCGGAGGCAATCAGCTTCGGCCGACAACTCTGGAATATTTTTCTAGTTACCTCTGTAGCAACAGCTATCAGCTGTTTGTTAGATTCCGCCGCGAGAAAGACCGCCGCTTGAATCATTCAAGTGCGTAATTAATTTGTACCGAAACCCGTTGCAAACACTCGATTTATTTTGACTTAGAGAATCTAATACCGTAAATTAGCTTTTGCCGGCACTCGTAACAAACGTTTGACTCTTTGAGCTAGTAAATAACCTAAGCAGACACATATCGTTTCACTACTTGTTATCTTTTATTGAGAAAACATCTTTTCTATTAAACATTGTAAATAATCACGACTGAACTACAATTTTCTGTTGTTTGTGTATTACGTTTGTTCTCTTTTTAAAGTTATTTTGCTAGAGCGGGTAAATAAAACTTTGTAAATATTACTTCTTTTCATTCCGTCATTGAATTCTGGACATAAGCAGCTAACCTCGGTTGACGATAAATGGACATCGTGCTCGATACCGACGTATAAACACTTCACCGTCACCGAAACCTTAAACACCATAATTAAACAACACCCACAAGTGTTAAGTTTTAAAATAATCCAAGTAATTTTAACAATTTTTAAAATTTCATTAATACTGTTGACGACATTTATAAGTAGAGCGGGCCAAATTGCGCCATCCAACAGAATCGGAATCAGGCGCAACGGCCGCTTATTGTAAATAGCGTATATGTGAGTCACAGCAGATATGTGATATTTCGAAATTAATACACAAGAGTAAAAAAATAAAAGCTGACGCAATAATAATGTTTTGTAATTAGAGCGGATATATATATATATATATGTACACGCTGAGGTGTTTTTATTTTCATTATGATTTTTCATTTGATTGAAAATGGTATGCGTTGTAAATGGGATGTAATAAGGAAATAACTGAGAAACTGAACGCTTTTTTTATTCTGTTGTACTTAATAATGTAACTGGAAATAAAGATATAATAAATAAATTCTATCCTTCTTAATAATGCGGATAGGCTTGTTTAAAAAGTTGCACCATCAGATAAGTTTCCACATTTGCCTCGGTGAAGGATGTTCGCCGAGACGAAAAAATGTTCTTATATTTCGAAAACGACCGTTCCACGTCTACCGAAGTAAGACAGGCGTAATTAAAATAATCTTTAGACTTAGTCAAGGAATCTTCAGATGCCCCATCGCACATTTGTCTTAATCTCGTGTAGTCCGGATTCTTTTTTAAAACACTATCGAACTTAGCTAAAACTCGTCCACTTGTTGCATCGTTTATACTGTGTAACAATGTACTAACTTCGTCCACGACTTGCACTGATTCTACCAACGACAATCCAGAATTTTGCAAATTTTCTATCGCGTCTACTAACCCTTTGTAATTGTTGCTAATATTCTTTAGATGTGTTTCAACAGAAATATCGAGAAATCCCTTCTGGCTCATCCTAATAGCTCTAGCTTCGGCAGGGACGAATTGCAAAATAACGGATTTGACTTCTTGAAAATGTTCATTATAATAAAAAGGGGCTTTTAACCACGTTCCCCAACGCGTAAGAATGGGCTGTGGTGGTTCTCGAATACCAGGGCATAACCTGTGGAATGCCCTAGTCCTCTTAGGACTTTTGAGAAACACTTTTTTTGTGTTTGCTATTAATGCATCCACCTCCGGGTAACACTCTCGAATAGTTTGTGCCACAAGATGTAAAGCATGGACTTTACACGTAACATGTAAAAGTCCTTCATACTTTTCTTTAAGGGAACGGCCTACACTACACATTGTTGCTGCACCATCGCTCATGAACAACAACAGTTGACTGGTTGACACTTGAAATTTTTGTAACGTTTCGAGAACTACGGCCGTAATTGCTTTACTAGTACACTGTTTTAATCTTCTGCTGGCTAATAGAATTGCAAAATTTGGTTTAATAGGATCTAATACGCGCACTATTATATTCAAAATAGAATTTTTTTTGCAATCTGTCGTCTCATCAAGACATAGCCACAGCTGTTTATCTTTTAATTCGGCTTTAATTCAATTTTCAATGTCCTCACGTATTCGTGGAATATCTCTCCGTAACGCTGTCCGAGATGGTAGTATCCACTCGGTATTGTATGTACCCCAGAATTTTCGAAATGCTTTTTTATCAAGTATACGAAGTGGTAGACCACATACCATAAACGTTAAAAGCAATTCTAATTGAAATTGACGTTGTTGTGACACACCATTTCTTTCATTTCTGTGGTGTGCGCTATTTATATGTCTTTCACAATCACGTTTGCTCCAGCACAGTAGTTTCTTTTTACAAACTTTACAGAAAATTGTACTCCCATTGTAGTGTAAATCCACAAATTCACTAAGAAATTTATTAACTTTCGTAGGTAATGGCCGTTTATTTTTAATAGTTACGTTAGACATAATCACTAAAGCGAGCACACCGACGCTTGTTTCTAGTATGCCACGAAGTGGTGCAAACGTAACATCCGCAGACTCGTCATTTGTTGATGAATAGAGCGCGTCATCCGTAAATGAATAAGCGCGCTGTTAGTTCGTAGCCGTCGATGAATGAACTTTTTTTTTGTAGTGGCCCACTGTGAACAACGCCCTATTTATCAACGAACACCCAAACTGCAGGTGTATATTTGCGCGTCTTCACGACGTAATAGACAGTGGTTTTGGTCCTCGTCCTAATAATTACATATTTAAATTACCTATGTTTACATACATATATGCGCCCGGCAGCCTGATTGCGAACCTGGCGCGTGGCGCTCTTGGCCCGCTCTATTTATAAGCCAGATGTGTCAACTAACTTGTTGGCCCTGCAAGTATTATCATCCATAAGTGTTTGACGTTTTATAAATCATCTAAAAAGCGCTTTATTTTCATCCTCGTTCATAAACATAAAATAAGATAGATAGAGAGGGTTTTAAGGAAAATTTTTTAATCACTAATTGAAGAACTTTGAATTTGCCAAAATAGTCGAACGTCGCAACTCGATCCTTCAACCACCATGCGATAACAAGTGCGTTTCTGTTCTCAACTGGTGATGTCCATGACCCATGGTGGCGCAGCTTGTAATAACAGAAATGGGGCTAAAGAAAGTAGTGACAGCTGACACAGCGCACGTGTTTTCTTTTTTCACTGTTTAAGTGTAGAAATGTCGGCATCGAATCGGTCGCCGGGGTCAGCTCGCATTTTTGTTGCATTGCGTACTTGTTATAATAATTGATTCTGTTAATTACAACAATAGAACATTATTACACTATTTATTTGAAAATAATTTGGACAAAAATATAAAAAAATGTTGCCCCAAAATATGTGCCGTCCGAGGCGAACCGTCCCTATCGCCCCCGTTTAGGTACGCCACTGGGTATCATTATACTCGGAAAATAATATAGAATTCATTTTTGTTGGAAAAAAATGAAAGGGCAGTTAAAAAAAACATGATGACGCCATCACTATAAAACAGGAAAGGGAACAAGTGTTTGTGCATGAACTAGTGCCTTTTGTAAAAATAAAATTGGTGACTTTCAGCATTTTTCAAAAATCACTTAACAACAAAATTATGAATATTGTTTGTTTCTTTATTGACATACTGTATACTTATTGAATAAAAAGATTCCACATTTTGTTTCACAATTTTGCAAATACATCATGTATTATTTTTTTCTTATTTTATTTATCATTAATTGTAAAAAAGCGTATTTTTTTTATATACTACGCTTATTTTTTTCGAAATACACAAACAACACTTACGCCTATTAATATTTCAACAACAAATTATTTATAAGCTACCTTTAACCTCGGAAATTTCGATATATCTATTATATCGACGCAACTGCAATACGTAGATTTGTTTTAATTATTTTTTTTCTTCCCAACAAAACAATCGTCTCAGTCAATTGCAAGGTTACCGTACTTCGATACTCCTTTGCAAGGTTTGTTGTTCGTCGAGGCAAACCATGCGTAGATAGACACCAATAATAATGGCAATAATATTACAATAAAAAAAGCACGGAGACGAAAACAAAACAGTACAATGCAACAAGTATTATTTGCTTATCCCGCCGTCATATTGAGTGGACTTAAATCATCGAAAAGGCTCTGAAAACGTTTGTTGAATGCTTCGAGTGGATTGCAATTAAAAATAATGATAATAATAATACTAGATTAAAGGCATTGTTAATTGTGTAAGAAATATGCCTTGCTTACCAGTATACTCATATACTTTAATCACGATAAGAGCTAATTAATAAAAGGACTACAGAAAACCGCTGAAAGTCCCCCAATTCTTAAAATTAATTAGTGCAAGCCCAATTTTCACAGAAAGATACATTGTATACGAGGTGTGGCAATTAAATAACCGGACTGGTGCTACTATCGGCAAACAGCGAGCACGCCACGGCAGGTTCGAACATACCTATGCTTGTAGATGCTTCCCCCACCCGAGCTCGATGGGCACGGTTGTACGTCGCTCAGTCTCGCTGTAGTAATCGTCTGTTCAAGTTCTTACGCTAGCGTCGCGTCGGAAAAATACAGAGTGTTCAGATCGAGCAACGAGTTAACCTCGAGTTCCTTGTGAAACACGAGGTTCTAACTACCCTTCGTGAACGAGTGAGAAGACGAAGACCCGATTTGTGAAAGAGCAAATCCTAGATGCTCCACCAAGATAATGCGCCAGCCCATTCTGCCTTGTCTGTGAAGGCGTTCTTTACGAAATCCGGCATCACCGTGTTAGACCACCCATCGTACTCGCCCGACCTGGCCCCCGTGTGACTTTTTTTTATTTCCTAAGGTAAAATCGGAGCTTAAGGGGACAAGATTTGACAGTGTGGAAGGGGTGAAAGCGAAAGCGACGGAGGTTCTCAAGAAGCTGACAGAAACGGACTTCCAGCACTGCTTTCGACAGTGGAAAATTCGTATGGGGCGTTGTAGGAATCGGCAAGGAGAGTGCATTTATGGGGATAAACTTTGTAATGTAATTGGTGATCAATAAAATGTTTTGTAGCACCAGTCCGGTTATTTAATTGCCACGCCTCGTATATAGGATGGAACAAGAAATAACAACATAACAGAAAAAATAATACCATCAAATTAACGTGTTGTATTTTTTATTTATAATCACTAGGCCTGGGACAATCGGTCTTCGCGACACACCCGATAGAAGTGAAATTTCGAAAGCAATGCCTTATGGTAAAAAGTAAAAATTGATGCAATAAAAATGTTTGGTAAATAAGACGAATATATGGACGCGTTGAAGTGATTTTATTGCCATTTTTTGTTTGAAAACGATATTTGTTATGTATATCTTCTCGCTTGCCGAACAGGCGTGCTAACCACTACAGCACGAGGACCTTGATGCCAGGAATGTTCATTTTTTAATACCTAGTTAGTATTTTTATCTGCAAGTATATCGTAATATTGCGAGAGACAATATTTAATTCTTATTGTGCCAAGTCCTTAGAATTTCCAACGTAATTAAATATTCGAAAAAATCTTCTCCCCCTAAATTCCAACAAAATTATAAATTTTCATAATTCACCGACAGATACATCGGAAATTTCAAGAAAATTACAGATTTTTTTTAATACATTGTATTGTCGAGTACTCCTCGCCGTAGTTTGCTTACACCCTGTATGTACTCCGTAATTTGAAACGAAAAAAAGAAAAGGAACAAGTAGCACTTAATAAATCAAAAAAATATTTTTTTCATACAGTTACAAATAAAATAGAAAATATTATGATAGATTAGAATAGGAACTCGTTTGTTTTAAACAATTTCACTCGCTTATCGCACTAAACATCAGCCATTAGTTATGCATAATTCCCATAACAATTACCTCAATTACAATAGCAATCAACATTTCTTAAAAATTACCAGGGAAACGTTTCTAACATTCTAATGTCTACGTCTTACTACTAGAACGACAGGCGAAAATGTAAAAATGATTAAGCGTGAATTGTATAACGTATTTTGCTTGTGTTCGTTATGCGAACAGTGTTGATAATTGAATTAATTTATTAACGTAATATTTGCAAAAATTACAAACGCTTTATTTATTTAAATTAATTTAATCGTTGAGATTGTTGTAAATAATGGAAAATGTCAAGATGAAAGTGTATTATTGCTGGAGAGAGAAAATAAATTGTAGTATAAGTGTTATTTGTTAGATTGTTAAATTATGCAAGCCACAGTAGCTGCAATGATGAGGAAGCGATTTTCCACGTTCTACGCAAAACTTTGACCGGCTAGAGAACATTTCAGCTCCACATGTGCCTTGTTCTAACCCATGAGAAAGTGTGATGTTGTGTTTAAAGTGTTGTGTTGATACCCCAAGTGCCACTGAAATGCAGAGAAATTGTAAAAATAATCTCCAATTCGTTCTGCTACGTCTGCCGCGAGTTGACTTTTAAAACCCAGAAACGTTCGTTTACATCGTCAGTTAGAAAATGTTATGAACTTTATTTTGGTTGTAAAGTAAGAGACCAGGATAAAAGTTGGGCCCCCCATATTTGCTGTGTCACATATGTTCGGCTTCTCACAGCAAAGGGGCAAAAGGTTCACGTCATGTGCCTTTTGTAGTTCCTATGGTATGGAGAGAACCTAAAGACCACGTTTCGGACTGCTACTTCTGCTTGACAAATATAACTGGTATTACTGGTATCAAAATCTAAACACACTGTTGTATATCCTAATCTACCATTTGCACTGAGACCAGTACTTCATAACGAGGAGTTACCTGTACCATCACCTGCAGAAAACATGACTTTGAGTGATGATGAGTCTAGTGATGAGAAAGCACACCAAATAACAGAAGAAAATTTGAATTTGGATCCCACATTTGAATCAGGATGTTCTTCAAATGAACCACATTTGCCGACTCAAGACTCAAGACATTAGTGACCTCGTCCGCGATTTAAACCTGTCTAAGAAACAAGCCGAACTTTTGGGATCCAGATTGAAGGGCTGGAATCTACTTCAGAGTGACACAAAAATTTCATTTCATCGTAGTCGTCATGCCAAATTCAATGATTACTTCTCCCTTGAAGATGATGGTGTTCTGCAATTATATTGTCTCGGTTATGAGTGCACTTGCCCATGAATATCACACTGATGAATGGCGCTTGTTCGTTGATTCATTCAAAGCTAGATCAAATACGATGAATTTAAGTGGAATATCTGCGACGATCTAAAGGTTGCGGCGCTATTACTCGGATTGCAACTCGGCTACATGAGGTACTATTGTTTCCTGTGTGAGTGGGACAGTCGAGACAAGAAAAACCATTATGTAAAGAAAGTGTGGCCGACGCAAACATCATTGACTCCAGGAGTTAAGAATGTCATCAACACCCCTCTTGTCGATCCTCAGAAAATGTATCTGCCCCCTTTACATATAAAACTAGGAGTTATGAAAAATTTCGTCAAAGCAATGGAAAAACGGTCGCGGAGGAGGGTATATTTGTAGGACCCCAGATCAGGAACTTGTTTCCAGACGAAAAGTTGGATATAGAGCTGAACAAAAATGAAAAATCCGCCTGGCTGTTATTTAAGAATATTTGTGAAAACTCTTTAGGCAATCATAAATCCGAAGACTACAAGAACATTGTCTTCGTATGAAACATTGGGGTGCAATATGGGTCTAAAAATTCATTTTTTAGACTCACATTTAGATTTTTTCCCAGACAATCTTGAAGCCGTCAGTGATGAACATGGGGAAAGATTTCACCAAGATATTTCGGACATCGAAAACGCCATCAAGGCAAGTGGAGCCCCTCTATGCTGGCAGACTATTGCTGGACACGGATGAGAGACGTTCCTGACGCTAAATATAGCAGAAAATCATACATTGGTAAATTTTAGAAACATTTTCAGTTGTTTTATAAATCAACACATTATACACGTTGTTCTACTATTTATTGCGCTGTCACTTAGAAATCCTGCCTGATAGAATATTTCTGAAAAAAGATTTGAATTCGGCATAAAAAATTCTGCAAGGTTCACATATACTAATTTGCGGGACAAGAAAAAGTTTAATTTTTTTTAATTAGTGTTATTAATGTCGCGCTTCCAGTGCACTGTACTGCATAGCAAATGATGATTCTTGGTGAAAAGGTGTATCCTCGTATATTCTCTATTATAAAACGTACTTTTTCATTAACATTAACTATAAACCGGAGGATCTTTCATTTCAATTGTTATCGCCACTTTCTGCTACTTTTTACGATAAATCGAAGAAAAATTCTCACTGCGAACCATCTGCCTTTACAAAAATGCCAATAAAACACCCGTTTATTATCCGTTTTACTATTTCTATACTCACCATCGTAAAATCTCAATCTTCATTTCTACTACCAACGACCTATTTCGACATTTTATTTTATTCTAATTGCGAACGAGATTAAAATAGCGTACGCTCCACGTTTTATAAGAACCATTTTGACTCACTCGGAGCATCATAAAAGTGAAACATGTGTATGGTTCAAATATAAAATACCGTCCAACTTCTAGAAAGCTCTGGACATTCAGTAAACTAACGTAAAATCATACGGTTTTGTCATAAAATGTTTGTGTTGTGTGCTGCGCTAAAATCGCCAAGGTATTCATTCTATTAGGAGAGCTGCCAAAAATGTATTTTGGGAATGGGAGAATCGCGCATTTTGCATCGGTCAAGAGAATGATTTGATAATGTATTTTTGACTCACTCGATGTATTAATGTACTTTTGACGACATATTTTTTTTGTCAAACACGACTTTCTAAGATGCATGATTTTATTTTACAAGTTTGTAAGGGTTAGTCATTTTTCTGAGTGATGATCCAAATTTAGAGGAAATCTTTTCACTACTCTCATGAAATAGACTTACAAGGGAATACATGTAAGTGTATCTCACCGATTTCAATAAAACTTTGTGGTTTTATAGACCGATGTAGTGTAAGAACAATGGTAACTCTCTCAGCTGTCCAATCTCACACTGGCGGGGTGTGAAGCACCCTAAGCTCAGCATTACCCTTCGCTGTTTGACTCAATAATTCAGAAACTGTAAGAGGTATCAAAAAAAGGTTAACGCAAGATTTAAACTGTTTTACAGATATTCAACGCTGGCGTAAATATTTTCCCTATAACAAATATTTGTTTAGGAAAACAACCATCTACTTCCTTATTCCGCTGCATAGTTACTGCAATAATGGTAATCCATGTAGAAATGTTGCAAACAAAGGAATTGCTTCCACCATGCACAACAAATAAACGCAGGCTTGCCACAGACACCGTATTTTGGTGTACTTTGTGTACTCTTGGGGAAGCTGAATCTTTCAGGATTTTCGAAATGTGGTGGCCGTTCGGCGATGTATCCACTTCTATACCATGCATATTTAAATAGGTTGAAGAACCCTGGCGATGACAATTGATTATAAGTTAAAGATTGTAACTGAATAATACTATTTCTTTGGTGTAAAATTATGTCGTAATCCATAATTAGTATTTGATCTGAAAATGAATTTTTCCGTATTCTAAAACCGTAAAGGTTATACCATTGAAGTTGTCTTCTTTGGAATTGTGAAAATATTTACTTTTTTGTTCGTTGGTACTGAACTTTGCACATCATTCGGACAATGTCCACTCCAGGAATCCGATAACCAAATACCTTCAGCTCCAGTATTTGAGTATTTGGTAAGTACACATCTGTAAACCAATCTTTAAAATGCTGAGAAGTTATTTTCCCGGACGTTGAAACGCAGATGTATACATCAACAGGCTTCAAAATTGTTTTTTGCAGCTGCTGTTCAAACCGACCTGTTGTTTCTTCCAACACAAGAAAAAGTGGAGATAGGAAGGGTCCATTTGCTGAAATTGTTAGTATGATTGTGTAACTATGTGCAATAGAAGATAATTATTGCACGACAGCTTCAACTGTTTAAGTCCCCATAGCGGATAAGGTTCGACCGGAATGTGTTTCCAAATTAAAATTATAAACGTTGTCATGTCCAACATTGGTATTTTTAGGCTTCACTTGATTAACAAATCTCTCGGTTGCGGACCATAATTCGTCAACATCGATGTGAGCGGATCGTGTAATAAACTTTGTTATTTTACGAGAAACAATTCTATGTACTTGTTTGAAATGCCATGCCCACCAATGACTTGCCTTAAATGAAGATGTTAAGCTAGATTTTCGTTAGAACAAATTTACCCAACTTGTGTAAGATGTTTATATAACGACTGGTCGGCAGCAGGCATGTCGGGAATAATATGGTTTTGCACCGGTTCTATATAAATGGCAGCCGACTCAATACGTTGGCTTACATTTTTAGATCCGACACCGACTTGTTGGCCAGCCTGTGTAGGCAATTTTTCCATTCGTTTATGTTGAAGCAGGACAAGTCGGCCAACATATTGTGTCCTTAGGAAAACCTAGCAGTACTACCACCCCGGTCAATACTTGCTTCCCACTTCTGAAGCTGAATAGTTGATTTTACCTGTAAGAAATTGGACGTCAAAGATACAAATGTTATTATTAGTATTAAAGATATGTTTATGTACAAATTTTAGCACCCTTCTTTTATATTTAACATTGCCTTTTCAAACCGATGTTGCACAGATTCCAACGAACGTCGCTTCGCTTTTCCACTTCTCCAAAACTTAACAGCTTGCGTTTTGTATTCGATATTACTCATAATACCTCCTTC
Source organism: Dynastes maya (assembly GCA_029619315.2). Taxonomy (NCBI): domain Eukaryota; kingdom Metazoa; phylum Arthropoda; class Insecta; order Coleoptera; family Scarabaeidae; genus Dynastes; species Dynastes maya. The sequence goes on from JAROYE020000014.1 coordinate 9,965,850, forward strand.
CTGGGGAACACAGTCTTCATGTTCGTAATCTTTATCATGGTTCAATAAATTGCGGTTCATACGAACCAGTCAAGTCTTCAAATTCTAGTGTTAATAGCGCGTATAAAAGCAGTATTTGTCAAATCCCCAAAACGTATTATACATACATCACTATAATTTATACAAAGTTTAAAGACCATTAACAGAAAAGTGACAAAACCACAAACAAGAGTATCAATGTGTGGCCTTTAAAATCCCAATTCCTCCTATTGCATGGATTAGTCTTGATAGTATGGTGGTTTGATAATGAGCTTGAACATCAATTTGCTTTAGATAGACTTTCACAAGCGACTGTGCTATTTTAAAATACCTCAATTGATTCAAATTCGTATTCAACAAATCAAGATACTCACCCCTTGAGATGTATCTCCAGAAAAGTCACGTTTCAAGACTATATTCAAAAATTATTGCTACATATCTTGGCATTCCATTTATCATCAACCACAAGCGATAAATCCTAATGGAGAATGAAACAATTTTTCATATGGTATACGTATATGTATATGTATACTAACCAAAGTAATAAATTATGAAGTCGTAGACCAATGGAAGGCTTTTTTGAATAATTTTCCAATCATTAACTCCAACGCTCTTCCTTTTAGCGTGGTATTTTTACATTTTTCCTCTTCAATAATTTCCATAGAAGCTGAAAAAATCCTCAAATATCGTTCGTTTCATAAAATTTACGTTGGTGTTATCACACAAGTTCTAAGTCTACCCCACGCGGAGATTGAATCAATAGCATGTAAAAGACGCCTGCGGAGAAAGTTTCGGGGAAATTGTTCCCATTCCTGTAAATAAATTGAGTGTGGAAAAAGGAAAATTAAACGAAAAGATTGCAAATTTTAATGGGCGAAATGTTCCGTGAAAAATATATATCTAAAACTACGCCTCAATTTTATGATTTTCCTTTCAAAATCGTCACAAGGTACAAATACAACAGTTTATTGAATTTTAATTTGTTGTTTCAAATAATAAAATTCGAAATTTCAAAGCAAGCTTTCGTTATCCTTTAATTGGCTTACCAGCGGTTCTGAAGTTATTACGTGCTGGATCTTTATGATGAACTGAAAATGAGTAATTAAATTGAATTAGCTTACGTGCGGAGGCAAAGGTCCGTCAGAATGTAATATGAACACCCACGCAGTACCTTTCAGAAATTGATTAATAAATTCAATTTTCAGCGGTTGTTTTTTCAAACAAACAAGGTTGTTGTTGATAGAGGACAATACCAGGGTGATTTTACTACCAATTAAAGTTATTTCCGCAGTGTATTTGTTGTATTTCTCAACTGCGAGATTAAGTTTGTCTCAGACGATGTTAGTGTTTTTGTAAAAATCGAAAAAATCGAATATCGAGCTGTTGTTAAATTCTTGCATTTAAAAGTCAATACGCCTACACAAATTAAAGCTCAGATGGACGTTGTTTACGGGGACCATGCGCCATCATTTACCACAGTAAAATTTTGGGCAGCTGAATTTAAACGAGATCGTACAAGCCTGGTTGGCAATGAATGTTCGGGACGGTCGAAAACCGCAGCCACTACCGATAACATCGAAAAAGTTCACCAAATGGTGCCAGACAACCGTGAAATTAAGGTTAAAGAGATGGCAGAGGCTGCGGGCATTTTGAAAGAACGTGTTTGTCATATATTGACTGAAGATTTGGGCACTTTAAGCGAAATAAGTAAGAAATGTGTTTTGGCGTCGATTAATAACTAAAGCGGGCCAAATTGCGCCATCCAACAGAATCGGAATCAGGCGCAACGGCCGCTTATTGTAAATAGCGTATATGTGAGTCACAGCAGATATGTGATATTTCGAAATTAATATACAAGAGTAAAAAAATAAAAGCTGACGCAATAATAATGTTTAGTAATTAGAGCGGATATATATATATATATATATATATATATATATATATATATATGTACACGCTGAGGTGTTTTTATTTTCATTATGATTTTTTATTTGATTGAAAACGGTATGCGTTGTAAATGGGATGTAATAAGGAAATAACTGAGAAACTGAACGCTTTTTTTATTCTGTTGTACTTAATAATGTAACTGTAAATAAAGATATAATAAATAAATTCTATCCTTCTTAATAATGCGGATAGGCTTGTTTAAAAAGTTGCACCATCAGATAAGTTTCCACATTTGCCTCGGTGAAGGATGTTCGCCGAGACGAAAAAATGTTCTTATATTTCGAAAACGACTGTTCCACGTCTACCGAAGTAAGACAGGCGTAATTAAAATAATCTTTAGACTTAGTCAAGGAATCTGCAGATGCCCCATCGCACATTTGTCTTAATCTCGTATAGTCCGGATTCTTTTTTAAAACACTATCGAACTTAGCTAAAACTCGTCCACTTGTTGCATCGTTTACACTGTGTAACAATGTACTAACTTCGTCTACGACTTGCACTGATTCTACCAACGACAATCCAGAATTTTGCAAATTTTCTATCGCGTCTACTAACCCTTTGTAATTGTTGCTAATATTCTTTAGATGTGTTTCAACAGAAATATCGAGAAATCCCTTCTGGCTCATCCTAATAGCTCTAGCTTCGGCAGGGACGAATTGCAAAATAACGGATTTGACTTCTTGAAAATGTTCATTATAATAAAAAGCGGCTTTTAACCACGTTCCCCAACGCGTAAGAATGGGCTGTGGTGGTTCTCGAATACCAGGGCATAATCTGTGGAATGCCCTAGTCCTCTTAGGACTTTTGAGAAACACTTTTTTTGTGTTTGCTATTAATGCATCCACCTCCGGGTAACACTCTCGAATAGTTTGTGCCACAAGATGTAAAGCATGGACTTTACACGTAACATGTAAAAGTCCTTCACACTTTTCTTTAAGGGAACGGCCTACACTACACATTGTTGCTGCACCATCGCTCATGAACAACAACAGTTGACTGGTTGACACTTGAAATTTTTGTAACGTTTCGAGAACTACGGCCGTAATTGCTTTACTAGTACACTGTTTTAATCTTCTGCTGGCTAATAGAATTGCAAAATTTGGTTTAATAGGATCTAATACGCGCACTATTATATTCAAAATAGAATTTTTTTTGCAATCTGTCGTCTCATCAAGACATAGCCACAGCTGTTTATCTTTTAATTCGGCTTTAATTCGATTTTCAATGTCCTCACGTATTCGTGGAATATCTCTCCGTAACGCTGTCCGAGATGGTAGTATCCACTCGGTATTGTATGTACCCCAGAATTTTCGAAATGCTTTTTTATCAAGTATACGAAGTGGTAGACCACATACCATAAACGTTAAAAGCAATTGTAATTAAAATTGACGTTGTTGTGACACACCATTTCTTTTATTTCTGTGGTGTGCGCTATTTATATGTCTTTCACAATCACGTTTGCTCCAGCACAGTAGTTTCTTTTTACAAACTTTACAGAAAATTGTACTCCCATTGTAGTGTAAATCCACAAATTCACTAAGAAATTTATTAACTTTCGTAGGTAATGGCCGTTTATTTTTAATAGTTACGTTAGACATAATCACTAAAGCGAGCACACCGACGCTTGTTTCTAGTATGCCACGAAGTGGTGCAAACGTAACATCTGCAGACTCGTCATTTGTTGATGAATAGAGCGCGTCATCCGTAAATGAATAAGCGCGCTGTTAGTTCGTAGCCGTCGATGAATGAACTTTTTTTTTGTAGTGGCCCACTGTGAACAACGCCCTATTTATCAACGAACACCCAAACTGCAGGTGTATATTTGCGTGTCTTCACGACGTAATAGACAGTGGTTTTGGTCCTCGTCCTAATAATTACATATTTAAATTACCTATGTTTACATACATATATGCGCCCGGCAGCCTGATTGCGAACCTGGCGCGTGGCGCTCTTGGCCCGCTCTAGTTATGACAGCTAGATTTCTAGTGGGCAATCAACAAAAACGTTTCTGTTATGACAGCTAGATTTCATGTAGATGTATTGGTTACAACGAAACCAATACATGGTAGGGAAATATTTAATAAATTTGTAACAAAGTATTTAGCTTTTTATTCCACGAAAATTTCCATTTGTTTGTTAAAACGGCTCTAGATTTATGAGTTGTGAGTAGCGGTGTATAATGTTCAATATTTAACGTGCCACAGTTAGCTTATCATAATTGTCGGGCCACATGACTCGATGCACTTACCAAAGACGATTAGCCTAAATTCGACGGGCCAGAATGAATTGGTAATTATTAATTTCCCATAACAACAAATGAAAATAAGCGATTACTGGTAGAAAAACACTGTTAACGTTCTAGTGAGAGTGTTAGTGACTTTACTTAATTAAAAAAGGAATTGATTATCTCGGGTATAATTTGTAATAACGTCTGCCTAATGCTTAGTCCATACAGGGAGTTCCATTCAGATTGAACCAGAAAGATTCCTGTGTAATTCTTCTTACTCTCACTAATTACAATAGTAATTAAATAAAATAATATTACGCGAGTTTTCTTGCACCGTTTTATATACAGTATGTCCACGGTTAGAGTGAATAAGAGGAAAAACTTTTTTATTTTACATTTTAGGGAAAAGGAGCATACTTGATAAAAAGTTTTGCTTGTATTTAAAATGAGATTGCCGTGGAGAACGTTAACGTTCCACATACTGGATGTTCGGAAACTAAAAAAATACGAAAACGTCATAAGAGTAAACTACCATTATTTTTACTATTTCGAAAAAGTGGCACTAGGAAAAGTTTTTTGGAATTAAAAGTTACGACAGATTTTCAATTTATGGCCTTTTTCTCCTTTATCGTAAAGAAATATTTTTATCGAAAATTTTGCTTGTGATTTAAAATAATTATTATTTAATCCTTGGCGTTATTTCACTTTACTTCAAATAGTAAGTGGTGACGAAAATGACATTTTATGTTTCATTTGTGTCACTGTACATCGTTAAAAATACCCAAGAATAATAATTATTAAAAAATTTATTTAATACAGTGCTACGGTAAGGGTGATAACAGTTATCGCCAGGTAATTCAAGAATTTAATGAAAAATACCCCGGTGTGCATGTGCCACAGTCGTCATTACATAAAATAGTTCATAAATTTTTGAGGACAGGGTCGCTATTAAAAACACCGAGGCAAAAGAAAAACTATAACGATGAAGATGCCGCTACTGTACTAGTCTTACAGTCAGTGAATGAATATCCAAGGATGTCACTGAGGAGACGCTCGGAATACTTAGCAGTGGTGAAAAAGTCCCCAATACAAAAAATTTTAAAACAAAATAAAATTGTGCCATACAAACCAGTTCATAGTTTAGAGATAGGCGATGAAGTGAAACGTCTCGATTTTTGTCTGTAGATCGGAGGTATGGAAAGAAATTTTCACCAATAAATTATATTTTCGGATGAAACCACTATTTCGACAAATGGCATTGTTGCATCGCAACATTCACGATATTGGGCAGCCGAGAATCCTCATTCTAGAATACCGTCAAGGCGACAATATTTCAAAAAAGTAAATGTTTGGTGTGCCGTCTCCTTTTACGGAATTATAGGATCATACATTTTTCAAGATACGTACAACGGAAATAGCTACTTGAATATGCTCCAAACGTTTTTCACCGACGAATTGGAAATTTTGGCCTTGCGAAATTCTTTGTATTTCCGGCAAGACGGTTATCCGGCGCATACTGCTGTAAATGTTGGGACTTGGTTACAGGATACATTTCCTAATGTATATATTCCTAATTAATGCTAATATAGCTCATGGTATTGGTGGAATCATTCCCGGCAAAAACAATGTAGCAGAGAAAATAGCGCTAACATGTTTCTGCCTACCCGGCGTCATCAGCGTGGTTCTGAGCACAATTTTCTGCTGTTACAATTGCGTTTGCCTCTTGGTTTATGCTGATAATCTCCAAAACAGGTTTGGTTATTGTTACTAGGCATTCTTTCCACGTAAATCTCTGGTGTTATTGAAACAGGAAAGTTAAGATCCATGTAAATGTTGCAAAAACGAAACTGATCACCTTTTCCCTCGAAAGAGGCGATGAGGTTGATGTCACATACAACAACAGTGGACTGACATCAACAAATAAAGTAAAAGTTCTTAGATTTGATCGTAGATCCACATTTAAGCTGGAAAAATCCTATAAAGATTCTTGCTTATAAATTATCCAACTTTGTATATATACGCACTTTTCAGAATAAGTACAGCAGTTGATGTCGATTATGCTTTTTTATGATCATATTGTATTAAGTTAGGGTTTAGAAAAACATGTGATAAAATGATCGATACAAAACCTCTGTATCCATGTAAAAAAGCATAAAAGTCAAAAGCCTATTCCTGTTTACATTTCCATTCAAATTTATGGTTAGCAAAACGGTGCCAAAGAAGCAGCGAAATGCTAACTTAAAACGAATCTATTTTTAAGAATCTCTCGGCTATTGTAGTATCCACTACCATAGCAGCGAAAATCGAGAAAAGCTGAATGGAAATCATCAAAAAAGTTATTCGTCGGACATTTATAGCGAATTTCATCTACCGGTAGTGAGCGGCTTTATCTTCTCTCGCCGTGTTTTTCGAAAATTCAGGTTAGAAAAACAAATCGACTCGGAAACATTTTATAAACATATTCCCAATGAAAACAGTCTAAAAATAAACGCCCCTGCGCGAGAATCCGTCTGTTATTGTAATATGATTACGTTTTCGCATATTGCCGGAGAAAATTGGGAACATGTAAATCGTAGGATGGATATGTATCTTTTTCCTGAAAACCGCCCTGGAGTGAAACACAAACAACAAGGATATTGAAGGTGGAAATAAAAGTGGTCTTTTCCTAACAAAATTCTATTTAGTTATGTTTTTAAAAAAATGCCATGGTTTTCGTGGGTATCGCACATCCTCAGCAATCCTAAAACATCAATCCATACTCACTACATACTTGTAAAATTGTTTACAAACTTATATACATAATTAACAAAAAAAAATTATATTAAAGTTGATTATATCTAATTCACATATTCAGATTTCCTTGTATTGAGTATTGAGTGCGGTACCGGTACACCGCTGGCATTATTCCTTCTTTTTCTTGCCAGAAATTCCTTTTGCTCCTTTGAGCGTCGGAGTGATATGTTACTATTTTATTCATTTTTTGCCCATTGACCCATGACATACCAATTATCTAAGGCAAACTATAAAAATGAAGAGATGAAAGATATTTAACAGAAGATTGGTAAAGGAAGGGCCGTGACGAGACACTTACATTCCTTACTGTGAAATAATAACATAACAAGAAAAACTAAAGTCAGATTGTATGAATCAATAGTAGAAAGCTGTACAACATATGGATCAAAAATATTGACCCTAAATGAACGACTAAAAGGAAGATTAAATGCAGTGGAAAATGGTTACTGGAGAAGATGTTGTTGTGTTGCTTTGATGGACTGGGTAAGAGTAGAAGATATAAAAGATCGTTTAAATATAAATCATTCTCTGAGAGATACAATTGAAAAAAAAAGAATTACTTTGGTATGGACATATGAAGAGAATGCCAGAAGAACAACTCTCAAAACAAACATGGGCATGGACAAAAAAGAGAGGAAGACCCATAAGAAAATGGTATGAAGGAATCATAAAGTCAATGGAAAGAAAAAATATGGAAAAGGATGACGGAACAAATAGAGAGACATGGCGCCAAGGTTGCGATAGATGACCATAATGGCTCTAAAAAAGTCGCTATATGTATATAAACTATAAAAAATGACATTGTTTGTACAGAGGTATAAGAAATAAAGCCATTCTATTGTATTCCTTCCATTCCTTCCGGTCCCTTGTCCGTTCGCTCATTTGCTTCATTGCCTTCCCCATTTCTTTTGTCCTACCTTTTCCATCTGATCTAACCATGTTTTCGTGGGTCTTCCTTGCCTTCTCCTCTTATAACTTTTTGCCTCCATTACTCTTCTCCCTTTTGACTTATTACCATGGTTTTGTATTTCCTGATATTCAGCTCCATCTTCAGTTTTTCAATAATTCCATCCATATTCTTGTTTTTTCCTGCATTTTCTTGAATGGGTCCGCCACTATAGTTATATTTTCGGCATATAGGAGCCTAACTATTTATACAGGCTCCAGGTTGACATATCCAAGTACCGTTTGCAATTTGTGCTTTTTCTCTTTGACATTCTTGATCAATCTATCCATTACTACTATAAAAAGAAAAGGACTTTTCTATTTCAAATTCTTCTGATCGTCCTTTCGATACTTCTATTAATTTTTGTGGTATTTCTGTTTTTCTCATGCATTCCCATATTATTTTCCTCTCTATTGAATCCAAGGTTGCTTTCAGGTCTATAAATGTATGTATATTTCGTCTCCTTGTTCCATCTTCCGTTCTATTAAGCTTCTCATTATGTAGATATTTTCCACTATTTGTTTTCCTTTTCTATATGTCCCTTGTTCATCTATCAATTTGGTGTATTTTCTTATCCTATTCTCTACTATTCTGGTGTATACTTTAATTACCACTGACGACAGGCATATAGTTCTGTAATTTAAACATTCTAGTTGTTCCCCTTCCTTATGTATTGGTACCATTAAGTTTTCTCCCCAGCCTTTCAGTATCTTATTTGTTTCCCAAACTTCATTTCTAGTAACCATGTTTTTTCCTTCATGTCCTAGGTATTTGACCATTTGCGGTTCTACGACATCCCCTCCACATGCTTTTCCAATCCTGATCTTTCCAATTGCGTTTTCTATTTCTTCTTCATATATTTCTTCCATTTGATTTGTTCCTTAATGGGAGTTAGATCTCCTTCTTCGTTGTCTAGGTTTATTCCTTCTGCCTTTAAGCTAAATTTATCTTTATAGAATTCTTCCCACGTCTTAAGTATATCTCCTGTATTGGCATTTTTTAAAGACATAATTGAATAAAAGTTTATGTAATTTTCGAGTCTTAAAATGTGGTAATTTCTATTAGAAACAATTTTTCGAACATTTTTAACGTGATAGGCCTTCCCCTTAGTTTTGATGACTCATCTTCTGGTTGGCAACCCCTGCATGACAAATCTATAGTCAATCCTACTAAAGAAGTGCTTTTTCTCCGGCAATGTCCAATCAGAATCTCAACAGCCACGTGAAGGTCCTTTTTATGGATAGTGCCAGCATATTTTAATGCTGTGCATTTATTTGGAAAACCCAGAGTAATTTTAACGTTGTGGTAGGAATACGTTTTATTCCATCTATTGAAGAAGTGGGTGATGGGTGATGGTTTTAATCCATTCAGAAAGCGCAAACACATATCTGATGCCGTTCTGGCCAGTCTGTTCGCTTTTTTTGTTGCCAGGATTGCCATTGTGGCTCTTCAGCCATATTATGTTGATGTTGTTTGTTTCAGTAATTGTGTTGATGTTTCTGCCTTACAAAAATGTTACAATTTTGTATTTGTAACCTAGTTTCAAGTTTTCAAATTTTCTTTGTTCTAGTTCGTTTTGTCACAATCAAGTCTTCCTTTGATAATATCCCAAAAAGTCAACCCCTGGAAATGATGAAAACCAATTGTCATTAACACCTTGATCTTTTAATGATTTTAGGACGACCTCGCTGGTTCTAAATGTACTAATCCGTCTTCTGGTCCTTGTCTTTTTCTTGAAGTTATATGTACTGCAACACAAAACGACGATATATCAATATTACCTTCTAGAAGCTCTTCAGGGGAATTTGGTACGGTACAATGTTATTGATTTTATAATGTAGTCCTTAATTATTTGACTTTTTTTTTTGTATTTCGGGAACTTTTGTGTACCATCTCGTATATTTAGCATTTAAATGCGTCGAAAGTTAAATCAGGATCTGCGGGCAATAATAAGTAATGATAATCATTAAAAAGATGCATCGCAACCAATATAATTAGGAAAGAATATTCTTGTATATGCTAATCATTCAAACTTGCTCATTACTGGACTTTCCTATTCACCTAAAGCCACTTTCTCCAAACGCATAAATCTTATCAAGATCGACAAAATTACCAAGCAAAACCTCTTTCTGTCACCAAAAGCGGCGATATGGTGGCACAACCTTCGTAAGCAACTCACGTAGCCTTGCGTCAGTGTAGCGACAACTCTTTAAAAGAACCCATTATCTGTGCATGTAAACAATTGTTCATTGTTTGGTTGTTCAAGACAAAAATCGCCTGCGTGACTTGAATACGTTTAATTAGCCATTTTAATAAACAATTACCAACTTTTATGCTTTAAATTTATAATTGCAACGGAAATTAAAAGATAAAGGGAATTTCTTTAGGGTATATCAAAATAAAAAAAAATCGGGAGTTGTCATTTAATAATATTGTCGACGACGTTATTACTTGAAGACAAGAAATGGGGGAAATTGATGCTAAAATTAAGAAATTAAAAAAAAATTGACCTATCCCAGAATTTCTTCGAAAAACAAATTGCCTCAAATTTAAAATTTGAATTGATAACGTAAATATAGTAACGAAGGTAATTTTACAAATGCCTATGAGGATTTCTAAAAAAAGTTATATAATACATTTAACATAGAGTCCCTGGAAGAAGAGATACCCACAAAGATCTAATTTTATGGACGTATGTAGAATAATTGTTCAATAAGAATGAGAAGTACAAGCTAATGGAATAGCTGGCGCATTGTCTTGGTGGAGCATCCAGGATTTGCTCTTCCACAAATCAGGTCTTCGTCTTCTCGAAGGGTAGTTAAAACCTCGTGTTTCACAAGAAACTTGAGCTTAACTCGTTGCTCGATCTGCACACTCTGCATTTTTCCGACACGGCGCTAGCGTAAAGACTTGAACGGACGATTGCTACAGCGAGACTGAGCGGCGTACAACCGTGCCCATCGAGTTCAGGGTGGGGAAGCATCTACAAGCACAGATATGTTCAAACCTGCCGTGGCGTGCTCGCTGTTTGCCGATAGTGGCACCAATCCGGTTATTTAATTGCCACACCTAGTAGTTTATGGAAATTTCACCTATTTGTAATTGAACGTCCGAATTGGAAAAAAGTTGCTGACTCTCTCGAATCGCTGCAGATTCATTTGATTTAAATTTTAAAATCACATCCTTCACATTTATGATAATAAAATACTGCCTGGAGCCATGTTCCCCATCGAGTTATTACAGGCTGAGGTGGTAATGGAAGTTTCGGGCACAATCGTTTGTAAAACACGGATATGTTTGGGAGATTTCACAAACACTTTTTTTGGTAGATGCTATTAAATTATTCACCATCGGATACTTCTTTCGAATGGTTTCTGCAACGAGATGATACGCGTGTATAAGACATGTTATGTGAAGAAGAGTCGGAAAGCATATTTTCAACATCCTACCAACTTTCAGCATTGTTGCAGCTCCATCAGTAACTAACATTGTGGCTTGGGCTCCTGTGATATAAAACGAATCTTTTATTATCTTCACAACGGTTTCATCATCACTTTTTTCAATCCTTTTACTGGTTAATAACAAGGAAACTTTTGGATCATTACGTTTTAAAGGACGCGCTACAACACGAATCACGCTGTATTTCTGTGCATCAGTTGTTTCATCCACACTTACGCAAATTTTCTTATTTTTCAACTCGCCTACTATACAGTTTTTTTACGGTACCCTGCAAATGTGGTAAATTGTATCGCAATTGTCTATTGGTTGGTAGTTTCTACGAAGGAACATATTTATTGCGTTATATAAGTGTTCATTGTCTACTAGGTGTTGTGGGATGTTGCACACACTTAGCACAAATATAAAATCATACAGAAATTGCAAATTTTGCACTGAATATTAGTACCTGTATATTCCAACCTAGGGAAACGGCTAATATATTTATTAACATGCAATGTTAAAAGGTAAACCTCGCTTACGACGATTCATGTTTTAAAAGACACACACCGATAATTATCGAACGACCGTTCACTTCCACGCCTATCGAATGAATAAACTCTCCACTGGCTTTGCATCGACCTAAATCCCCGCACGGCGCTTCTGCCGCAGCACGCGTTTGTCGAACCTTAATCATTAGCTTACCCTACTAGAATTTTTGGAATCCAGAAGTGTTCTAACCTCTGATAGGGATTTTTAACGTGACAAACTTCATTTGATTTGGGGTGTACGGTTTTACTTCCTTATCTGAGAAGAAGGCATACTTCGATTTTTATCCGTAATTAAAAACAAACCGTCCAGCCGGCGTTTGAACCCGCGTCGTTTGAATCGAAAGGCAGGTATGCTAACCATTCGACCATCGAGACGGTCCAAATTGTTATACTTATTCTCATCGATAAATACCATCGACAGCGGAAACATTATTTTATTGGTTGAAATTTTAATCTCAGCCTATTACAGCCACTCATGGAATTCGTCAATGAGAATAAAATATGCCCCTACTCGTGTACTTTTCAGATGCAAAAATTTAGTGAGGGCTCCATATTCGATTTTTTCTCCATTTTTACAGAAATACTAACATGGACTTATACAAACGACTATTAAACAGCACTTATATTACCAAAACATTTTTGATATCAATGGCTTGATGGCCCAGTTATAGGAGGGTCTGCTCGTAACTATGGCAGAGCTAAATGCTGTGCGTTTGAGTCCTATAAAGGCAAGTAGCAGATTTTTGCAGTGGGTCCGGTACAATCTCATATGATGATATGGGAAATTTGCCTTACTCTTTATGGCGGGGAAGTGGTAGTAACAAAGCCATGGTACATTTTACAAACACCATTTATAAACTGAAAGACTCCTGAGGGTCCAGGGTCGCCACACGTAAAGGATGAACATTATCGTTAACTCAGTTGTTATTAAAGCTATGGAAATAGCTTAGATAAACTTACATAGATAATATAATTTCATTTCTGGATTAAAATGAAAAGTTTTAAATTTTGTATTCAATCTTTAATTGTGGTTTAAATAAACCCATAATTATCAAACTTTATGATTTCAAAAAGGAAAAAACGCTAAAGCTCATTCTTGCAACGTCCGTCTTTTTAGAAATTTAAAATCTGTCTCATCTCGTTACTTAACGTTTATCATTTATTCATGGTGGAAACTCATTAAATTCTCAGAATTTTTGGCAACGTTGAAGGAATTTAAAAGCAGAAATATCAATAATTACACCACCAGATTGCCAAACGCTTCCTTTTTCTTTCTAACGCGCAGCGTTGCGGGAAGATATAACTAGATCTGCTGTAACTACATATAGCAGTTTTCGGTTGAGACCTAAGGAGAGTTGAGAGCAGACAACAAACAGGACAGGTCTTAAAAAGCTGGGCCGGTCGCGAGTCGTAGCCGTACCGGCGACAAATTAATCGAGGAATTCGGAAAATGCGACTCCTAGTTCTATTTATAGGAACTGCGCTTTGGTTCGTGCATCATCCGCACGGAAAGAAAATATTAAGGAATCGTATCTTGTTTATATGTAGATGCATTTCTATTTTCTTTACAAAAAAAAGTTAATCCTAAAGCATTTGTAGTTTACAATTTTATGTTATACAACTCTTTTATGATTATGTTTACACCAATCTTATAAAATTATTATTTACCCTTATTTATCTTAAAGAATATTATTATTTTATGTAATATATAGCCCGGGCACAGAGAGCTTCGCGCCAGGTTAGAAATGAGGTTACCGGGCCTACGACGCGACGTACATATGCAAATGAATCGGCACGGGCTACCTCAGGGAATAAAATTATTGATTTATTGAAACAGTTTCTCATCAACCCTTCGCAGCGTTAGCTGTAATTATAGAGATAAATATCTGTATGTATGTCTAACGTATGCTTGAGCAAGCATTAGTTTAGCTAATGCTATTATGTTGGATGCGCATAATGCATATTATGTGCATCCAACATAAATCAGGACAACTTTTGCCTTTTAAAATATTTTTATAACAACAACACAATTAAGCTATCACATTCTTGCATGTAAATATTCAAAGTGTCATTAGTTTTTGCACGATACTGTACGTATATCTCCGCATACAACCTAAGCATACGCGAGCATTTGTGTGAAAAGTAAAAGGGTCTTTATTCTCTTCCAGTCGTAAATCCGATTGTTGGCTCTGCGTTTAATTTCGTAGCGCTCTCGTGCGTAGTGTATTATGTTATGTTTGAATGTATGTGTTTGCTTATCGTTGTGCGGTAGGTTATCTATATACAAAGTTTTTGTTATACGCGTTTCGTACCCCTCCCTAATAATACAATGTTTACAGTGGTTGTTACGGGTATTTGTCATTCGGTTTGTAGGAAGAAGAGTTTGTTTATTATTGAAGTGTATACATTTGTACGATTGTTACGTCCTGACGAGAGATTGCGTGCGAGATTTGCGTGTAACAATTCAATTTGTAGGAACCTAGGAGCTCCTTCGGATTTTATTTGGATTTATTTATTTAGTAACGTGAAAGCATATTGAAATACACGCCCTCTGACGGGGCATATTTAATGGCAAACTGTGTTATAGACGACAACGCCTAAGATGGAATTAGGTAAATGTAGTAGTGAGAAATTAATGATATCAACGCTGCTAGATCCATTGAAGCTAATTTACATTATTTACAATTGAAAATTAAATTCAGGGTTTGATATTCAATATTTTAAGAAAGTACCAGTGTTTGGGAAAAACACTTTTACGAAAATGGTTGGATTCAGAATATTGTAATCTATATCCTTTTATTCTATTGACTCTTTTTGAATTACTAAGATTTTATCTATAATACCAAGTTAATTTCTTTCTTCTGATGTGTCAACTATACAGGGTATGTTAGGATGAACGTCGGTTAGAAGTGTATGGGGAAGAGAGTAAAATAGAAGTTTGAAAATTTACATTCAGAAATTACCCTTCAGAACTAGCTCAGCCAAAATATTTTCAATTGCCGGTATCTCTCTCTTATACCGGAAGTAGCCATCAATATCCCTATTTTAAATGGAACACTACCATTTTTATGTCAAATTTGGATTCTGTGTTGAATTTTAAAAGTATTTTATACAACATACCCTATCCCTAGAATTCATTCTTAAAGAGATATTGCAACTTTTCAAAAAAGTTTGACAGATGTGGTGCATCACAGGTTTTAAAATAATTTACAAATTGTAATACGCCAAAAAAAATATTCTGCTTTCTGGTAATGTTCATGAAACGATGTTTCTATAATAACAGATAAATTTGCTAAATTATGCAGGGTGTGCCAATAGGGAGGGGACAATATCAGAGATATTTAAACTAGGAAATCTCGGTTTTTTTAAATAGCAACTCCTAATTTTCCAAGCGATATTAGATTGTACGTCGATTTAGTTATGTAGTATGTATTAGGTATTAGTTTATTTGTAGTTTATTTGTAATTTGTTATTAGTAAAATAAATACATGTATGTCGAATATAACTGTGCATTATTTCATTTAGGTTGGCTTACGTCGCTTACGACTAGGACTGTTTGTACCAAAATTATCAAAGTAGCTCAACACATTGAAAATGTTGACGACCACTGGCTTAGAACGTCGTCCAAAACAATTTAGAATTTTGGTAAAACAAAAATATAAGATTTACGGACATTAAACGTTGAAGAGAATTCTGTGAATGGTTTTTGGTTCAAACACAAGAAAATGATGCATTTTTGGATAATATTTTTTGTTAAAAGAACGAAATTTTTATGATTCTTGGAGTATTAACGTATATTCTGCGCGAAATATCATTAATAGTAAAGGTTCTATAGAAAAAAAGATTTCTACAACTCTTAAGGAAGACATCCTCTGATCGAGATCTAGCTTCTAACCAAACTATTATTAATAACGGAATTAATCTAACTGAATTGTAGACCAATAATAATCATCATCATTACCATCATCATATCCCGTTCCAAATTACACATTCTGTAACTTCTCAAGGTCCAAAGGCGACTAAACTCATGAAATTCCCTTGTTCCACGACTCTCTTATCCTACTGCCAAGCAATCATATCCTCCTCTTCTGTTCTCACATATAACAGATCGACATCAGAGAACATAGAGCACTCTCGAGCAATTACCGTCTTACCGCCGGGCGCTACAGAAGAGGAGAGCAGCTCGTTCAAGTAGGGTTAGCGTACGTCAACAGCACGGATCGATAACACGCACATATGCATTGCCGCGACACCGAGAGAGTCGTCCTAGAAAAAGACGGCGAGAATATCTCTCGTACTGATGAAAAACCGGATGCAGTGAATTAACACCCATAATACGAGACGAACAAATGCGTACGCGATTCGCTTTTGTCGGTAGAATACCCGTACGTACATATATACAACACATATAGAAATACCTAGTAATTAGATATATGTGTATACAGAGATTGAAGCTTATATATGAGATCAACAAGTTCACGAGAGATCTGATATGTGCAGCGCGAGAACGCCGATCGATAAGCGGGTAATAGAATTAGGAAAGAGCATCGGTCCCGGATTCCCACCCTGCGGCACTCTACGGAGAAGATCGTTTGGGTGTTTGTCACGCGATAGCAGAAGCGTATTATACGGTAATAGGTCGCAGTTAATGAGGTCAAAAACCTTTTGGGGGTATACGTAAACAAAAACCGTTAATTCTGTTATAAAGAGTGTCACAGGATGAATTTAGCCGTATATCGAAAATTAAGCAGGTCCTTAATTTGTAAATTTGCAGAGTTATATTGGTTGAGAGGGCGAACTTTTAGAAAATATCAGCACACCTTGTTAACTTCCGGTTTCATCGTAAGTAACGTAAACTTAATGTTCTTAATCGGATTCATCAATAAATTCGACATAAAATTGATCTACATATTTCGATAGGTCTAAACATCGATGCCGCATTTTATGGACCATTGTATTAGATTTTGCGTGTCTCCGCTGTTTACGAGGGGGTACCCAAAAAGAAACCAAACTGATGTTGTGGTGAGCGGAGTTTTTATAGTACCGCGTTCTGTCGCTAGGAGCGCATAAAGCTACCATTCCCGAGTCAGTAAGCCAAGTGCCGTCGCTAGAGAAGATTCCGTTCGCCGACGTTTCAGCCGACGTTTCACAGTACTCACAGAAACTTTGAAATCTCGCTCATTATTGCATTCTGCAGCAATTTCTGATGCTGTTAGTCTTCTATTGCGCTTACTAATTATTTTTATTCGTAAATCTTCCGCAGGAGTCGTTTTTCTTGACGGTCCTGGCCGATTACGATCTTGCACGTCACCGGTTGTCTTAAATCGAACTATAGTATAATGTACTGTAGATTTTTTTATTTTTAATTTATCGGCAATCCGACTCAAGGTTATAATAGCAGATCGTTTTGAAACAGCTAGAGGCTTTCCACGGGGCATTTTAAGCAGTTAAACCGAAATTATTTTATTTTTCACTTGCACAACCATAGATACTTTCACAATAACAATCTCTTCAGAACTACTGCGTTTACAAATGTTGTAATACTTTATAAAGGGTATACGAATATTTCCAGGTAACATGAGTGAATCAGCTAACCCTCCTGGGATTATTATAAAGCTTTATTGTCACTGTAATTATTGGGGATTTCCAACATAATTATATATTTTATGATAACGGTCTTATAATATACAAATACTACCTGGAAATTGGTAAAAGGCTTCCAGAAAAGGTTAATTTTAATAATTCCTCACAGAAATGTATATTATATAATTTTAAAATTTTTTCCTAAACAGTTAATATAATTTGTTAGCTTGCCGAACTTCCATGAACGGTACTGTATATACGATGGCACAAAAGTAAACTTGAACGACTGGCAAGCGACAAGAGAATATCCACAATATAAACAAGGCTCACTTTCGTACAGATTTAATTTTGTCCCATTGTACATATACACCTCATTTCGCCATTTCATTCATTCCACGCCATTAATCCTGCTCTTTCAATCAAACAGCCAGTTGACATGTCGTACTTCTAATGAAATACGCTACCATCGAAGAACAATCTCATCCGCCTGCCTCCTTGTTCTATGCAAATTATGCGGGAATTTCAGGCTCTTCAAGATGCCTAAATGGATCTCGACAACAACACGGCAACTGTATAATTGAAAATGAAAGGGTCGTCGAGCGTAGTGAAGACACTGGCGACACTCCTCGATTGTGAACAGAAGTAAATGAGAGGCCCCTGATGCCATATACATCAATGTACAAAAGAAACTTGTTCCTTGCCTTGATTTTAGAGATTCTGAATTAATTACCAATAATAATTTCATCGTTTCTATCTTTTTATGGAAGACATTTGCTTAAATTATTCAGAAAACAAGTGTTTTCATTACACTCTTCATATAAAATCAGCTATCATCAATCTAAATCTGCATTACCGACTGTTAGTAGTGTTCTTTAGTCGACGCCTGTTAAAATTTGGGAAAAATTCATCGACTAGTGCTGTTTTGAAAGCTGCAGAACAATACCGGTCAGTGATTCGATTTCTTTTTTGATGGGAAAACGTGTGCAGAAATCAAAGAGAAGTTGGATACAGTTTATAAGGACCATGAATCTTCGATGACTACCATCATATACTGGTTTAATGAATTTAAGCGTGACTGTAGATGAGACATGGATACATCACTAAACGTTAAAAACCAAAGGTCGGTCGGCAAAATGAATTTTTCCCGGCGAACTTGCACCAAAGAAGGCGAAGACGATTCCATCAGCCGGAAAACTTATGGCGACGATTCTTTGTAATTCGCAAGGCATAATCTTAATTGATTATTTGGATAAAGGAACGATAATCACGGGATGACATTCAACGCTAAACTAAAGATTCTACCATCATGACAACGCCCCGATCCACTCATCGGCAATTGCGACAGCAAAACTCCAGATACGGCATGAATTGGTTTCCCATCCACCATATTCGCCATATTTGGCCTCCTGTAACTTTTTTCTTTCTCCAAACTTGAAAAAAATGCGCGGAAAACGGTTCACGTCAAATGACGAGGTCATCGCCAAAACAGAGGCCTAAAATGTTGGAACATCTTTGGACTACGTGCATCAAGCTTCAAATTTACTAAATGTAAAACAATTGCGTTGTTTTCCTGTTTCCCACGTGTATTTATCATACCATCTTCGTATAGACATCTTCATTCGGACTTTGCTGTAGTTTTCAATTCAAAATTCAAACATGTTAAAATGATTAACTCTGGGTTTTGTTCAAAAACGCATGACTAAAAATACTGAAAATTGTTATTTTAAGGCTTTGCACAGGGTTTAATTCAATTTGACCAAATAAAGCAAAAAACACATTCGGATAATTTCAACAACTACAGATAAATTGTTTGGTCGATTAACATTTTTCTTTGGTCAAGCAATTTGATTTCAACACTCGACAATATAATTTCTCGCAAGACATTTGCAGCAAAAAATTACATATTCAGGAAGAGAAACAATGCCATCAGCTTGAAGAGTGACCACATGTATAGTACAGTAAAGTACATATGTTCGAGAGTGATAAAACGCGATATTACTTTAGAAGACCAACACCACAACAGAGAAGTTCTCGTCTAAATGATGGAATGAAATTTCGCAAAGAGTAGGAGCACTGGATAATACCTTAGTAACGAGAACGAAAAATGACAAATGAAACGTACAGGATTTAATAAACAATCTGAGGAATTTATGCTTTTAGAATTGAGATTCATAATTTGTGTTGTTTGGTTGGCTAGTAACGAGCTCTTAACATAAACTTGGCGTTATAGAGGACAATTTGACACTTTTTCCTATACAACTTTGCATACAAATAAAAATGGGTTACCAAAATAATTATTTAAAGTACAACACGTGTGGTACCGTTGGATTCACATTTCAATTATCTTTCTAAAAGCATGTAATATACAAAATTGACAGCAACTTTACTAAATTAAATTGAACGCTCTAATTTAAGATGGCAAGGTTGCCGACAATTCTTTGTAAACGCACAAGGTGAAGAGGTTCTTTTTCTACCAATCGATTTTTCTGGAATTTCATAATTCCTACCTATGAACATCTGAGGATTGCAGATTTGCAGTCAGTGTTTCTTAGATTTATATTTGCATGTTGTATTGTTGTAATAGTGGAAGAAAAATGCTACAACCAAAACACAGCGATTCTCAAAATATTGCCCTAAAGAATAACGTATGCGATATCGTTGGATTCATCTTTCCATTGACTTTTCAAAAATTTAAAAATATGTAGGGTACTCGCTTATTAACTTTAGGTTTCTTTCCATTATTGTAATTTCTCTTTTATTGGCTATCCTTGTAGCAAGAAAATTATTTTCTTATATTATACATTTTTATAGTCTCGAAATAAAAATATGTTCTTGATGCAAGAAACCATTTCTCTGCATGCAAACTCAAATTAATTCGCCCTGTACAATTTAAACTTGCGGCTCTCTTATTTAATACTTATTTTGTTAATTTCACAACTGAATTAAGACATTTCCTTGTTTAATCATATAAACATATCAAACTGCAACAAATACAATAAAAGAAACATTAGAGAAACCCATCCCCAATTCCATTTCATTACCAAAAACGTTTCACATGTTTCTCCGTCCATTTGACGACGTTATTTATTATTTGACAGTAGATATACATGTATACAGATATTATTTCCGAGGAATCGATCCAAAAACCAATCTCCTTCTCCACGAAACGTCTCGCGTAAACAGATTATTCATCCGATAACATCATCGTCATCATCTATAGGACGATCGACGACGTACGCCAACCGGATGACTTTACCACCACTACTACAACAACATGCCACTAATGAAATGGTTCGCGCATGTGTGCGTTGTGTGTGTGTAGATTAGTTGTAGACGTTTCGTCGGCTTCTACACGTTTTCATAGCCTAAGCGTTGCCTAATCTTCGAAGAAGAAGAAGAAGCGTTATTGGATTGTGCATGATTGGGGACCCTCTCTTTTATAGTTAATTAGATCTAATTTTATTGGTCGAATTAATTTGCTTCCTGGGCGATAAAGGAGAATAAAATTACGACGTAGTGTTTCTATATGCGGAAATGACCAATCAATAAAAAAATTACGAAGGATGAGAAGTTGTTACAGTTCTTTGCATCGCGATAGAGAAATGCTGGAAAGCAAAATTCAAATAATTTGGTTATTTTGCACTTCATAAGAAATGTAACATTACGGGTAAAATATTGTAATGGATGTTTTTTTAAGCCCGATAAAACTTAATATCATAAAGAATAAAACGAAAAATTGAATTTTTGATACAATTCGAAAGATTTATTCAAGGCATTAACATTTGAAAATGATTTCGGTCATATGGCATCACTTTTCCAAGCACTGCTGGTTGTATGTCACGAATAAGATGTTGGTTTTAAACCGAGGCGTTAAGCTAAATAACAAAGGATCTGAAGCAAGCAATCTACTTATAATATCCATGTTGCACGCCTCCCTACTGAACTTCCTGGAAATGTTTATCCTATATTGCCTGAAATGCTTGTTCCGAACTTCTGAAGCTTTTTCTGACAGTTGACCAATAGAAAGGATTGTTTCTAAAATTATTTTCAGTTCATGGATGATGATTTTATGGACTGTAGAGGTCAAGGGGTACCATTCGTATAGCACATACATATGCGCGGTTTCACCAGCGTATGAAGAAAACCTCTGAATTTCTTTATTCAAGAATTCTATTTTGTTATCGTGACTTCTTCCTGGACATTCCTTCACGACGTCAAGATTTAATTCTAACTGAGTTATTATTGATGACATAATTATAATTAACCTGGGCAAATATACGGTAATAGCCAGAGGCGTGGCGAGCGCATAAAAGTTTACACATAAAATAGAAGGTAAGAAATAAATTATAAAACGTGCTGAAACACTTACCGTTTTAAAAGTCTTCCGTGAAATCACAAACTGGGTAACATCTGTTAAATATTTGAATCATTAGATATGTTTCCACAGCTGTTACAGTCAAGTGAGTACGACGTGCGGAATAAATATTTTTTAATGCCGAAAACGACCGTTCGACATCTAGCGATGTTTTATTTGCATATTTAAAATAATCTTTGAAACAACTTAATGCATCTTCACACGCACCTTCACAAATTTGTCTTAATATAAGAAAATCGGAGTCTTTCTCTAAAACACTTTCAAATTTTCGTATTACACACCAATTTGTTTCGCCTTCTACAGCGCATAACTGTGCGTGAACATCATTCAAAATTTAAACAGAATCCACTAGCGACATCGAAACATTTTGTAGTTTTTCTATTCCGCTAGTCCGAAGTAATTGTTGTGAATAGTTTGTAAATCTCTTTTAACCTGACTATCTTGAAATATTTCCTGGCTTTTCTTGATTGCTGCAGCCTCTGTCGGATTGAATATTAAAACTACCTTCTTTACTTGATCAAAATATTTGTTGTAGTAAAACGCAGCCTGCAACCATGTTTCCCAACGTGTAACAATCGGCTGTGGTGGTTCAGGTAAATCAGGACACAGTTTGTGAAATAGTCGGGTACGTTTCGGGGACTTTAGAAATACTGCCTTTGTACTAGCAATCAATGCATTTACTAGTGGAAAACATGTAGGAATCGGTTGTGCCGCAAGATTTAGAGTATGGATTTTATACGTTACATGTAAGAAGTTATCACCGTGTTCTTTAAGAGATCGGCCCAAAGAACGCATGTTTGCGGTACCATCACTCGTAAACATTGAAAGTTGCTTAGTTGAAACTTCAAATTTGTTCAATAAGTTCAACACCACCTTTAACATAATATTTGTACAATATATTAAAAGCCTCAAGATAAATATTTTGTCGCAATATTTACTCTTTTAATTGCCTCTTTTTTGTTTTAATTGCGTAAATTGCATGGTTTCCAAAGAATCACATATTTGAGTTTTGTTTATAAAATTACTGTCGAAATGTAAGACATCTTCCGGAAATTTTCTTATCATTCTGCTGCTTAGTAGACACGCATGTACACGCAATTTTACAAATATTGACTTAATTTCCATGTGTTGTAAGATTAATATTATAAATTTCCTTTATTTTGTCGTTTAACTTTATACATTGTAAGTAAATTGTCTCTTCCTGTTTGCCCTTAAAAAATACAATTGGTGACGTTTCTGTAAATATAATACTTACCTTGGCGAAAAAAAAAGACCCAATGAATATTATTATACCTACATATAGAAGATGACTCATCAATAGAGTTGCTCAATTTGCGCCAACAGCCAGTGGCGGGCGCATAAAAGTTTACACAAAATAAATGGTCAGAAATAAAATATAATACGTGCTCAAACACTTAGCGTCTTAAGAGTCTTCCGTGAAATCACAAAGGGAATAATGTCTGTTAAATATCTGCAACATTAGATATGTTTCCACAGTTGTTTCGGCAAACCGAGTGCGGCGTGAGGAAAAAGTGTGTTTATATGCAGAAAACGAACGTTCTACATCTGGAGACGTTATATTTGCGTAATTAAAATAATCTTTGTAACAATTTAACGGTTCTGTTGACGCACCTTCACAAATTTGTCTTAATGTGCTAAAATCAGAATCTTTCTCTAAAACACTTTCAAACTTTTCTAGAACACAAACATTTTTTGCGTCTTCTACCGCGCATAGCTGTGCGTGAATATGTTGCACTATTTGCAGAGATTCCACTAACGACACCGAAGGATTTTGTAATTTTTCTATTGCCTCCACTAGCCGAAGTAATTGTTCTGAATAGTTTTCAAGCCCGTTTTAACCTATCTTGAAATTTCGACTGGCTTTTCTTGATAGCCACAGCTTCCTTTGGATCGAATTGTAAAACCACGTTCTTAATATTCCCAAAATATTTATGATTATAAAACGCGGCCTGTAACCATGTTCCCCAACGTGTAAGAATAGGTTCTGGTGGCTCAGGCGTACGGAGGCACAGTCTGTGAAATTTGCGAATACGTTTTGGGGATTTGACAAACATTGCTTTTGTATGCGCTATTAAAGCGTCTACCTCAGGATGACATTTTCTAATACTATCTGCCACATGACTGAAAGCATGAATTTTACACGTAATATGTAACAAGTTAGCACAATGTTTTTTAAGAGACCGGCCTACAGAAAGCATGTTTGCGGCACCATCACTCATCAACATCAACAGTTGGTTTGTTGAAAGTTCAAACTTTTCCAATGTATTTAACACTAACTTTGAAATTACTTACACAGTACATTGTTGTACTCTTCCAGAAGCTAATAGAATTGAAGGTGACGATTGATGTGGTTCCATTGTACGTACCACTACATTAACCACAGAATGTTTTTTACGATCTGTTGTTTCGTCCACGCAAAACCACAGTTTTTTATCTTTCAACTCCGATTTAATTCTTTTTTCATGTTCACGAGCAGATGGCACAATTCTTTGTAACGATGTCCGACTTGGTAATTTGCACTCCGAATAGTTATTCCAAAAGCAGATAAATGGTTCCTTGTCTAGTAAATTAAACGGTAGATTACATGCAATAAAGGTAACACATAAATTAAATTTAAATTTGTCAGTGTCGTGTGCAATTTTTTTTTGAACAATGCTGTTTGCTATTTACGCGACGTAGGCAATCTCTTTTGGACCAACACATTAAAGGGATATTACATACTACACATTGAATTTTAACGCCATCATAATTTAGGTCAGGCATTTCTGCTACAAATTCTGTAACTGCGTCCAACATTGGTCGTTTTCGCGACGTATGCAACATTTTTAAAACAAACGTAGAACTACGAAATAGTATTTACGGCAGCGTACATGTATACACAACAGATCTGGTTGAGACTCGCAGTTATACTGAGGGTTGTATCGAACCTCCGCCACTGCCCGTTGGCGCTGGTGTGCAACTCTAATCATGACATACAAATTCAAAAACAAAGTCTATCAGTGTGTTAAAGATCTTTATGCTTCGTCCTACTGTAACAAATAAAAAAAAATATTTAAAATTTTCTTCTGAAAATAAAGCAAAATGAGTAAATAAATAGCATTCCAATTTAAATTTTAGAAAGAAAACAATTAAACTTATCATTTATAATAAGGCTAGGTACCAATGAGTAACACAAAGCAAAGAGAAACACAAATTTTAGTACTTGTGTCAAGCTACAGTGAAATTTTGGGATCCCAAAAATGAGACAATGGCAGGTAATGGATTAACAAGAAACAAATACACCCCGTTAAAATGTGCTTCATGTTGTTGTTTCTACAACAGACCATTTTGATTATGTAAATGTTTTTCGCCAATGAAGATTTTTCTAGTTTGTCCAATATCCGAATGGAAATATGCTTTTATCGGTTTAATCGGTTTCCTTGTAATAAAATCTGACCTAATTTGTTTACTCACTTACTTCTTTATAATTACTGGAATTGTATGGTTAGCTTATCGAATGTTATCATGTTATCAACTAGGAAAAGGGAAAAATGTCAAATTCATCGCCATTCATTTCAAAATGAGTATAAGGGGAATTGAGGGTATTGCACCTAGCTTAGTTATTGTGAGAGTGTTGCTTCGGACACATCTATTTTGTGGATTGTCAGTGCCATCTTTCTTTAAAAAAGAAATTGGTATTTAGTGCTCTACTTTTATTGTGTGTAGTGCGAATTAAAGATCATTGGTTTAAAATATTGGAAAATTACTAGCTTCCTGTTTATTTTTTTTTTATTATTCGAAAGTGATTAACCTTTTTTGTTTGTGAATAATCAAGACTGTAAGGATTAACATTTCCAGGTAATTAGATTCCGTACGCCGTTTTAGAATCTTATACTAAATAAAAGTAGTACTTACAAGAGATTTAAATAAAACATTGTGGGTTTTTAGATCGCTGTATTGTAAGAACAACCCTTCGCTGTTTAGCTCAATAACTCAGAAACTATAAGAGATATCAAAAAAAAGTTAAGACGAGGTTTTAACTGTTTTACATATTCTTATTTTTTTGCAAATTTGAGAATTTTTATAAACTACAAAAATACAGAAGCTACATATAATTTACATATACTTACGTCTGCCACGAATTATTCTAACTTGTGTAAAAAAATTCATATCTGATGTGCCATATCTACAATAATGGAGAAAACACGCAGGTTGTTATAAAATGATTTTGTTAATAAAATGTGAATTTAGAATTTACTGACCACTATTTAAAAAGTAAGTTAAAAAGTACATTAATAAAGAATGATAGGTAGTACAATGTGGAACATCTAGGCAACATAGTTACTGCAATAATGGGAATCCGTGTAGAAATGTTGAAAACAAAGGAATTGCTTACACCATGCACAACGAATAAATGTAGGCTTGCCAGAAATAACCTTCGCTGTTTAGCTCAATAACTCAGAAACTATAAGAGATATCAAAAAAAAGTTAAGACGAGGTTTTAACTGTTTTACATATTCTTATTTTTTTGCAAATTTGAGAATTTTTATAAACTACAAAAATACAGAAGCTACGTATAATTTACATATACTTACGTCTGCCACGAATTATTCTAACTTGTGTAAAAAAATTCATATCTGATGTGCCATATCTACAATAATGGAGAAAACACGCAGGTTGTTATAAAATGATTTTGTTAATAAAATGTGAATTTAGAATTTACTGACCACTATTTAAAAAGTAAGTTAAAAAATACATTAATAAAGAATGATAGGTAGTACAATGTGGAACATCTACGCAAAATAGTTACTGCAATAATGGGAATCCGTGTAGAAATGTTGAAAACAAAGGAATTGCTTACACCATGCACAACGAATAAATGTAGGCTTGCCAGAAATAACCTTCGCTGTTTAGCTCAATAACTCAGAAACTATAAGAGATATCAAAAAAAAGTTAAGACGAGGTTTTAACTGTTTTACATATTCTTATTTTTTTGCAAATTTGAGAATTTTTATAAACTACAAAAATACAGAAGCTACGTATAATTTACATATACTTACGTCTGCCACGAATTATTCTAATTTGTGTAAAAAAATTCATATCTGATGTGCCATATCTACAATAATGGAGAAAACACGCAAGTTGTTATAAAATGATTTTGATAATAAAATGTGAATTTAGAATTTACTGACCACTATTTAAAAAGTAAGTTAAAAAATACATTAATAAAGAATGATAGGTAGTACAATGTGGAACATCTACGCAACATAGTTACTGCAATAATGGGAATCCGTGTAGAAATGTTGAAAACAAAGGAATTGCTTACACCATGCACAACGAATGAATGTAGGTTTGCCAGAAATACCACATTTTGGTGTACTTTTCAAACCGTGGTGGCCGTTCGGCGATGTATCCACTTTTATACCACGCATATTTAAATAGGTTGAAGAACCTTGGCGATGACAATTGATTATGAAATTAAGATAGTAACTGAATAATACTGTTTCCTTGGTTTAGAATTATGTCGTAATCCATAAGTAGTACTTCATCTGAAAATGCTCTCACAAAATTTTTCCACATTCTAAAACCGTAAACGTCTAAAGGTTGTGCCGTTGAAGTTGTCTTCTTTGGAATTATGAAAATATTTGCTTTTTTTATTCGTTGGTACTAAAATTTGCACATCACTCAGACAATGTCGTCGCCAAGAATTCAATAACAAGATACTTTCAGCTCAAACATTTGGCAAATACACATCTGTAAGCCAATCTTTAAAATGCTGAGAAGTTAGTTTCCCGGACGTTGAAGCGGAGGCGTATACATTAACAAAAAAAGATTTTTTTGCGCCTGCACTCCAAAGCGACCTGTTGTTTTTTTTTTTAACACAAGGAAGAACGAAGATAAGAAGCGCACATTTGCTGAAATTGTCGGCATGATTGTGAAACTAATAGAGGATAACGATTGCACAAGAGTGCCCTCTGTCTTTGTCCCCATGGCGGATAAGGTTCGACCGGAATGTATTTCCAAATTAAAGCCACTCTCATCCGCATTATAAACGTTGTCGTGTCCAACATTGGTAATTTTATGTTTCACTTGATAAACAAATCTCTCAGTTGTGGACCGTAATTCATCAGGATTGGTGTGAGTGGATCGTGTAATAAACTTTGTTATTTTACGAGAAACAATTTTATATACTTGTTTGAAATGCCATGCCCACCAATGACTTGCCTTAAATGAAGAATAGTCAATTTCTTCTTTTGCTAGCAACGCCAATTTGCGAAGGTCTATGTTCAGGGTAATACTTCTGGTGTTCATCGCATCTTAAAATTTTGCAAAAACATACTCTGTAATGTATTGAAATGTTTTGTTAATATTTGTTGTCTAAATGTTCTGTATTTTTCATTACAATTTATTATTTTTTTTTTTAATGGATGTTGTACTCGTTTTATAATTGATAACGACCTCATGTTGTGAGAGAAAGTCGTGTCCAAGAACGGCATCGTATTTTAGGCCAGTCACAATGCAGAAGTTTGCATTGTAAGTAAAATCATTTATATTCACTGAAATTCCCCAAATTCAAACCCCACAAATTACAAATATCCTACCATTCATAAACGTGACTATCAACGAAGTAACAATAAAAGCATTAGTGGATACTCCTGATTTTGAAGTGAGTCTGTTAAATGCTCAAGTCATAGAGCAAAACAAGAAAATTTTTTCCAAAGTCTGTGTTTAATACATCCAAAGTACAAATCAAGTCTGGAACCACCAAACTTCTGGCCAAAGTTGAAAGATGTCTCTGTAATTTCATCAATATAAATGATTTTACTTACAATGCAAGCTTCTACATTGTCGCTGGCCTAAAATACGATGCCATGCTTGGACACGAATATCCATAGAAAAAAAAGAAATAAATTGTAATGAAAAATACATTTATACAACAAATATTTACAAAGCATTTCAAATTTGGCACCCAACGTGGGGCCAAATTTTAAATGTTTTTATCTCAGGGAAATTAATTAACAAAAATTCCAATTTTTTAACAATTTCTTTGAGATATAAACATTTCGGTATCTAAATTTATTCCTGTTACTACCACCCCGGCCAACACTTGCTTTCCACCCCTGAAGCTGAATAGCATTGCTGTTTCGAAAATTCGTGGATTCTCATTGTCAAAACAGCTGTTCCGGATTAATCAAATAATAGCTTATGCGGTGATTGATTGATTGATTGATTTTTCTACCAAAGCAGGGCCGGTCTTTACATCCCTAACACTGAAGCTTAGTAGCTTATTGTATTATTCCTGCTTCGGTTTTGTTTTACTCGAACAGGTTAGATCCCGCAATCAGGTTTAAGAGCCTATGTAGTAAATCTTTCTCCATTGGTAGTTCAATTGTGCTTCGCATAGCGAATCTGCGTTGAGCTAACGCTGCACATTCGAAAATAATATGAGGGGCTGTCTTCTCCTCCTCATTGCAAAGTCTACATAAGGGCAAATCTTTGTAGATCCCCATCTTATACAAGTGGCCTCTCAAACAGCCATGTCCTGTTAATAGACATGTTACTGCCCTAAGCTGTATCTTGCTTAATTCAAGCAGGTCAGCAGTCAGATGTTGCGACGGTTTTCCCATCATCCGTTTGCTGTGCTTTTGTCCAGCTGCATGTTTCCAATTTAATTGGTGTTGTATTATGATCCACTCATTAATTGCACCACGCACTGCACTCTTGGTAATACCTAGACCCGGTTCAGGGCCTATATAATTCATTTTTGAACCTTCCCTCGCTAGCTGGTCTGCAATTTCATTGCCCGCTATGCCCCTGTGCCCTGGCACCCACACCAGTGTGACCTTGTTGTGTTTAGACAGAGCCATTAGGGTTTGCAGGCACTCCCATACTAGTTTGGAGGTTATACGATAGGATGCTAGTGCCGTTAAGGCTGCCTGACTGTCAGAGAGAATGCAAATTGTCTCACCCTGCGGTCGCCGACGCAGACTCTCCCACGCGCAGGTTTGTATAGCATAAATTTCTGTTTGAAATACCGTGGTGTATCGCCCAAGTGATACACATACTTTGTATCGCTGGTTTTCCTCATATACACCAACGCCAGAAGTAGTCCCCGTTTTGGACCCATCTGTGTACCAGACTAGGGTCTTCGGTTTTCTCCCCTCTCCGACCCTCCATTACTCCCAATTCAAGAGAACCTTGAAAGGTTTGTCATAGGAGATCCTGGAGATAGGGTTTGTTACTACTGCTTCTATTCAGGTGTGCCCAGATCCACTGTGGGATCTCCAGTTGCTAGTATTTTTCAGTCTGTATGCACCCATTCTGGCTTCTCCCTTGATATAAATCTCAAGAGGAGGTAAGTTTAGTATGGTTTCCATAGCAGCTGTTGGAGCTTATGCGGTGCGGAGTGTACCGATACTTTGGCGTTATTTGCCATACTACCCCACAGTCCTTGCTATCGTTATTGGTAAACATATTAATATGTCCGATCATTACCTACCTATTTATTATTATTTGTAATTTTTAATTATATGTTTTTTTTTTTATTTGTATTCATCGACTTCTTGGAAAGATTGGAATTCGGAAATCGTTTTTTTAAGTCGTTTTTTGTTTAAACCTTAATCTTAATGTTATCAGCACCAACCTCTTTCGTTTATTTACTTCATTTTCCAAGTTATAATTTTGAAAAGTCTACCAAACCTGACAGACCAAAAATCGAAAGAAAAGAAAGCAAATGGATTATCTCAAAACTGCCTTCATTCCATCCACTATATTCGAAATCTCCCCACCCCTTTGATCGTCTCTTTTTTACTTTCAACCACTTCAACTCGCCAATCGATTTATCCCATCCAGAGCCATTACGAGACCTTTTCAGCCAGTTCTTATTGCCCCCCAAGAAATACATAGAAGTAGATTATAAAAGGCTTCCTCATAAACTGCGAAATGTATATTGATTTTCTCCGGTAGATTTCGCGAGATACATAGGTACACCTTTTTTTGCCGTGCTGCTCCTTGCCTGCTTGCCTTTTTCAATTTACCCGACTGCTGCGCTTTAGGGCAAAACGTGGGTTGGTACGTATACAGTTCATGCCGAGGTGGATCCAGAAATTGAGCAATAATTGAGTTTATGGAGCGTTGTGAGTCGAATGCTGTAACTCCTTCTACTACGATCGTGCTTTTAGTTGAAAACGACGTGAGAAATTGTGTTATGATCGCGAGACTGAGTTTATAAGTAATGAAATATGGCGTAGGGAACTTATTGCCCTTAGAAAGGAATATGAGGAACTGGAAAATTCAAGTCGAATAAGATTTTGCATGTAGATTTTTTATATATTCAGATATTAAATGTAATAACAATGTGTATTTCAAATAAGGAAATGGAATATAAAAAGGTAGTAACTACAACTCAACTAAATACAAATTTAGAATATGGTGCGTATTATGTTCGAAATAATAAAGAAATAAGAACACTTATCCTGCCCCTAATACTTTTTGGAAAAAAAGTACAGCAGTGGCTGTAAAGGTAGCGATCAAAATATTTACAAAAAAAAAATGTTTGACAATTCATAAATAAATAAATTGTACCAATATTTAAGTAACCCATCCATTTTTACAAATTTGAAATCAGATACAATATAGATAATACAAAAAATATTAAGAAAATTCACTGGAACATCAAGATAGCAACTGAAAGAAATCCATCAATAAAAAATATCTGTAAAATTTAATATTTCGCCCAATATCCTTTTGCTGTTATAACTGCTCCACAACGAACCTCCTAGATATATGAAGTTGATTCAAATTGTTGTAAGTGGCCTAACTTTAATTACGCTGTGCTAGTTGCAAAATGCGACAAGCTGGGCACCCGGGGAGTAAACCTAATTCGAGTACTCTGAATCCAATGGTGCCAACCGTTTTCAAAAGTTAACTCGCGTTTTCGAGCAATTTCAATTTCAACATTTTAGGGCCAAAGAATCTTCTGGAAATTTTGGACTCCGATTTAATTCTTTTTTCAACATGTTCACGAGCAGATGGCACAATTCTTTGCAACGATGCCCGACTTGGTAATTTGCAGTCCGAATATTTATTCCAAAAGAAGACATATGCTTCCTTGTCTAGTAAATTAAACGGTAGATTGCATGCAATAAAGGTAATACATAAATTAAATTTAAATTTGTCATAGTGTCGTGTGCAATTTTTTTTTTTTTTAAGAATGTTGTTTACTATTTACGTGACGTATACAATCCCTTTTGGACCAACACATTAAAGGGATATTACAAACTACACATCGAATTTTAACGCCATCATAGTTTAGGTCAGGCATTTCTGCTATAAATTCTGTAACTTTCTCCAACATTGATCGTTTTCACGACGTAGGCAACATTTTTAAAAATAACGTAGAACTACGAAATAGTATTTACGGCAGCGTACATGTATACACAACAGATCTGGTTGAGACTCGCAGTTTTACTGAGGATTAAATAAAATAAAAATATCTTTGCATTGACTACTCATGTAAAGCAAAAAGTGTGGTCCTATTAGTTGGCCTCTAAGATCTCGAGACCACACACCACTAGACTATTATTTATGAGGCTGATTCAAAAATTAAGTTTACAAGGTAAATGTCTCTAATACTCGGAACGTACCAATTTGACGTATTAGAAATACTGCAGCCGATATTAAAGAAACATGAAGCAATCAGGAGAGCAACAGGCGCCCTTCGTAAACGAAGTATAAAATGTTTAGAGGTCAATGGCGGTATTTTTGAACATTTATTAAAAGAACGCTATAATTTAACAAAATGTTAATGTATGTTTGTAACTTGAAAACAAGTGAAAATCGGATCAGAGTTCTTTTACATTATTGTTACGTGTATAATACACTCCTTGAGCTTGGTTCGTTCCTCCCGACTCACCTTGTATATACACCAATTTGAGTAATTTTATCAATTTTATTAAAATTAGCAACTTTGCCAGATTCAAATATATATTCTTCATTTTAAGCGTCCATCTGGACAATCCATTTCCAACCTGTATATTGTACCAACTCTCAGCAACTAACCGAATTTAAATTCAAAATCTTTCTCCTCCCGTTTGCTTTTGAATTTTTAATTACGTAGGACACGATAAAAGGACGATTAAACGCGCAATTTGCCCCTGAGAGCCTTTTCCCATAATCGATTTATGTGTACCGCGCCCCCAACGTTTTTAAGGACGAAAAGGACGCTTCTGAGGTGAATCTAGACATCCCAAATTAGCGTCCCGTTTTAATGTATGAGGTCACAATTAACGTTAGTTAGTTGTTCGCAATAGAATGGAAACGTCTAACCGCTTCAAAGAACCACTCTAAATCAAGTCTTCTTGTCGGTATGTTTGCGCTATAACATACACTACCGCTCATACATAACCTCAAATTTCGGGGTAAATCATTAAATGTTTAAATGGAAATAATGTCTGTCCCATAATAATAATAGCACTTAATGAATTTAATTTGTCCCATAATAAGAGTAGCAAAAGAAAATAAATATAGAACGCAATATTTATTATCAAAAAACAAGATTAAATCAAACAATGGATTAAAAATATTACTCCCAATTTTCATGTGTTCAGATAGTTTCTAGATTTTTCAATAATTTCATTACTGCATTCTAAACTTGTAGGTAGGTTGTCTTGGCTTCGAAGCTTTGCTTTCCCTATATGAGTGAGTTTAAAATTATTGGGGCCATCGTTCTTCATTGCTTCCAGCATAACTTGTTGAAGTGACAGGAACGTGTTATCCAGTATTTCGGGAGAAATACTATTAAAGGCTATGGTTGCTGCTTCTATCAATTTATCAATATTATTTGGCGAGGTTTGATGTTTTAGTGACTGTTTTTGGTGGCTGTGATTTCATTTGTATTTTCCATCCATCACGAAATTCCTCCTCTAATAGTAGCGGATCATCCATCTTTTAGATATGGTTCTGCATTATCCTGTTTAATAAATTTGGGGCAATGTGTTGATCCTCATGGCCATTTTTTGCGAATTGTTGGCAGTATATTTTCAAAAAACATTTTCCGTATCTCTGTACTAGTAACAAATTCTATAAGTTTTGTAACAAGTGTTCCTTTTGTTCGGTTCTTACTGTTTCGTTGGGCTGGCGTTTGCGTAACAAATGGCCATATGCCAATTTTTTCATCAAAAAGGCATTTTTGTGTGGATCCCATCTGGGGCGAGCTACTGCTGCCATAAACATTACCCTTGATATACCTAAATCTCCTACTTTTGCAAGTTCTATGTGGTGTTTCCTCGTCTAAAAGCACATAATAAGATCGCTTACATTTTGTCAAATAGAACCACTTTTCATCAATGTGAATATAATCCTTAAAATCTATAAACCTTATCAGGATGTACTTTTGATAGACAAAATTCTACGCGTTCTTTCTTATTCTTTTCTGTAAGAAATAGCTTGACGGTGCTTGAAACTCGTTTTATGGATTTTCCTTTTTTTCGAAAATCGGAGCAATGTAGATTTGGGAACTTCAATGGCGTGAGCTGCTGATATAGTGCCTCTTCTGTTAAGAGGAATATGTGTAAGTTTTTCGCCATAATCTTTGTATTTATGTCTGCATTTTTCTTTTTTCAAAGAATCAACATTACCATAAGATTTACCTTGTCAATTATTTTCAGAAGCACGTGTCCAAATCCTTGATATGCTCATTCTGTTACACTTAAGTTGTTTTGCAGCTAACGTAATTGCACCTTTTTGTTTTTCTTCCGATCCATCAAGAATTGAACAATCCCAACTCGATCTTTACTTGAAAACTCTTTTTTTATATTAATTTTATAATGGGTTGATATTCAACCGAAATAAACCAATTAATTTCGATCAGCGAATGAAATTAGAAAAATACTTATAACCTTTAATAAATTAGGTTAAACTAAACACTGAAAAAAGTTTTAAAAAAATGACGATGTCATGAAACATCGATTTTGATTGAGGGCTTCGCAATTTTGCACTACAACATAACTTACAGCTGTATTCGCCAATAATTCCCGTTTAAATATTCACTTGCTACTATTATTATGGGACAGAGGGGAGTATTAAAATATGGATTTGGTATTTAACACAAATATACAACTTCAACAATTAAAATTATTTATTTGACCTGAATTTTAGATTCGTCTATCTGATTTTTTTTTACTTTTAATGATTGGGTCGCATAATCGGGGAATTCTTGCAATTAATTTTAATAATGTCTCCGGACTTATTCGAGCCCGTGCTGTCTGTAGTTTGTTCCACATGTCATCTGCTGAAGTTGGAGCAGTTTTTCCTACTTCCCGATCGAGTTCTTCCCATAATAACTCGATGAGATTTAAGTACGGGCTTTAGGGTGGCCATTTCATGATTGTTAGTGTCCCATCCTCTTCCAACTGTTCTAAATATTGCTTGGATAATTTTGAAGTGTGTTTGGGGTCATTGTCTTGTTGGAATACGAAATTCTGACTTAGAGATCACCTGCGGATGTAACAGCAAAACAACCCCAAATCATTACCGAACCACCGCCGTGTTTGACGGTAGAGACTTATGCATTGCTCTAGTGCACGTTCATCCACGAATCTTCTTACAAACACTCGTCTTCGCGAACCGAAAATCTCGAGTTTGGATTCGCCTGTCCACAATACCTCGCTCCAATCTTCTACCGTCCAATTTCGATGTTCACATGCCCATTGTAACCTCTTGTTCTTATTAATTTGGCGAAGCAAGGGCTTGCGCATCGCAATTCGTCCGTGAAGGTCGGCGTTCAACCGTGGACGCACTAATCGGCTTCGGAAGTACAGTATTGATTTCTTCGGCGATTTTTCGAGCTGTTTTTCTTCTATTTCGTTTGCTGGACACCACGATTGCAATATCTTGATCTGATGTTGTCGCCCTTGGTCTACCACTTCTTACTTTATTTAGAAAACTGCCACTTTCACTGTATTTTTGGATGTTAGAATCAACAGTAAATGGATTTAAATGTAATTTTCAAACAATTTGACGATTGCTTATACCTAAGTTACGTTGTGCTACTATCAGAGCACGCGCTTCATCACTAATTTCTTTCCTTTTCGGCATGTTTTAAAATTTTAAACGAAATTATAAACACTTTGTTAAGAGATGTTGTCGCTACTAACATGGAACGATAACTGACCGTAATTTAAAAGTATTACTTCAAATAGCTTTATTATAGCGTGGTGATTCATGTTAAAATTACCAACTGTTACATTTTTCCTGGAATTTCAAGAAATACGCTCTTTGTTGCCGGTATTTCCACTCATACAGATAAAAGAAGTAAATAGACGAATACTATTTAATGAATTTAAGTGAATCTTACGGATTATTAGCGTACTATTCAATAATGCTGGAATGTATTTCCTAAATATATTCTTTGTATACAAAAATCTAAAATCTAAGGGTGCCCCAATACTTATGAGCGGTAGTGTATGTACATAGGTACATCGTATGTGCATGCGCACTTACGTTATATTCAACTACACATGTAAGGAAGCTAACGTGCGATGCCGGGTTTAATAGTTTCCTTTTTGCATGCAAAAAAGGACGGGCCGTAAAACTCGTTTCATACTTTATGTCGTGCATCCGACGCTCAGTTTTGATTTACGATTTCCGCAAAATCTATTGCTGCAACTTTGTAGTTCGCGTTCATACAGATAGTTCAAAATTCGCGAAGTCTTACGGGATTCTTGCATATTGTGACCGGTACAATATAAGTTTAAATATAACCAAGCAAAGTTTCGACAAAAAATTAATAAAGTAAAGATTTCGATTATGCTGAAACCCTACTAGCCTTACAACTTTGGAAAAAAAAACGAAATTAACTTGTATATTATTAAGAACTTGTAAGCACTACCTATTTTGTAGGTGTTGCCGGCTAGGTGTCACCAGAAAAAGAATTTATTATGAATTTATCAGAAAAGAAATTTACATACGGAGTGAGTCAGCTCCTCGGGATCGGAAGATTGTGTCTTTGTGAATGTAGATTTCTCTAAACAGTTTCTTTTATGACGTTTTATTATGAGCCTTGATGAAAATTATATTGAAGCCTATAGGTAGAGTAACCAAAACTTGCGGACTCGCATAGGCGTCGGTATTAACGGGTTAATATAAGAATACGAAAAATTCATAAATAAACTTACTTGCTAATTATTCAACAAATTAGAGGCATCAGGATGTGAACTACTGTAAACTTGCATAATCGCATATGTTTCCACAGTTACTTCTTTAAACCTTGTGCGTCGACAAGAAAAAATATTCTTATACATAGAAAACGATCTCTCCACATCTAAGGAAGCTACATTTGCATGTAGAAACTGTTTTTCAAAATCACTTAAAAGTTCACTATTCTTACACTTATTATAAACGGCCTCTAAAGTATTAAAATCGGGATTTTTCCTTAAAACATCTGCCAACTTTTGACTAGCGCATAATCCTGGCGTATCATTTAATGTGTGTAATTTATTTTTTACACTCTCCACTATGTCTAATGATTCCTGCAATGACAATTCAGTACATTGTAGTTTTCTGATGGCATCCAGTAATACTATATAATTGGTACCTATTGTTATTAAATCTTCTAAAAGTTG
This sequence comes from Dynastes maya, assembly GCA_029619315.2. NCBI lineage: Eukaryota > Metazoa > Arthropoda > Insecta > Coleoptera > Scarabaeidae > Dynastes > Dynastes maya. The sequence goes on from JAROYE020000014.1 coordinate 10,003,348, forward strand.
AGGAATTTGAAATTCTCTTTGACTTTCTCTAATTGCTTTGGATTCATTCCGATTAAATCGCATTATAACTGATTGAATTTGTTGAAAATGGATCAAATAGTAAGAAGCTGCTGTTAGCCAAGTACCCCATCGCGTTAAAATTGATTCAGGAGGTTCTGGAATACCTGGACAAAATTTACGAAATTCTTTTAAACGTTTAGGAGATTTACGAAACACTGTTTTAGTACTTCCAATCATCCGATCAACGTTTCCGTAATGTTGTCGAACAACTTCACCAACTAAATGCAAAGCATGCAGCACGCAGGTTATATATATTAAGTTAGGAAATATATGTTTTAAGGATCGCCCAACACTTAACATCGTTGCTGCACTATCTGTCACAATCACAACTTGATCTTGGGCAATTATAAATTTTTTCAATGCGTTCATTATCACTTTTTGAATATTTTCCGCGGTACATTGTTGAACACGTTTGCAAGCTAACAAATATCGAGATGCTGTGTTCTCGCTAGATAAAACGCGAGCTATTACATTCACAATACTGTTTTTCTTTATATCGGTCGTCTCATCCACGGTAATCCATATTTTTTTGGAACACAAATCACGTTTACACACATTTTCTAGCATCTCTTTCATTCGCGGCAAATGATTCTGTAATTGTGTTTGTGAGGGTAATGGGTACTTTGGAACGTATTGTCGCCAAAACGTTTTAAAAACTCCTTTTCCCACCAACGACAACGGAAGATTGCAAGAGGTAAACATAATTAATAAATGTATGAGGAATAGTGTATAAGGTATTTCAGTTCTTGCATTTCTCATATGCTTAATACCATTGACATGCCTCTGGCAATCAGTTCTATCCAATGCAGCTAAACGAACATTGCATATTAAGCAAAAAACTGCACTACCGTCATATTTTAAATAGGGAAAAAGTGACACATACTTATGTACATTAGTAGCAAATCTATTACGAGGCATTGTTTTCTTAGGCATGTAAATATTAGTTCTATATGAAACGATACACTAATTATGCACTTGGTATAATACTACAACACACAAAAAACACCAGCTATATTTTCAAAAGCGACACGTAAGTACATAACCTTGACCGTTCAACTAATCTCTGCAACAGCTCAACCGGTACTAAAACGAAATCTCTCTCAGCGCGGTTTAACATGATTTATATTCAAGGTCGACACTACATGCCTGCTTCTCTACCGGTTTAGTTTATTTATGAATTTTTCGTATTCTTATATTAACCCGTAATACCGACGCCTATGCGAGTCCGCAAGTTTAGGTTACTCTACCTATAGGCGCCCCATAACTTCGTACACGCAGAGAAACGTTTACTTGTATCAAAGCTGTTCAGTTTATTAGCAGTGTTGCTGTAAACATTTTATTCATCCTTTTGATTAAACTATTGTTTTAATAATGAGATTTAATATATAAAATGAGCATTTTATTAATAGGAATTGGAAAAAATGTTTTTTAAAGTAGTAACATTTTCAAATGTAATTTTTTATCTCTGTTATTAGCACTTATTTCAAAAACATCGATCAACAATTTCCAACTGCAAAGACTTCAGCACTTTATAACTAACCGTTTATGCACCAGAACATGTCATAGTTTGAAAATTTTACGCCCATAACTCTCAAAAGGTTCGGAGCAATCGGGAAGGGAACTTTGTTTTAATTTTAATTAAGGAAGGTAGTAATAATGATCGATTCTCGCGAAACTCTATTTGATACTAAAATGTGCCCGGTTTCGTGCATACGCCAATCTTCAGGCCAGAGTTATATATAGGCAGTAGTTTTAATTTTATCCAACATAGGAAAATGCATCACTTTTTGAATGCGGTATTCAAACTGGAGGAAATAGATTACTGGAATTAGTTGCAAAGGATTCAGCTCAGGATTTTCATCTAAAACCATCTATTTAAAGACAGAGACACCGCTTACTTGTCATTTACCCTTACTTTATATTAGAGCCTTAAATGTCGATATCTCGAAAACCATTATCATACTAATGAAAGTTAAAGACAATAGGAATTTTCGTTGTTTCGAACATTCTATAATTTCTAATTGCGTTTCTTTTTGTTCTAGATGGCCGAAACAGTGAAGAAATCTAGAATAGTAAGTGACGATGACCTCGAGGAAAGCTTAATGCAAGAGTTCAATATTCGACTAAAGCATTGCATGAGCCAAGTGTGTATTTGTTATTTTTTTTATTTTACCTTTTTCCCTTTTATTTTTCAAGTATTATTTTTCAATGTCGTAAATATATTGATATTAGCCATTAACAGAAAGAAATCTAGACCGTTTTTCGTCAATACAATTTATGTGAAGGTGTGGTCAATTTGGTTATTGGTGTTATTGATACTTACGAATAAATAAATAACAATTGATTAATATCAGAACACCCCCAGCAGAGAAAAGATATGTACAATTTCAAGTTACCACGTTTCTGAAGTTTAGAGAATTGGAATCTTGTTATTACGTCGTTCCAAAATAATTTTAGATAATTCTAAGATATACTTATTTGTTCTACAAGCTGTAGTGATAATCAAACAAATGGCAAACAATACCTTGTTGTTATCAACCGAATTACCGAATAAATCTAAACGAAAAATAAAAAACAATTCTAATTCTACCATGCTTGTTTATCCTCTACTCTCGGGAAAAGAATATATATGTATATGTATTTATAAGTACCTATTTCTTGCCGCTTAACACTAAAAACATGCGAGGTATATACGGATCGAGAATGCCTGACACGTATCTGTTCCGTCCTCATACAATGGAGCAAGACAACGATACGTTCCCTCTCGTCAAATGTGTTTTTCTTCCGTCTATACATTTTTAAATTTAAACCATGCAGGATGTACAGGACACGATGAAAGCGTCTTTCGTCAATGTAGTACTTAATTCATATGGTCGTTTTACCCTAGTAAGTTAAAAAAAAAAACAAGAGAAATAAAGTGGTGGGTGGTCTCTGTTTAACAGATTTCGTTCCTTTTTTATATAGATAGTTTCAAATGCGTCTAGTTCACGGGGCGAGGTTACGTTCTTAATCAATTTCAGGTTTTCTAATTTGATATTATGCCCGGTTTCGTTTATGTGTTGTGCTACATTTGACGCTTTATCACCATCATTATAGGCAATTTTATAAATTCCCGACCTTTCTTTCATGTTCGGTTTATCTTTCGAATTGCCAAGAAGCTTTTCGAGTGTACGGGGGACACGCTATATATTTTGAGATGCCACAAAAATAGAGAAGTTAGAGCTGGCAACACTGCATTTCTAAATACCACCGTCCTTAAGTAGTAAACTCTGACTGTCAGTTGAGTCGCTGCTGTCATAGAGTAAACGTGGTAGGTACGATTTGTCATCGAAACATGGACTTGTCAAGAGAACATGTACGCGCAATGATTTACTACGATTTTAAGGTCGGTTTAAGTGAACAACAATGTCTTGAACGATTGCAACTCGCATTTGGTGGTGAAAGTCCTTCACGTGCAACTGTGTTTCGCTGGTATAGCGAATTTAAAAGAGGACGGATATCGCTTGGTGATGAGGAACGTACCGGTAGGCCCTGTTCTTCAGTTACCGCTGGAAACATTGAGAGTGTAAGACGTGATTGAGGCAACTCTTGGTGTTGGATCCGTAACAGTAAATTCAATTTTACATGATCATCTTCGGATGAAAAAAATTGTTACTCATTGGGTGCCACACACGCTTACCGATTTCCAAAAAGCAGAGCGAGTAAGAATCGCTCGGGAAACATTGGAAATGTTAAATAATGGTGGACATCGCATTCTATCAAAAATAGTAACAGGTTATGAAACTTACATCCTATTTTACGATATTCCTACCCGCCAGGAAAGCCGCGTGTGGATCCACGAAGATGCACCAACACCAACAATGGCCAAAAGGCAAAGGGCTGTCAAGAAAGTTATGTACGCAGTCTTCTACCGTAGTACCGGATTAGTAAAAGCAATGAAGCTGGAAAATCAACGTACAGTCACAGCAAACTGATACACCACAAAATGTTTACCTGCAGTTCTTGGGTCAGCCAACATTCGCGGGTTAATGTTAGATCACGACAATGCATCGTCACACAGTGCACAGCAGACAGTTGAATTTTTACGTGAAAATAAAGTAAAAGCCATTGAACATCCACCCTATTCGCCTGATTTGGTCATGTGTGATTTCTGGTTGTCCTTCAACCTAAAGAAACATTTACGTGGTCGACGTTTCACGACAGAGGATGAGATAGATGAAGCAATTAATCTATTTTTTGAGATCATTCCAAGAGATGACTGGCTTCACGCTTTTACCTTGTGGAAACTTCGTAAAAAGACTTGTAGTTTTCTTGTATCTCAAAATATATAGCGTGACCCTCGTATTACGTGAACTGAAACATATGTATATGTATCATCAGTTTTGCCGGGATAGACCCCGATAATAGTTAAAACCTTCCACGAAGTTTAATAAGTCTTCAATTTGACACCCACTAATTCGATAGGTCATTACACAAATACTAATCTGTAATTTTCTAACGCTAAAATGTAGAGCCAGACCAGCCCTTTCAATCCATGTGTGACACTTAATGCAGCAATACCAATTTCACGTTTTAATTCTACGATGAATTAACTTACGCAAATGCAGCGCTTTTTAATTGCAGTTTGTTAGTAAGGTTTGAAACTGCCGTACGAAGATGTTTCGCTATAAAATTAAAAACAAACATCTGTACGTTAGACTTTGACCTTTTCTGAGTAATGTGAGCTTATTTTCGGCATAAATTGTGAAATTTTGTAAAAACCATTTTTAGTCGGATTTCAACCGCGTGGCCCCATAGTGCAGCAGATTGCCCATCGCCGTACCGTCTAGTTGTTCAAAATATTTGTCCCCTATTTGAAAACGATTGTGGTTCATGCAAAACAAAGTTAATCTTTTGTATTCCGCAATTTTGACATCGTCAATTTTATTTTAGTTTTAAGAACTAAATATTCTATGGTTTCTGAAATTGGTATGCTTGGGAAGAGTGAACAAACATGAAATTATACTAAAATTTTCCCATCTTCCAAATCAATATTATTAATCTCATTTACAAAATCTAGTGAATTTTCTACTTCTAGGTTGTCTACTTTAATGGGTAAATTTTTGTATTCGTTTACTAGCCATTTGGACAATTTGTACGCAGGTGAATTTATACCTGAAGCTATTTGTTTCATAGATTTTCAATTCAATAAATGTCATACTTTTAAATGGTGAAAAGATTTGCAAAAATTATATTAATAAAAATGTCGTTTTGGAACTTTGATAATCTATAGTACAGATGAACATGTAGCTTCTAGAAATATCTTCAACTGCATAGCCTTTTCGATGGAATAGGTATGAACTTTCTTATTTAAAATGGAATACTCTATATATTTTGAATTTCTCGAATAGTCCTCTTAAATGCAAGTTCAGTAATACAGCACATCATGAGTTTGCGGCGTACCATCTTTGATAAATTAGATTTCTTCTAAAAATTTTAGAATGCGTGAATTTCCTCTTTATAGAAATCTACATCTAAACTCACTGTTCTTGATTCGGCAAATTGAATTGTTTAAAGATATTGACAAATAATGAAGTACTTTACTTCACAGGAAGTTGAATAAACCAACTCTTAATATTAGTATTTTTTCAATATCTACACGTAATATACAGACACAATGAGATAATCTAATCAATTGTAGGAAAAATGCTCATATCTCTTCACCAGGCTACTTTTTGTTATATTCTCAAAACCACACCTTCCTCATTCGATAACAAAAAAACTATATATGAAATCTAGTACATAATGATAAATCTCTTTCAACCTATACCTTCCTTAGTGAAAAGTTACTACACTTATTTCATTTTATTTGCTATATAAAACAGACGAAAAACGGTTAGATTCCCAAAAAAAAACATTTTACTGTGTGGCGTGAGTGTGCTTAAACTAACTAACCCTCAGGAACAGACGCAAGAACCGTCGGACGACGAGGAAGACAAAGAACACGTCAAAGAAATGATAAAAGTCGAATTCAACAGCGTTACCACAAACGGGAACCAAGAGGACAGCATATACGATGAAGTAAACCCTATTAATTCAAACGAAAGATTCCTGTACGAGGAACGGTGCGTTTACTCAGAATCCAACGGCTTACCTCTAAAGAATGGGCTCAGTCAAGAGGTGCACGACAAGATTAGGGAACAAGAAGAAGCTTTGATGGATCTCGAAGAAGAAACTCCCACTAAAACCATACAGAACGTCGAGGTGATCTACGACGAAGTCAAAAATGTGAGACCTATCCTGCAACTACCGACTACTTGCCTAACAGACATGTCAGATTCAATAGAACAAGATAGTCAGGAAACGAATAAATCATCAGTTAAAGATAGAATGTTGCTATCCACCGATGACACATCCTGTCTCCTATTCACTCAAACAGTGACATCTCCAATGCTAACACCTTCAGAGGAGAATATAGATTTCCTAAAAGGTTTCCAAAGGCAATCAAGTCAAAACACCACCTCAACATCTGAGAATACCAATTCGGAAAACGTTCAATCTTCGAAAATCGATGACATAGAACAAGTTGAAGACGCCACGGAATCTAGCAACATCTCAGATAAACTCGATGTGGAATACGAGAATGTACAACAAGGTAACACAGATAACGATGTCTCTGAAGTCGAATACTTGGTCCCAACCACCGTAGAGAATCCTCAAATTCAAATAGATGAAGAAATCGATGATACAGTGCAAAGTGAAAATATCTATGAGGTAATCGAGGATGACGTAGATGAAAAACAGGAGGAAATATACGAAAATATGGAAATCTTAAGGAAACAAAGTATAGAACACCTAACCGATAAGCAGAGATCGACCAGAGAATTTTTGGAAAGGGAAATTATGGAAGAAGAAAAAATAAGAGGTGGAGATAACATTTACGAAAACATCGAAGACACGGAAGAAGAAGATATCGAATTGAGCAACGCTGAAAGCATCGAAGAGATCCAACAAGATGATGCACCAGAAAAAAGCATACCTGATGTCTGTTTGGAAGCAAATGAGAAATTGAACAACCAACAATCACCTCAACAGTCAGAACTCGAAGTGGACCAAGCAAAATCTCCAATTCAAACCGAAAAAGAGGAAATTAAAGAAATCCAAAGCAATACGCCCCAAGAACACTCAACTCCAGAAATCATCCATGAACACCAATATTTGTACGCCCAAATCGACCACAAATCCCCGTCCAGCAAATCCCCAGAGCTCGCAGAAACTCACGAATCCCAAATTGTGTATCAGAATAAAAACAGTAGCCTTGATCTTGAAGAATTTAACGTCGCAGATTTGGAAATCGAAGATAAATCTATAGACAATCCTTCCAAGATGGTCGACGCCCTCAAATCAAAGTTTTTGACGACTACAACAACTGTGGAAGTTGTAAAAACAACATCAATTGAGGAAAGTGAATTGAGTCAGTTGAAAGCGGTCGATATCATGAAGCAGATTCACAAATTCGAGAATAAGAGTCCAGGGAAAGAGGACGAAGAGGTTGATGAAGATACCAATAGTAGTGTGAGTTGATCTGCTTATTTTTTCACCTTTTTTTTTCTTGGTATTGTTTATTTCGGGGGTCGTAAAGTGTATACACAATTAAGATTCTTGGCCAATATTTGTTGGGAAAATAGATTGTGTTTTTTAATCAAATGTGCTCCTTAAATCGTCTTAGTTGTTGAAAAGGATCTTTTAAGCTTCTTAAAAAGAATTAAGCATCACATCAGAGGAATCATCAGCTTTTCAGTAAACTGTAAGTAAAATTTTGCTCTCCCCAATGCCTTTGATGTCTTTTTTTTCCTATATTTTAAGGTGTTTCTTTTTTTCATTAAAATTTTTATACAGGATCTTCCACTTTAATTGTATAATATTTAACTGTGTGATATTCTTAGGGACAAAGGAGAAAAACAACCAAAAAGTCTTAATAAACATACATCCACTGATGGATAGTCCTCAAAATAATTCTGATTGTTTTACCATTTTACCTCATTTTTGATGCATGTTATTACGACGGTCTCGAGCAAAAGATCTAAATCAACATCTATTGTAACGGTTTATTTTAATTTGCCTGTTGAGATTACTTGTGTGGGCAAATAGCGGTAACAGTCAGTGTAGTAGATATGTGGTGCGGAGTCGGCGATTATTTATTTCACGCGTTCACAGCGTCAGTACTAAATCGATGCTGTATGCGAGTAGTTCTGTGTATATGTAGGCTGTCGTAACTTATTTCGTAATTGTACGCTTATGTTTGCTTTAAAAATGTCGCAGTTAGGTACGTCGCGAAAACGACCAATGGCAGACACAGTTAAAAATTTTATAGTGGACATGCCGGACTTAATGTTTGATGGCGTTAAAATTCAATGTCTAGTTTGTAAAATCCCTTTAATGTGTTGGTCCAGAAGCCATTGTCAACGTCACATCGAAAGCAAACACCATTCTTCTGCAAAAAGTGGCATACGAGACCAAGAAAAATTTACATTTGATTTATGTGTTACTCTTATTTTATATAATCTATCGTTTCGTTTACTAGACAAAGAAGCATTTGTCTCCTTCTGGAATAAATATGCGGACTGTAAATTACCTAGTCGGACATCGATACGAAATGTAGTGCCATTTGCTCGTGAACATGTAGAAAAAAGAATGAAAACGGAATTGAAAGATAAAAAACTGTGGTTGTGTGTGGACGAAACAACAGATCGTCAAAAACATTCTGTAGTTAATGTAATGGTACGTATAATGGAACCACATCGACCGCCACGCCTCTGGCTGTTACCGCATGTTTGCCCAGGTTAATTATGATTTGTTTTTGATCACTGTTTGTGAGAATTTAGTTTCTAACTTGTTTTTGTTATAAAAATTGTATATCCTGGTAAAATATTATGCAATCAAGGTGGGATGCCCTGTCTTGTATGGGTATTGAACAAATTTTAAGTAAAATAACTAGCAAAGTTACTCTTCTCCGATAAATAGTGTTGTTCTTTTAAAATTTGTCCTAGAAAATGCATAATTTTTTTTTTCTAACTTATGAATTAAAAAAAAACAGAAACACCTATACATAAAACATGTTATATTATGTCGCATGAATATATTATTGTGTTGCACATTTTTCTTTCGTTTAGCTAAGTGTTATTTGATGTTTGAACTAATAATTTTTCTGAGAAGATCGGTAAAATTGAAATAAAAAACATTTGTTTAGGATTTGGGTAATTTGAGTAAAAAGATAATTGAAATGATAATTCAGTGTCGGAAAATTTGAAACAGTCTGGCAATGATCTGTTCAAAAAAAATTGTTACTGTTTTCTTTTTACCAATTTAAACTGAGATTAATTGAGACACTATATTTAAGCAGTTTACTCAAAGTGATTGTTGTTTTTTTACCGCTCGTAATTAAGTCCGAAGTGAGCTGTAGTAAGACGTTATTTATTTGTTTTACATACTACTAACTGAGCTTGCTATTTATGAAGCTCAATTTGTCTCACATATTTAAGTAGAGGTTATATTTGTGGTTTGAAGTTTGGGTTATTTGTTTTTATTCAAGCTAATTCGTAGAATTTTAACAGCCTATAAAGGAGATAATATTCACCCATTCAACGCAATTCAATAACTGACGAAAATAGCTTCGAAATTCCTCATCAATCTTATCGCTTTTACTTGTCCATAACATGCACAGTATTATCCATAAAGTACACACAAGATGGGAAACTTCTTTATTATGGGTTTTTCGAAAAATAGTTATTCTTGATTGTGCCAAGAGTAAAGCACCCTTATTTTCAAAAATATCAAACAACGTTATTTGAAAAAAGTGTTTATCTTTAAAAATTATACCTAGATTTAAAGCCACCTAAGTCAAATTTTATTGTTTTACCTATTTTTTCAAATATCGTCTTCAAAAATCAACATTTATTTAAAATGGTAAATAAACCACATTATGTAAATAACGTTTCATTTAAAAAGCTGATAATATTACAAATTGGCCAAATGTTATGTTAACTTGTCATTTTTTTTTAACGTGACAAATTTTTTTGATGCAGTCCTTATTATTTTTGATAACGCCTAAAGCTCCTAATAAGAAAAGAACATTTGTTAAACTTCAAAAATTAACAATTTCTTAACACAAATTTACTACATTTGTTTTGTGGAAGTTTTTCTGCCTAAAATAGTCTTTTTAAAAGTTGGCTTTGGCAACAAATGAATGTTTGACAGAAGATACTCGTATTTGATAAACATTTATTTCGTAGTTACTGTTTATTTTGTCACTGTTTGATAATAAGTATAGTCCCTGGCCATCAAATTAGGACCATTAAAAAATATGGTTTTGGGCTAAAATTAAAAAGAAATAGTTGGTAATTATTATAATTTAATTTACGTATAACATGCAAGTAAGTATAATTTGAACATATATTTACTAATATTTGCTTATTCCTCCTCTGTCTTTTATTTCCTCAATCCTTTTTGGCATACTGCCAATGCAGCTTTTTATTACTTCTTGTAATTTCGTCGCTACTGTGCCACACATCTTCAATATGTTCTTGTAATTCTTCCTTTGTAATTGAGTTTCGTGTACCTACGATGTTTTTCGATTCATTCCACACACTTTCAATTATATTTCAAACAGTTTTAATTTCATTTGTGTGCGTCTATTTTCACTGTCAATTATTATCATATGGGAAAGAAGAAGCATATAACCACAGAGAAAAAAAGCACGAATTTCTGCTCTTCTAGAGACGGGAGAGTTATCTCACCGTGAAGTTGCACAAAAAGAGGGTGTATCACATCAAACTGTTCCGAGAATCGTGAAATTAATTCAGGAGAATATTCCTAGTAGTGGCAGAACATACTGTCCGGGCAAACGTAAAACAACTGTAAAAGATGATCGTCGTATAGTAAAAGTGGCTACAGAACATCGTAAGATGTTCATAAAATTCTTAGTGGAGAAGGTATACAAGTATCAGCCCGAACAGTCCGTAGTCGTCTTCATGAAGCAAGCTTGAAATGCAGACGTCCGGCAAAGAAGCCAAGACTAACATCTAAAATGAAAATGACACGATTTCAATGGGCTAAAGAATATACAAAATATACAATTGAAGAGTGGAGAAAGGTAACTTCCATTTATCATGTGTATTTTTGATCAAATTCATCCTCATAGTTCACTTAATGGTTCTCTACATTTTTTACTTTTTCCTAAATTATTTATAGCGACAAATTACAACTAGAAGTGCTAACGCAGAGAAGCCAATTTGTTCGTCGACGTCCTTCAGTGTTATAAAGAAGTGTGTACGATCAAATCTATTAAACACCCCTCATCTCTCATGGTTTGGTCGTGTATTACGACAGAAGGACCGAGACTACTATATTTCGTTAACAGAACAATGGAACAAAAACAATATAAATTTTACAAAGCTTATATTGGTTCATTGAGATCCGTCTTAAGGACAAGGTGCAAGACAATGCACCGTGTCATAAGGCAAAAAGTGTAATGCGACACCTTGAATCTAAAAATCGGTTCTGCCTATCAAATTATCCACGATGAACTCAAATTTCGTCAAGTGTGTGCGCGATGGGTACCACGATTGCTTACCGCAGAAAACAAAACCAAACGTTTGGACATCTGCCAACGCTTACTAGATCGCTTCAACGCGGAAGGCGACGCATTTTTAAGCAGAGTAGTGACTGATGTTTAAAGAAAATGCAACCTCACCTATGGTAACTCGCCTATTTGCTGTAACCATCTCTCGAGCTTGCTGAATGTTGTCGTCGGTGGTCGAGGTTGACGGCCGTCCAGCTCTCTCTTTTTATGTTACACTCGTGCGGCAACTTTGAAACATTCCGATCCACAAAAAAACGCTTTTACGAGATAAAACACTGTCCTCGTATTGTGACAAAAGATTCCGGTGAATTTCAGCACCTTTCACACCCTCTGACCACAAAAATCGAATCACTGCTCGTTGTTCCTCTTTGGTGTAAACTAATAGCGGAGCTGACACGCTTATGTCGTTGTAGCTAGCAGACAAATGACGCTATCGTGATTAAATTCCGCACACATGACCACAGAGGCGCCAACACAACGCATGCGCAAGCGGCCACCACTACGATAACCTTCAAAGCTTGTTATGACGAAAGTGTAGATAATATTTGACTTACCCTCGTAATTAATCTACATTGCACTGACCATCATTTTCTACAACTGTTCTCCATCTTTCAGGTAGTCGATTAATACCATCAGCAAAAAAATTCTCAGGTTTGGAATCGAAGTACGCGAACGTCATCTTCTATATGGAAAGTTTTCCATTCAAAAAATTTTGTAGAGATCGAAAAAGGTAAAAATCTGTAGGTCAGGAGAATATGGAGGATGTGTCAAAACTTCACAGCCAAGATCTGCCAATTTTCCTTGAGACATCAAAAAAGTATGGGGTCGAGGATTATCATGCTGAAACACAATACCTTTTCTACTGGCCGCTTTTCTTTGATTACCTCATCTAAATTTGACAACTGTTCACAATATTTTTCAGAATTGATTGTCTGCCCCGGTTGTAAAAGTTCATAATGAACAGGCCCCTTTTTATACCACCATAAACACAAGATTCTCTTTTTTTGATGAATATCGGGTTTGGCTAATGTTGATGGTGATTGTCCGGGCTGTACATATGCTCGTTTTCTTACAGAATTGCTGTACGTAATCCACTTTTCATCGTCCGTAATTAAGCGGTCCAAAAATGAATTAAAAGAATTGCCCAGAACTACTTTGGTGATCGATCAATTACTCCTCTTTTCAAGAAAATGAAAATACGACAGAACTTTCCGACATACCCAATATTTTTAAATGGTCTTAATTTGTTGGCCAGAGACTATATCTAATGGTTCATATGGCTCTGTCCTCATCGTTTAGTTTATATTTGCGTGGACTGTGTAATGTTTTTGTCATAATGTTAGGCCATAGCATCTATTTTCTTAGTTCCTCTTCTGAACTTTTCTTGTGGTAGTTCTTTTCCAAATCCCTTAGCAGATGAAATGATTACCTACACATTGCTTTCGCTTCTTCCTTTATAATGTGACTGTAATAAACGTTCTTATAACCTTTTCTAGCCACTACTTAAAATAAAAAGTAAAATATGTCAACGTCATACAAGTGTCGTAAATATTGTGACAGTGAAGTCACGTTATATTTTGACAATTATCCATCAAAATGTCCTATATATTCGCCTTCTTCAACTGCTACCATCCGTATATCTAAAATTTTCAAACGTGCAGCAACGAACCTGTCAGTACCCGGATATTTCTTCCTAAATTTTTTTAACAGTCAAGTGAAATGTATACAACTAGTGCTACGTTTTGGTTTTAAAGTTTATCTTTCCCTCAAGGTATGTATAACATGCCACAGTTTACACTATCTTAAGAATTTTTATTCTAAACACGTTGCTTGCTAAATCACTAGAATCGTTTTTTATCAAATCTAGGTCGGAATCATTCTAAACATTCGCTTTGTGGTTTTTATAAGTCGCTCTGAGTCGATGATTCACGGGAAATTTCAGTTGCTTAAATATTTTGATTCAAGCGCATGGAATCTTTAGATAGTGATTTTAATCGACTCGTAATTTATACAGGGTGAATCAGATATAATGTATACTCTCAAATAGCACAAAAGGAATTCATTTTATAGATAAGTGTTTTATACAAAAACTCAAAACATATGAAGGAGAAGATAAAATATTACTTTTTCTCTTAAAAAAATCTTAATGAATATGGGATGATATACAGCGTAAATACAAAGTAAAGAACATCGATGCTGAGGTATTTATTATTAGAAGAGGTTCTCATCAAAAGTTGAAGAGCTAATTATTTGCTATAACTAGGTACCTTTCAAAGTACTTACTTTTTAAAGAAAATGCAAAATAAATTGGGTTTATTAAATTTAGTTTAAATGTCGAAAATGTCCCCCATGTTATTCTTCAAAAAGTCATAACCTCACTTCCATGTTGTGAACAGCATTTTTTAGATAATTTTTGGTTCTACATCTGCAATTTCTCGTCAAAAATTGTAGAATGGTTTTAAAAATTTGTTACTTAAATGATAGGTTGGTATCAGGAGAACACGATACCCGGGTTTTAGGGAAAAAATGCAGACGCTGTGCTTGAATTGGAGACTTTTTTGCAACAAGCTGGGCGCCCAGAAAATCCGATGCAGAATCCAATGGTGCTAACCGTTTTTAAAAGTTTGTTCGCGTTTTCGAGCAATTTGGATGATAATTTTGGACCCAAAGACCCCAAAAAAACGTAATGTTTATAATTTTTTGACCATTTATTGAATTTAAATAGTATCGACGAATACACATCGAATAGAAACTATTTGAAAAAAAATTAAATCGAAGATTTTTCATAATTTTTTTGCAAAAAAAAAACATTTTTCTTGATTTTTTTCATTTTTTGATTGCCCTGTTTCTTGGGTTTTCATGGTTTCTAATGCTGATGGCTCAGATTGTTCTGTTGAAATTGATCTTGTTGGAACAGGATTTGTGTTTGAATGCGGCAGCGGCAATTGAGTATATGTTGATGGAATGTATTTCAAAGAACCACTTTTTCTTCTGTTCATACCGCACGCATAACATTCAGCTGGACCATCTTCTCTTGGATTTGTCCAAATCATCGGAATGGCTCCGGTTTTCGTCCATTTATTCAAATTCAAAACGCATGTTGTACAAACAATAGATGGCATCCAATACACAACATGAGAAATATTGTTGATAGAAATCAGGGGTTTCAGCACTTATTTTACGCCGAGTGGCCTAAATTACAAATTTTCCAGACACGTAACAAAAGGTATTCAATTTAGAACATTTATCCATTTTTGATATTTCAAATTAATTGATTTTACCAATGAACAATCTTGAATTTTTCACTATTTATTTCAGTTTGGGTTATTTGCTTTAATATTTAGATGTTAACACTTTGACTTCTGAAAAAAGACTGAGCTCTCAGCTATGGACTATGGACTATGATGGTTGCAGAGTTCCAGGAACTATCCTTTACCTCTTCCGTCGTTATTGGATTTTCACCTCAGCTTCCAGCTATTCAATCCTCCTTCCGCTGGAGTAAAAATTTTCTGTCCTCTGATTCTGGGATCCCATCGCAAGGAATGGATGTCGTAATCGCGTTACGGCGAAATTTGATCTAGGAACATCTTGGGTCTTCTGTACCGCCATGGGATTCTAGGATCGTAATTGACCGGCGGTGAGCTCTCAGCGGTTTCCAGCGCGGCTTATATATGCATTTGACCAAATGGCAGTAGCGAGGATGGAAGTTTCTAGAAGGTTCACGAATGCTCCATGGAAGATTGTCGAAGGTTCCAGAAAGCTCTTCGGCCATTGATCAGATTTTCCAGATAATTCCAGGAGATTCTTTGGGCCTAAAATTTTTAAATTGAAATTGCTCGAAAACGTGAGCTGACTTTTAAAAACGGCTGGCACCATTGGATTCAGCGTACTCGAATTAGGTTTACCCCCTGGGTGTCCAGCTTGTATTTTGCAACTAGTACAATGTTATTAATAGTTCTTTGACGGAATTACAAATATGGAAAGGCCCATGGGTTTGTTCGTAAATAATCTTTTTGTAAACCTTGCGTTAAAGATTGGTAAGCTCAAAAAATTATCTTCAAAAGACTTGCACCAAAATTATTACGAATACAAATATTAACCTTTTTTCACATATCATTTTATTAAATTATGTAATTTGTAAATCAATATACAAATATAGTTTTATTTATTCTTCAATCATTCTTTTAAGTTTTATCAATTATTTCAACATTTATGGTTTCAATTATTTTATTTTCCGTTTTCTCTTTTGTTTCTGTTCCATTTAGAGCACCGAAATGACCGAATCCACATACGTAGAAACCACCACCACAACATTTGAGTCCTCCTCATCTTCAGTACAGGACAAGTCATTAAAAAAGAAAAAGTCAAAAAAATCGCGAAGCCATGATAAAGAGAACATTTCAGTAGTAAGTTTAATTTGTTTGTTTTGTTTTTCTCCCCAATTGTTTGCTTGTTATTTCTTTAAATTGTTTTAATAACGTTTCTTTTTATTTTGTCTTAACAAACAATTTAAATTTAAAACTAATCAACAAACACCAAATTGTGTTTCTTGCTTTTACCAGAACATGGTAAAATGCGTACCTAAGAACTGGTTTGTGTGTTTGTTCTGTTTGTTTATCGATAGGAATCCGCGATAATTTCGGAAAGTGATAACTCCACGCTAACACTTACGAAATTATTAGTAACCTTTAAATATCTGTAAAGGATAGTCAGCTATTTGAATCTAGTGCGTGCTGTGTAGATATTTATAGTTATTTTTAGTGATTTTATTAGGTTAATGTTACCTAATATTATAAATTATAATTAGATATTACTCAGTTCCTTAACGAATAGGTGAGTTTGGGATTTTAGATGCATTCCCCAATTGTTTTGTAGAAGAAAAATTATTTGATTTTTCATAAAAAAAGTAAATGCTTCACTTTAAACATTAAATTCAATTCAATTTACCAAAAGTTTTTCTTGATTTATTATGTAGTATTGTGTACGGCAAAATTTTGGAATAAATTCATTAAATTTCGGGCAATTTGTTTTTGGTCGGGTCGATTTTGTTTTTTAAAAATAAAAATGTTTGTATCACTTTTAACTTTCGTCGTTGTTTTTTGTTTTTTTATAACTCCGGTTTTTTTTTTATATTTTGATAGATTATTTATTTGTGTAAATAGTACCATCAAAATTTTAATACTTCACATGAAATGTTCGAATAAAAGTCATTTAAAGAGTGGAAAACATACATTTTATTAATTACAAAAAGCAAAGATAAATGCTGTTATTCAAGAAATGAAATGATCCTTTCCTTTAAATCAAATATTCGAAATGCTATCTGCCTGTTCATAAATTTTACTACCAACAAGAGATAAGTTTTTACAGATCAATCAAAAATATAGAATAATCAATTTTATACTCTCATATGTCATATGCTCGTCATTTTTAATAATAAAAAAAAAAAAAATATGATTCATTTGAAACTCAGCGCAAATTTTAATTCTTGTTGGATGCGGCGATGAAACCAGAACTTAGCAAGAAGTGTGCAATTTGTTTAATGCGAAATATCCAGATAGAAATATGAGCCAATTCATAGTGAGTAAAATTGAGAGAAAATTTAGAGAAAGTAGGTATGTAAAACACATTTTAAACGCAGGGCGTCCTAAGAAAATGAATGAAGATGTGAAAATTGATATTTTGTTCAATGTGGGTGAGAATCCTGCAGCAGACAATGAAGTCTCTCAACAATCAGTATTACGCCTATTAAGAACAGAAAAATACCATCCTTACAAAATACAACTGCTGGAGGAACTCGATGAAGATGACTCTGATCGTCGAATGCAGTTTTTTATGATATAATGCAGGATTTATGCAACCGTAATCCAGGCTTGATTCGCCAAATTCTCTTTCCGGATGAAGCCTCATTTTGCGTCTTTCAAATACTTCTACAAGTTCCTGATTTGTTCTTCTTCGCCATTCTCCCTCTTCTGCTTTAATCCCACCAAGAATTTTCCTTAAAATTTTCCTTTCCCATATTTCTAGCCTGGTTTCTTCTTGCTTGGTCATCACCCACGTTTCACTTGCATACCTTACCACTGGTCGTATTATTGTTTCATATGCTCTTATCTTAACTGATCTTGAGACATTTTTTTCTTTCAGGATAATTGCTAACAACGCTATCGCTCTGCTACCACTAAAGATTCTTCCAATTTTGCCATTGCTTCATACATCTATTGACGAGAAATAGAATCATATGCCTGCTTGAAGTCTATAAATAATATGTGTAGACACAGGTTTTCTTCGTAACTGTTATTCTGTATCATTTTCAAAGTAAATATTTGGTCAACAGTAGATCTTCCTGCCCCGAACCCTCCCCGGTATTCTCCTATTTGAGACTGATATTTTTTTTAATCTTGAACGGATAATTTTTGCAAGTATCTTATATACCACATCCAGTAAGGCGATCCCTCGGTAATTTTCACATACCGTCTTATCGCCTTTTTTAAATATAGGACGTAGAAGTCATCGAGGGACTTTTTATCTCCTTTCACAATCTTCTTTAATGTACCGATCCAAAGATTACGTAAGCAACAAAGTTATAAGTGATTCTTCCATCAAATTTTTACACCCCAAATGAAGAGGCAAAGGGATTGAATTTATTGAATGATTATTTTCAAATGCAGTTCGTTTGATTAGTAAGAAGGGGCTGTGGATTAATTATATATGGTCAAACATTTGAGTTTTCATGAAATTTATTCATTACAACAAGAAGCAATTTTTTAAAGAAATGTGATTTAAGATACACTTGCCCCTTCAATTGCAAAAGCTGAACAGCAGCTAATCTATATGGAAATATCATTCTTATTGTCCAGCTAAGATTTTTGCATTTTGGAGAATTTCTGGTAAATCTAACTTTTGGCAATTTCCAAGTATTTGTATACTGATTTCGTTGTAAAATTTATCAAATGCTGTATCCTGATCATTTTCCCAAGTAACTATGTATATGTAAATGTAATACGCAATTTACTTTTCACCTACAATTTACGTTCTAAATCCTTTCTCGTTATTTAAATGTCGATAAAATTCCTCAAAACAAACATTGGCCTATCTCTTTTCTTATACACATTGGAGTTCTACATACATAAATTAACATTGCAAGCAATATTCACATAAATATGTTTAGTACATCAAATATTTATTCACGTTCAATAAAATCGTTCATAAGAATCGCCGTATCTGTTCCACGAGTTATTTGCAATATGACTTATGCGGCGATATTGAAGAAATCATTACCCAAGCTGATAAATTATCGCGCATCTATTGCCTTGGCTCGACTTCGCCTTAAGATAGTATGGAAAAGATATAAAGTTGTTTCATAATGCTGTTGGCATGGCTGGAAATGATTTATTGTTATTGGTTTTAGGTAGTCGTCGTTTTGAAGATAAAATCATAAAAGTAATTATTGCAATTCTTCAGAATTTCTTATAGCAGTGTTCCCAAACTTTATCAGTTTGCGGCGCACTTACAGATTTACTATTTTGTCCCGACGCTTTTTCCAAAATATGTGTACAATGACATATATCAGGCATAGAAATGAAAACAGCTCTTAAGAAAAACTTCACAACGTGAAGCTCACATTTATTAAAATTGAATCATAAGAACCATCAAATTAAAACATGAAAATATAAAAAAATATGTCGACTTGCTTATTTAATAAAAATCTTTCCATTTTCCTACGACTTCACGAAAACACAAAACGACACACTGAAACAAAGCAGGCGCTCCTCTGGTAGCGGGCGTCTTAAAACCGTTTACTTTTCTTCTCAGATGTTTAATCTTCGATTTTTATTTAGGAACTGAACTGATTCGCCGAAGTGGTGCCGTATTAATACTAGCCGCCTCAGCGGCAATGTCTGATAGTATGCTATATAAGTTCGAGAATCTTTCTAGAAAGTTCTACAAGCTACGGGAACAATCTATTCTAGATGTTCTAGAAAGTTCTACAAGCTACGGGAACAATCTATTCTAGGTGTTCTAGAAAGTTCCATTAGCTTTTTAGCGATTCAAATAACTTAAATGCATCTAAAATTCCATTCACCTAATTCCATCAAAATTTAAAATTTATTAAAAGCCCTTCAAGATATGCAAAAGAAAGTTTGAGACTAACATCTCGTTCTTTTTTCTATTTGTTTTATGTTTAGAACGAAACTAACATTGATACTAATATGCAAGAAGAAAGCTTCTATAACGTCAACGTTAAAAATTTGGTATGTAGTGTTTTTATTTTAATTTAGTTTAGTGTAGTTCTTAGTTTAGTTAATTTTTTTTTAATTAGATTGAAACGTAGGAAGAAATTAGAAGTAACTGTTTAACCACTGATTAAATTTATCAAATTAAAATATCAGAAAAATTAATGTTCAACAAATGTGAAATTCCAAATTAGAATGTCGATATGTTTTTACCATTAAGCGTTTTTGTGGTTATTTGCTTTCAGCAGAAATGCATATTAAAAACAGCTTCGTTATTTTATTTTGCTGGCTGTACATATTTTATTTCAAATATATATATTTGTATTATCATATTCCATGAGGCCAAAAAGTACAACTAGATTCTGAATTACGTACATATCTAAATATTAATCACTGCAATAATGAACCCAGAATATATTTATGCTGTAAATAATATTTGAAAAGGAGTTATTCTAGTTTACAAAATATAAGTTTGGAAACGCAGAAATTACAGGCCTGTACAGTAAATATGATTTAAAAATTACTTCATAAAGGGTCTCCCAACAAAAGTCAAAAACAAATTTTAAATAAAACACAGTTTTTCTTTGAAAAGATACCGAAATTTTGATTTAATTATGAAGTAATCATCATGTGGAAATTACGTATGGAACGAGACATCTGATAAATGTCCTCTTCAGCTTTACTGGCTCATTTACCTTCTTTTGACGAAATTTTCAATCACAATTTGGCATAACTGTGACAGGATTTCAATGATACAGCATCTAATCTCCTCCTTCAGGACTTGGGTGGTCGTGGACTTGTTAACATAAACCTTTCGCTTCAAAACATCCAGAGAAAGAGGTCCAAAGGCGTTAAATCGCACCCTTTTGGTAGCCAATTCTACTCGTCCAAATGGGAGATTACACGACCAGGGAATGCCTCGTGCAATAATGCCATTGTTTCACGTGATGTATGGTAAGTGGTACAATCCTATTGCAGCCACACGTCTTCGAGATCCATACCATCCATTTGAGGCACAAAAAACTAGGGTATCAAGCCCCGATACCGTTTGCCATTGACTATTTGTACATTTCCAGCAGCGTCTTCGAAGAATGATGCCTCCAGCCCAAAATCCACACCAAACAGTGATACGTTTGGAATGTATTTCTTTCTCATGAAACACATGTGGGTTTTCCTCATTCCAAATGCAGTAATTTTTCGATCTTCAAAGTTTGCTGGAGCTAGGCTGGTAGCTTTTAAACACTTTTATCTCTGATACGCATCATTGCTCCTTTGCCATCGAATTAGGTATCCAGGGCTTCCTTAGGATCAACGGGGCTCCATTTACTAGATGTTATCCCCAATTTGGACTCTGTCTGCTATTCGTACAACATGACGACAAGGTCATCAATGGGGTATCAGATAGACCGACACGTCGCCGCGTTTTCTCAGCCATATCTCACAGGTATCCGATAGGCTCGGGATCCTCAGGTCGTCTTGCAACTGTTGATTCGGGACAAACCATGAGACACCAGTAATCATACGAAGTACTTGGTGTTGCAGTCACCTTTCTTCAAGTGGCTGGCAGCCACCGTTGACCACCCCAGCACACCATAGGCTGATTGGGGATGATTGAGCGTAGACACATGATATAGAGCAATAACTTGGCTGCAACAGCTGACTTCTTCAGCACAATAATGATAGCAACGCATTCTTGCCTCTCACGAAGTTCGTTCTAACTCGATTAATGAGTGAAGCACAGGTAAATCTTTTGTCCAACACGACTCCCAAATAGACAAGTAGCTTCCACTCAACCCCTTGGTCACTTCTTCAGGTGGAGCTCTTCTTCGGCGGATGACCACACTCTTTAACTTTTTTATCTTTAGGCTCCAATTCTCTGCCCGATCCTCAATGCTGTCTGCAGTCACCTAACAATAAACCCTCCATTTTTAATAATGACGGACAATCTAAAATCGAACTGTCATGATGGTTTTCCTGTCAAAGTACAGCAGCAAAAATGGCGCCAAATTTAAATTTTCCGCTGTTGTTGGGACATCATTTATTTCAGTATTTATTTGCTATCATGTCCGGGTTATTTTAGTTTGTCTCTCTATTTTTAAAATAATCTAATCACAAGCAAATGTAATTTTTGGCGCTAAAAAACGAAATAATGATAATCATATTCTTATCGATAATAATTACTCAATATCTGATTTAATTATTACGAAATTATTGCAATTTTTGTTATTTTTGACGGCGCGTAACATGAAACAAATTATTTAATACCTTTTTATTACAAAACGGAATTCAGCTATTATCTTTAAATTGAATTCTTCTGTTCAGCCTGTTCGACATTCAAGATAAATAATTAATTGAAATGGCGATATTAACCTACGTGCTGTAAATTTTTTGCCTCATTCTTAGTTGCTGTTTCATATAATATAGCAATATAATTTTCTTGCTTTCTTAAAAAAAAAATTATTTTATTTTATTTTATTGTGTGTATTTTCTTTTCTTTTTTTGTTTGCTGTGTGTATTTATCTGCGCCAATAGTGTAGGAGTTTCGGAGATCTAACAAAGATCGAAGACGAAAGACAACCGGCCAAAGAAAAGCCCGTAAGAGATGTAAGTTTGCATCTTCATGTCTTTATTTTCTCCATTTTCATTTTCATATTTTGTCAATTCATATTAGCATAGTCAAAAGTCAATAGTCATTAACCATATCACGCTTTCAATTTATTGAGATGTTGAGAATGTACAGTTTTTGTGAATAATTTTTTTTTAACAAAATGCCATGCATCTATCCTATCATCATCATTAGAGCAACGCAAACTGCGCTGAAAGCCAGTGGCGGACGCATAAAAGTTTACACAAAATAAATTAAATGTGATACGTGCTCAAACACTTACCGTTTTAAGAGTCCTCCGTGAAATCACAAAGTGGATAATGTCTATTTAATATTTGTAACATTAGATATGTTTTCAAAGTTGTTTCGGCAAAGTGAGTGTGCCGTGAAGAAAAAGTGTTTTTGTATGCCGAACGTTCTACATCTAGTGACGTTATATTTGCGTAAGTAAAATAATCTTTCAAATAACTTAACGGTTCTGTTGACGCTCCTTCACAAATTTGTCTTAATGTGCCAAAATCAGAGTCTTTTTTCAAACCTTTCTAAAACACAAACATTTCTTGCGTCTTCTATCGCGCATAGCTGTGCGTGAACATGTTGCACTATTTGCAAAGATCCCACTAACGACACCGAAGAATTTTGTAGTTTTTCTATCGCATCCGCTAGTCCCACGTAATTGTTCTGAATAATTTCCAAATCTGTTTTAACTTGACTATCCTGAAATTTCAAACGGCTCACCTTGACAGCCCCAGCTTCCTTTGGGTCGAATTCTAAAATCACGTTCTTTATATTCTCAAAACATTTAAGATAATAAAATGCAGCCCCTAACCATGTTCCCCAACGAGTAAGAATAGGTTGTGGTGGTTCAGGAATACCGGGGCATAGTCTATGAAATTCCCGAATACGTTTTGGGGATTTTACAAACACAGCTTTTGTATGTGCTATTAGAGCGTCTACCTCGGGATAACATTTTCTGATACTATCTGCTACGAGACTGAGAGTATGAATTTTACATATAATATGCAACAAGTTAGCACAATGTTTTTTAAGAGATCGACCTACAGCAAGCATGTTTGCGGCACCATCATCATTTTCCAATGTATTTAACACCAACATTGAAATTACTTCCGCAGTGCATTGCTGTATTCGTCTGGAAGCTAGTAAAATTGAGGGTGACGGTCGATGTGGTTCCATTGTGCGTACCGTTACATTAACCACAGAATCTTTTTTACGATCTGTTGTTTCGTCGACGCATAACCACAGTTTTTTATCTTGCAACTCCGATTTAATTCTTTTCTCGACATGCTCACGAGCAGACGGCACAACTTTCTGTAATGTTCTCTCACTTGATAACTTAAAGTCCGAATATTCATTCCAAAACGAGACGTATGCTTTCTTCCTTAGTAAATGAAATGGTAAATTACATGCAATAAAGGTAACACATAAATTAAATTTAAATTTGTCATAATCTCGTGTGGAATTTTTTTTTAACATGCCCTGCACTATTTACGTGCCGTAGACATTCACTTTTCGACCAACACATTAAATATATTTTACACACTACACATTGAATTTTAGCGCCATCACACTTTGAATCAGGCATTTCTGCAATAAATTCTCTTATTGTGTCCAACTTTGGTCGTTTTCGCGACGTAGGAAACATTTTCAAAACAAACGTAGAACTACGATATAGTATACGACAGCGTAGATGCATACACAACAGATCGTCTTTCGAGTCGCAGTTATACTGACGCTTATACCGAATTGTCCCGGCCGTGTTTATTTTGTGTAAACCTTTATACGTCCGCCACTGGCTTTCAGCGCAGCTTACGTTGCTCTAATCATCATGCATATCAAAATCCATGTAAATTTATACATTAGGTACCATTTTTTTTTTATTTCTAAATATTTTAAAATGCATATAAACATAAAGATACTGCACTGGATGTTTCAATTGATACAACTTGTTTTTAAATTGTGGAATCATTTAATTTATTAGAAATATTGCTAAATATCGCTTTTAATCTTTTATTTGACCTCCTCAAACCTGAGATGACAGTTTCCATATTTTAGTATTTACACGTGATATGTGAATTTTATTATTTCTGCTACAAAATATTAATAATACGTTCTAAGAAAATCCTTTTCCGCGTGAAACAATTGAAATCATGTATCGTACATGCAACATAAGGACTTCCACAATACAGAACTGTATAGCATGGCCGTACCGGCTTGGTTGACAATGAACATTCGGGACGGCCAAAAGATGCAATCGCTACCAATAACATCGGAAAAGTTCCCAAAAGTTAGAGGGATAGCAGAGGCTGTGGCCATTCATCAAACAAGATTAGAACTTCCTTATCAGTCCCAGTATCCTTAGTTTTGTCAATGAACACGCATGAAATTTTAACTGTCAAATCAGGAATCTATACTGGTTAAGTGGTTAAATTTATTAAACAACCATCTGGAAAGAAATTACGTTGGATTACTAATGTTCGAGACAATGAGTCTCATAGATAACTCGATTGACATAATCATCTTGGCAAAAATTTACGAATTGGGGACTTTTTTCTGGATGCTAGGCTCGAAGTTCCACTCGGAAAGCAAAGATTTCCATCGAATGAGACGGCCATCACACACAAACGCCTATTTTGCAAAATAAGATGCCATCTTCTACTTAATAGTATTAGACGAAGCTATCAGAGAAGCTAAGAAAAGAACGAATCCACTGAGAATAGGATACTGGAGGATGCAACAGATTTATCTGAATGAGTTGATGTTTGCGAATGATGAAAGTATTGGACAGAGAGATAACAAAAATAAATATGGAGATAAACATCGACAAGACCAAAACAATGATAATATCAGGAGAAGGTAAAATACACAACATAAAACTTAAAGGAAAATAAATTGGACAGATGGAGAACTACAAATATCTAGGAACAATTATTAAAAACAAAGGAGGAATAGATCAACAAATAAGTGAAAGAATGAAAAAAACAGGAAAAATGTTTAGCGCGATGAGAAAGACATTTCTAGGAAAAAAAGGAAATCCCCAAACACATCAAAACTGAAGCAATAGAAAAAATGATACATCCAACAATAGCATATAACAGCGAGACATGGACAATTTATATACGAATAAATGCAATGGATATGCAATTTTTAAGAGGAATAAAAAATAAAACCAGGAGAGACAGAACAGGGAATAAGGCATACTGACAGAAATCAGGGATTAAACCAATACAGGAAAGAATAGAAGAAGGACAGTTAAGGTGGTTCGGACACGTGTGCCTTATGAATAGTGATAGACTAACGAAAAGAGTGTATGAGACGCGAGTTTTAGGGAAGAATAAGAAAGGAAGACCAAGGAAAACATAGAATGATGATGTTAGGGAAGCAATGGAAAGGAATTCAAAACCAGGCCTAAAATAGAAAGCAATGGAAGGAAAAGTACACAAAACCATAAGCTCAACTACACTCCGTACAAGTCTGAGGAGGCTTATGTTTTTTTTTTCTTATAGTTCCGTGAAATTTTAACATGTAATCCTTTGAAATCACATAAATCTGATGTATTCTTTCACATCCTTCTTTAAATAATCTATTGTTATGTTCAATATTTACATCGGAAATCAGCTGTCAGTCTTCTCTCTATAGGGTATTCAGAATAACCATCCGATAGTAATGAAACTCCCTCTGGCGGAGAAAAAGCTATTTTCCGAAAGCCACAATTTCTCCCCAGTTCGACTGGCCTTGGAGCGGGGGTACCACAAAATTAATTTAAGTCCAGATAACGAGAAACGTGAAGAAACGTTGTAGTATTTTCGTAATTCTTCAAGATCAATGTAAAATTCTCCTAAAACAACAGGGTAAATTCGTTTTTAATAGTAAAATTTCGTATTTTTGGGTTTCTCTATCATAGAGTCGGTTGATTGAGTCATCTAGTAGCGTTACCACATTCATTCTCTCATGCTACGACTAAAAATAGCTTTTATTTATCCGAAAATTCCTCGTGAGATTATATTTGGGTAGATATCATCAAAATTTGCTGTGGAAAGAAACAATCGCTATCGCGATTAAAATAAAGGAGATGAGGGACGTCAATAAATTAATCAATCCTGGTTAAACATTCTTCGAGTTACTTAGTATTTTGGCCGCGGTCCCAATTTAAAGTGTTCGATATAGAAATTAGAAAGTAAATTGAAAATAGAAGAGAAGGTTCGAGGTTAGAACAGGCAGATTTCGTGTAAATGGCATAACATAGTGTTTATATGACATCTTCTTAAAATTAAGGTTAGTTACATTTTTCAATTTTAACATACGTTAATTTCCATTTATTGACATCAAAATTTATAAATAATTGCCGAAAGAGTGTCAAAGAATACTCCCAAATCCCACGAACGAGTTAAAAATTTTAGTCACTTACAAAATTCCAATTTTTTTAACAATTTTCCCTGAGATAAAACATTTCACTATATTTTATTTCACAATCTTCGATATTTTCATAAAATTAATATTCTAAATGAACAATTTAATTTTTGGTCAAGTATATACCACTAGGTAATATTTCTACGAAATTTTTGTTAATCTTCAAACAAATTAGATTACCTCAAATCTTCAAACTATGTTATCGAACAATAATAAATAATTTTGTTTATCGACAATGATTTATCGGGAATTCCGCCTATTCTTTGCAAACTATAAATGGGATTATCTTTAGTATTTTAGAATTAAAATGAAGCTCCTTTTTTTGCGGAATCCAAGATTTTATTTAGGTATAATTTTGGTTGCTTAACAAAGCAATTTTTAACAAAATGTAAATGTTAGAGGGGAGCATATTGTGGAAAAATGTCAGTTATTAATTTTGGTTGAGGATAACCTTATCCTATATTATTTTGGCTATGACGTCAACACTATTTCAGTTTATGATGTCACAGACATATTTTGTTTTAGTAAAACACCCTACGTATTTTTCTTACTTAATCCTTTTTGTCTATCTATTCTTGTAGGGTGTAAGGCATTGTGAAGTTGGACTATTAGCTTATGCTCTTCTTACATACTTCCCGCCATCTCTTCCTGTCCTGTGTAGTCTGCTGTGTTCTCCCAGTTTCCTTCCCTCTTTACCACTGCTTATTTTATATCCTTCAACCATGCTCTTCTAGGTCTTCCTCTTGTTTTCTTATTTACTCTGGCTTCTAGAATTTGTCTTACTATTCCACTATCTTGCATTCTCTTCACGTGACCATACCATCTCATTTGCACTTCCTAGATGACATCCACTATTGGTTTTACTTCCAGATTACTCCTAATAGTTGTATTCTTTTCGTTTTGTTCTCAATTCTTTTTAAGAATCTCATTTCTGTTGCTATTATTCTTGCTTAAGTTTCAAAGGTACGTGTGTTAGGAGCTTTGACTGATTCATCAGTCAAAGCGCCTGATATGAAAATAAATTAGTTAAAATAGATAGCCAAACTTGTGAACACTAAGATTTAAAGATATCCATGTTAGGAGCTTTGACTGATTCATCCAGTTACTGATGTGAACACAAAAATTCAAAGATGTCCATGTTAGGACATTCTTCAGTCAAAGCTCCTAACATGGAAATCTTTAAATTTTTGTGTTCACAAATTTGGCCGTCTATTTTAGCTCATTTATGAAGCTTTAAAAATAAAAGCAAAATATTGGTGAAATTTAAACAAGTTACATTTTTTTCTAAAACTTTGGTCGTCATCACAAGAGTTTCAACCACGTGACAGTTTCTAAATCAGTTGCTCGGGCAGGTTTCCAAAAATGGGGAATTCACTAAAACCATGTAGTTATGATTTGTGATGCCATGATTGGGACAGTGTTGATCTCACACTTATAAACAATAAAAGATAAGAAGGATAGGTGAAATTGAAATCCAATTAGCCCTGTCTGAGGACTCTTTTCTAAATATATTTGGCTGTATGCTCAAGACAATGTTACATCGACATTTATTAATGAAATAATATTCTGGTAAGGGTTAGGAGAAAATGCTTTGTTTTGATGAATGGTTAATAAGTTTTTTACTGTCTGTGGTGATTCTGATGGAAAATATTGAAATTTTAAAAGTTTTGTTTTCAAATGACATTTCTTTAGTAACGCGTGCAATACCTAACCTCAAAAATTTTGGAAAACAGCTGTTCAACTCAGCGTCCATGTTGAAATCTCCCTGGGAAATTTTCTTTACCTTCGAAATTTCTTTATTTCTCGATTTTAAGCTTGTGTTTTTTTTAAAAACAGGAAAAAAACGATAAACATTTTCTAAAATATTGTTTTTTCCAACGAACTTCGTTTAATTTTTTTGATAATACTTAACCTGGAATTTTTAGTATCTTCTATTGCAACATATAAAAGTTTTCTTTGAAAGTAGATACTTCCACTATTTGCTTTTACATTAAGGTAATAAATGTTTGCTTGCTTTAGATCTAATGGGTTTTTACCAAACAAAATATGTTAAATACCATGTTTTTTCATCTCCAAAACATTCAAAATAACTTCATTGTTTAGAAAAAGAAAACCATTATTGAAACATCCTGTGTAGTATCTCATAAAAAGCTTTGCAATTTGCATAATCAACTATTATTTTAATAAAATAAATGATAAAACTTATTAATCTTCATATACATATTGCTAATGCGGGCAAAGTTAGATCTAGATTGATTGTATAGCATTGAAAAAAATACTCTTTCTCTCACATTGCTACTACCTTGACATGTATTTATTATACATCTGTCAATGGCAATTCAGATACACATAACCATAAATAATTAATTAACCATCGTTCATTGCTTCAATTAACGTTGTCTCACTAATCCACTAACGAAACAAAATCATACCTATGTACGTGTTTCACATTCGTACAACTTATTGATTTTTTTCATTGGCAATATATCCATTTTCCCTTTTATTTTTGCTGTTGTACATGTCATTTTAACCTGATGTTATATTATTTATTTTGACAACGAGTAATAAGTGAAAAACAAATCATTTCGCCCTACCATTATCCCCCCCAGACGATTTAACATTAACTGTTGTTATCTCTGCATGTTTTTTTTATACGTTGTTTTCTCTTTTCTATTTTTATTTAACACTACTGCTACTAAATCGCTGTGTCCTCTCGTCGAAAAAAATAGCGAACTAAATCTTTGGGTGACGCTAGATCTTTCGCCATACTAAAGATGGTGGACAATGTCTTCGGAGAAGTGTCAGTTAAAGCTTTGGTAAGATTTTTTTATTGGAACATTATACATAAATCGTTTTTTTATTGTATATTTGCCCCTATTTCATCCATTTTCGTATTTAAAATATGTTTTCAATCGAAAATCGTGAAGAAGGACTTGCTTTAAGTTTTTTAAGGGTGGGAATTAAAGGAATTCAATGAATTTTCCTTAAATATTGTAATCTTTCCAAAATGGGGGACAAATATTCTGGTGAGGGTTAGAGTTTAATTTGCTAGAAGAAAACGTTTCGTTTTCTTGATTAATAATTTTGTTTGTTGTCTGGTGGTGATGGTGATATTTTAATTTTTTTTTATTTTCCAAAGGATATTCAATTATTTTTTAATTTCTCCACAGAAAGGGGAGAATCAATTTCATAACCTTAAAAATTTCAAAAAACAGCTGTTCACCTCAGCGTCCATATTGGAATCTCGTAAATCGAAACCTGGAAAAACTTTTCTATGATTTCTCGATCTCAATGTTTCATTTCTTTATAAAATACGAAAGAAACAATAAAGATTTATTGTCTGGTGGTGGTGGTGATATTTTAATTCCAACTTTTTTATCTTCCGATAGATATTCAATTATTTTTTTTATTTCTCTACGGAAAGGGGAGAATCAATTTCATAATCTTGAAAATTTCGAAAAACAGCTGTTCACCTCAGCGTCCATATTGGAATCTCGTAAATCGAAACCTGGAAAAACTTTTCTATTATTTCTCGATCTCAATGTTTAGTTTCTTTATACAACATGAAAGAAACAATAAAGATTTATTGTTTGGTGGTGGTGGTGATATTTTAATTTCAACTTTTTTATCTTCCAGTAGATATTCAATTAATTTTTTTTTATTTCTCTACGGAAAGAGGAGAATCAATTTCATAACCTTGAAAATTTCGAAAAACAGCTGTTCACGTCAGCGTCCATATTGGAATCTCGTAAATCGAAACCTGGAAAAACTTTTCTATTATTTCTCGATCTCAATGTTTTATTTCTTTATAAAACATGAAAGAAACAATAAAGACCTTCTTACAGATTCATT
Source organism: Dynastes maya (assembly GCA_029619315.2). Taxonomy (NCBI): domain Eukaryota; kingdom Metazoa; phylum Arthropoda; class Insecta; order Coleoptera; family Scarabaeidae; genus Dynastes; species Dynastes maya. Next base: position 10,034,144 of record JAROYE020000014.1, read on the forward strand.
TTTCGAATTAATTTCGTTTGTTTTTTGTAATAATGCATCAGGAAAAGGTGCTGTGCTGGTGTACAACTGTTAACCTTTTTTCTACACGTCCTAGAGAGGTATTACGGTAGAATATATACTTAATTTGGTTATAAATAGAACACCAATTAATTTCATGTTTGGTACCCAAAATTATTTCTACAATTGTGTTTATTGAGTTGATCTGTACTCCTCTACTATGTCATTCAATTTAAATATAGTTTTTAATTTGTGGTGTGTTAAAATTGTGTTCAGTTAAAAGTGATAAAATTACTCAATTGGGTATTCATGATATGAAGGATCAATGAATATATATTCAACTTGATACCAAAAGGATTTATTATTTCTTTACGAGCTATCGATTTCGAGGAATGTCATCGTCAGGCTTTCAGTCATTGACGTAATGGCGCCTGATGATGACATTCGTCGAAATCGATTGCTTGTAAAGAAATAATAAATCCTTTCGGTATCAAATTGAATATATATTCATTTATCCTTCATATGTTCAGTTGCTTCCATCCAGTGACTTTTTCTTCTGTAGAAAATTGCCGGATTATTTTCTAGTCAATTTGAAATATAAATGAAGCCTATTTTGCTTTGAAATACTTAATCAAAACTGTTTTCGTATGTAATGCTTAACCTCAAAATTTCCAAAAAAAAACAGCTCTTTAGCTCGGTGGCCATATTAAAATTTTGTGTCCGAATTTTTTTCTGCTCGTTATAAACTAAAGCCATTCTAGTAAAATACACACCTATTCATTTGATTATAAACGCATGTTTTCAGGAACACAGCGTGTTGAAAAGCTTTACAATCCTCGGTACAGAAATGATTTTTACAATTTGCTTTATTTAACCTATCTTCTTTTTAGCATTTCCGCTGTCAAATTACGTAGTTCAAACATCGTCTTTAATTTCTGATTGGTTGAAAGAGTCTGCAATTTCATTTGGGGTTTTTTTCCATAGAAAATTTTGAAAATCATTTGTTGAGATATTGCTATCGATTGCTTTAAAATACTGAGTTGAAACTGTGTTCTTGTGTAACGCTTAACCTCAAAATTTCCAAAAAACAGCTGTTCGCCTCGACGGCCATATTGAAATTTGGGGAATTTGTTATCTGAGTAAAATTTCCTTTATATCGAATAATTTTTTCTACATGTTCTAAAGGTACTACGACAGAATATATACTTAATTTAATTATAAATGTACAGTGTGGCCCATTTCAAATGGAAGCACCCCTTTAAATTTCAGTCACTATGATTCTCATTTTCCTTCTGTTCAATTTTATACAAACACCTTCACAATACGTTCGCCATATTTATTATACTGTTAATTTCGACTTTCAAAAGCAAATTTCAAAGCTTTCGTTAGATCTTGGAATTCTACGAACGCGCGTGTGTTATTGCTTGTCAAAAAGCAATATTTCTCCTAGTTTACGATGCTTGACTTTTGAAATTTCTCCCATTAATTCATGCCAGAGCAAAGTTACAGTAACTAAGGAACGTTTAGAACTAAAAATAATTCATATAAATAGCCCAATTTTCTAAATATATGTTACTCATTATTATGCTATTCCCACTGCTCAAAGGAATGGTTAAAAATATCTCAAAGAAAAGAAACTGTTAATTAAGCGTTTGTTCCGAATCATCTTTCAGATTAAGTTAGAAATGTATCGTCCGAAATAGACCACAAACAATTCAATTTCGCCTGTTTTTCTCGATCTTTTCATTACGTTGTTGGATCTGGCCGAAGGACCGAAGCAGGTTTAATGGCGTTTTAAGCAACACGACGCGCTCTTCTTACCAGACTGCGCCGGTTTAATTCCATATATCTTTCACCGTTCCTAGAGATTTACTGGGTTAGATTTTTCAATTACGGCTTCCTGGTCTCTAGCAAGTTAGTCGTACGCCAAAGATGAAATAGCTTTCATCGCCGTAGCTAAAACATCCATGTAGACAGGACGGTGCCCGTTTCCAAACGCTTTAACTCATTTGTTTTTATTGGTTTTGTTTTTATTTCGAATATAAAGGGGCTCGTTTCGGTCTCCGTGTTATGCTTAACGATGTAGTTTACGCGATGGTGGCCGAGTTCGCCTGCCTAGAACGCAAATAAATGGTAGGCGCCAAATTATGAATAAATTAGAAATTAACTAAGACCTGGGCAAAGAATGCCAGACAGCTTTGTATAGTACCAAGTGGAATTATATCCAAACTCTTTGGCATTTAGTGAGATTAAATTGTTTCGAAAAATGCAATTTTTAACATGAGCTTCATGACGTACTCAGAATAGCGCCATCTTGATTTTTTTCTTAAATCAAGCACTAGTTTAATTTCACTTTACTTGGAAGGTATTCGTTTTAGGTGTAGGGCGAAAATACGAGGATGGTCTTCTTGTCCAGTGACGTTCCAACTTTTTTCGAACTCAAAATAGGCCTCTGTTTCGACAATAATCTCTTCATTTGACTCCGCCAAGCTTGGAAAAAGAAAATCTAGCGAATATGATGGATGGGGCATCAATCCTTGCCGATGAGTGGGCCGAGGCGATGGTCGAGATTTCTTCTCTTTAGTTCAACGTCGAATTACTTCAATAAATCAGCATAATACTATCCCGTGATTATCCTCCACTTCTTCAAATAATCAATTAAGATTATGCCTTGCGATTGCCAAAAAATCGTCACAATAACTTAATGGAATCGTCTTCGCCTTCTTTGGTACACGCTCGCCGAGAAAATCCCATTTTGCCAACTGACCTTTGGTTTCTGGCGTGTAGTGATGTATCCATATTTCATCTACAGTCACATAGTGCCCCAGAAACTCACTCGTATTGCCCTTAAACTTGTCCAAACATTGCTTTGAAGTTATCACGCGATTCCGTTATCTACGCTTTTTGAACATATGATGCATTTCATTAGAAAATTAAATCTTACGCTCTTAATGGGACACCTTAAGCTAATTTACATTAGCTTAGCTTTATTTGCTAAATAGCTTTGCTGCTTGCAAGACTGTATATTTTACATCTGCCTCTAAAATATTTGAACAAATCTAAATATCTAAATCTTTAGAACTAAAAAAATATCCTACTAACAGCTTTTGTATAATAATATCTATTCATCAAATCATCTATCTCTAGCGTTGTACAGAACATTTTTATGATAAAATTATGAAGTAGATTGTGAGAATATTGTTTTAAGGATATGGTTCTATACAAAACATCTTTGTTAGAAATAATTTGGAAGTTCCACCAAACACACAGCATAGCCTTTGCGTATTTGTGCTTGACCACAGGTCCTGCAGATTAGCCGCGGTAAACAAGGATTTGATTTCTTTGGATTACGAAGGTAGATTCGTCGATAGAAATGGAGATCCTGTAGATTGGAAAGAAGTTGATTACAGATTAACACTCGTCGCTGTGCCTGTTCTGCACTTCTCTGCAACGTTTGTTTATTTTCCCAGTTTGTTAAAGTGGCGGTCTATTGTTCACCGCGAAAGGTCAAGCTCCTGTGACAATTGTCGCGTACTGGAAGCCGGAGTGGCCTCAATTCTTTGGCGAAGAACCTCTTGGTCAATGGTAGAAGGTCTTTCAGAATGCCATTCATCTTGAATGAAATTTTTGCGATGACGACCAGACTTTTAGAAAAAACGTAACTCTTAAATTTCACCAATATTTCGCTTTTACTTTTATTTTTAAAAAAAGGCAAAATATTGGTGAAATTTAAAAGAGTAAAATTTTTTCTAAAACTCTCAGTTTTGCGCAGTCTGATCAAACATAACATCTTGACCTTCAATAATACTTTATAATGCTCAATAGTCCCATCAGATCAAGATTCTGCAAACGTTTTAATTAATTATTCATTTTGACATAGTTTTTGCATGGACATTCCTTTTAATACTATTATACCTTTCCAATTTCGACAAAAACTCGATAAAACCCTGTGACTAAATTAAATTTATCTACGATCACCTACTTTTTCATGGAATAATCTAAGGTTATCGATAGCATAAACAATAGGGACGCTGATGCATTTTCCGGAAAATGTCAAGCATGAAAATATCAGTTGGAAAGGGGCGGGAACATTACCATACAGTTCACCTATAGTGGAAAGTTTACAATGACGGAAAACTCATTCGTTGTCGCCCGTTTTATGAAATATTATGTTCATTTTCACATATGTGCATACATATCATGTATCTATCCATTGGAGAGTTTCGGAATCGATATTTTGAACGTATGTATGTATGATACGTACTGTAATATTTACTATTGTGTTACATTGTTACAAAGGTATTCAAAATTATTTGTACACGTTTGAATAATACATCTATATGTGTTATTGATTTATTGGTTTTAGTTATAATGGAAATAAAAAAAATTGTTTGTAATTTATTTACCTTGGCAAGAGTTTGAATAAAAGACTGGTTGTGCTACAAGAGGTTCAAAGTTTAGACTGAAATAGTTGAATTATTGGCTCTCAAAGTCATTGTTTTTATCTTTAAAGAAATCACTTCTAAACTGTGTCCGCAATTGATCTTGTATAATATAATATAATTTTGAACTCTCTTGTTACAATCAACTGCAAACATTTTTGAAATTAAGTGGGGATTTTTGACATATTTCATTTGAAAGCGAAGCAAACTTAGTTTTATTTTTTACAAAATAATACCACCAACATTATCATTATGGGAATACCAATAGTATAGACATAATTCTCCATATCTCAATCTTATCTGTTAGTAAATATTTTCATTCATTAAAGTAAATCTTTTTTCGAAAGTGATGTGATTTTTAAAAACGTAGAATAGGATTAATTTTTGATGAAATAATTGAGATGGATTTTCATCAGCTCCCAGGCAATGAAGCAAGGTTTGAAACATTATTTTCCCAAAGCTTGCGAATTTGCTCTTTCTGTGTCGTAACGAAAGCGTTCGGCTAAGCACGATCCGACCCGATTAGACCTGGCAGAAAGTAAGGCGAGTTGCGAGTCCGATTCGAATCGAAATTAGGAGTCACTTGGGTGTTCAACTCGACATACTCGACTCTATTATTATTATTATGATTATTTGTCGGACCTGTTGAACTGTTAGAAATATAATGTCGGAAACGCTGAAACCTGCAAGTGCTATAAGGTTAGGTCTAGTTTGAACATCATTTAGATGCAGAAAAAATAGCACATATTTTGATATGTTATCGTGTCGTTCATTTTGAGCAAAAAAAGCTTGTATGAGCATGTGTTCAATTCTGAATGGTTATTGAGATGCAGAGCAGTTATTCATTAAGAGGGAAAGCCACTCCAGGTTCCAGAAAAAGAGGCTAATTTCGGGGGTTTCAAGAGTATAATAATTCAGGGAATTCAGTTGAGGTACTTTATTGAACACACATTTAAATGTAAGAAGAACTTTTCTTATTTGTTCTTCTTCCAAATTGATGACATTAAAACCCAAGATTTCAAAATACCTTTCATGCATGGGTTCAAACGGGCGAAACGATTGGATGTCATCCTAGAACAAAAAAACAAAAATATCTAATAATGTATGCCAAAAGCTTCGAAAAATGATACACATAATTTTTCGCCCAAGAATCTCACCGATTATTTATAAAAAAGAAAGTTTATAATTGGTACGTAGGCTCCCGGCTGGGAACCGCGTCGTTTTCGTAGCTTTTGCCGACGTTTCGTCCATTACACTCTTATGGGACATCTTCAGGGCACGCTGACTGGAGACTATTCATTCTGGAGGGGTTTATATAGGGCTTGTTTCGGGTCAATGGAGCGTGGTGGTTGCTAGGGGCTTTAATCAATTGGGATTTCCACGTGTGATGTAAGAGGTAGCCATCTTCGTGATTTAAATTGTTGGGGTGTTTGAAATTCTCTATTGATTCACGGATTTTACTACTATAATAGTGAGGGTTGCGAGACGAGGTGCGGGTAGAGTTAAATTGGATTTGGTGGTCAGTTTCCAGTCAGTGCTTAGCCAGGGCGGACCCGGATACACGCAACAACCGCGTACAATGCTCGTGCTCAGCTACGAATGCTGACTGATCGCTTTGTTTCACCAGAGGCTTCCAGATGATTGCGGTCTTTGATGGGAAAGTAGTCTGAGGGTTTGAAATTGGGTTTGAAGATGGTTTTTGGTTCCTGAAAAGAATCTTACTGATGCGATTGGTGACATCTTGAATGTAGGGTAGATACTCTTGCTTACGGAAGCTAAGGTTAGATGAGGGGAATTGCTGTGAAGAAATGTCTATCTTTCTTAGAATAACTATTGCGGATTAGACTTTTGATGATGTAGTTTTCCGCTATATTGACCCGAAACAAGACCTATATAAACCCCTCCGGAATGAATAGGCCTTAGTCAGTGTGCAGTAACAGCACGGAAGATCTCCCATAAGAGTATGGACCAAACGCGGTTCCAACCCAGAAACCAAGAGTATAAAATGTATAAGTTATCGCAAAATCCATACGCTATCCACTAGATAATGTATCTGAGAAGCAATGATGGGCAAGATAGAGACAAGGAGTTCGTGTTGCCTACCGGTTTCCCCGATAGTCAACAAAACACGAATCTGTCTGGTCGCTTTAAAAATTTAGTCATTTCTCCTATATTGTCCATCACTGCTGAAAAGTCATCCTCCAAAGTTCGAGAGAATCGATAAGAAGTTATCATTTCACTCGATTTTAAAAATGCAGTTTTCAAGAAAACGCCTTCAAAATCAAACATTCTATAGTAGAATTCAATTGGCCTTTCATATTGATATTCTCCTGCTCTTCATCTTTCCTAGCTGATTTCAAAGCAAGCCGAAATATGCTTGCAGCTTCATCGGCCAGATAACTCGATGCCGGTAGTCGTCTGCCTTAACGCAGAAGTTACAGCAATTCACCCGTGTCTAAATCTGCTATAATTTGCACGATTCTGCTTATTCCATCGTTGAAGAATGGTTGAAGATGCACACAGTAAGATTTCCTGCAATATCAAGGACAGTTTTCCCGCTTGATGTTGATTTTACTGATACTTTGCTGTATTTACTTTTACTATTACGATATCTGGAAACTATTGTATGAACCTTATATACTTTTTAAAATCTTAAAAGTAAATAAAATCACTTGGAGTGCGAGGTGGCAAAATCTTCGAAAATGGACTTTGAGATTTCTACAGGCCATGAAAGGTTTTTTCCTTATCCTTAAAATGAAAAAAAAATCGATTTTTTGAAAATTCTGAAGTGGTCTTACCTCTTAAGCTACTGCAATAAAATGATCCTCATTTCTCGGTGATTGATAGAAGAAGACTTATCATTACATGGCTAATCGTAGCAATCTTCTGATTTCTGGAATATTAAAAGACTGTGATACAAATGCAATTATATACAGTGAGAGATAGATATAGGTAATCGTAAAAAATATACGCCTATTTTTTCACGTAGAATTCACAAATATGCTTTCATTTGCCAAGTTTTTTTGGAACATCTTGTGTATTGCAAAATATATTTGGAACGTAGGTTAATTTGCAAAAAAAAACAGTATTACTTGCCCACTATAAGTCGTGACGTTACTCGTAAGACACCCTTGTATTTTTAGAAAGTTTGCTTTTTAATTATGTTAAAGCCTTCCATGATTGATTGATGATGAAACAAGTATGTTTTTGTCAAATTCAGTTTTATGTATAAAAAAAAATATATCTTTCATCCCATGCTCAATTATATTACCATCATATTTTTAATGAGTAACGCCATCTTCCTGTTGTGTCTTGAGAAATTATCAAAAACTTTTGCGAAATCTGGAGAATTAATACATCCAAAATTAAATTTTAGTAACGAATTTTTCTGTAATTCTATGTTTTTAAAATCATATCACTCTAGATTTAGATACTTTTTAACCCAAAATCTCGTTATATTTGATCACCCTAGCTTTATTATTATTACATAGTTATACGTAATATAACGTTTATACTAGTTTTATTTTGTTTATTTATTTATTATTTTTTTTTTATTTTATCCCGCATGTTCTCTTGCATGGCCTGTGCTACTAACCCAAAAAATAAATTACATGCATATTAGAGGGAAAAATTTAACGATCCTAGTACCAAAACTAACACGAGAGGTGTAGTAAAGGTTAGCGCTAGCGAAAAATTTAACAAACTGGTGAGTATTTTTATTCAATCCATTTCATTGTATGTAGAGACCATTCCGTGCGATCAATCGTACCCCCATATGCACAGAACACAAGTAAAATTGCACGAATTTTTCCACACTTCAGTATTTAATATGTCGGTCATACATTGTCGATATTTTTTTTGTTTTTATTTTGTTTTCCATTCGCCATTTAATCCCATGGTAACAGAGGGTAGCTTCCTCCCCCGGGGATACGACAAATCCAGGAACGCCCGCTTTATTTTTGCGCTTATTATTATTGCAGAAATCGAGTTTCAACAAGTTCGACGCGCTGCAGAAGAAGAACGTTCTACATGTCAGGTCAAGTGATTCGTCTACGGCACAGGAGAAATTCAACGTAAGTGCTTTAAAAGAGCTGTTTTGTAAGCTTGCCTGTTTCATTGTGAGTATAAAAATGGTTCTCGACGAGATGCTTAAAATGTTATAAATATGTTCTTCTTGATCCAAATATTTTTCTCCCTCCCTCCCTTTATAATTTTCAGGTTCTTATTCGCATTTCTAAAACTTTGATGGGATTCAAATTTGAATTTCCAATTGATCGTGTAGTTTAAATCACTGACAATGAATCCTGTTTAATCAAAATAGCTCCAGACATACTAATTTTCATTTGAACCCCTTTGATATTGATTGCATTTTAAAAATTGCGTTATTCTCGATTTTATTTCTTAAAAAAATGCAATTCACAATGCAAATATTGATGTATTTGAACAAGATATCCCATTTTCTATTAATTTCCACGTTTTTGTACAATGTCTCGGAAACCACAACAGATACCAAAGATCTGATAAACATTTCCATAAAAAGTTTAATGAGAAAATTGGCTACTGTAACCTGATCAGATTTTACCTTATTCTGAATTTGGGATCTCTCGGTTATTCTAAAAATTTTGTAATATATACAGTACCGTTCATGGAAGTTCGGGCAAGCTGACAAATTATATTAACTGTTTAGAAAAAAATTTTAAAATTATATAATATACATTTCTGTGAGGAATTATTAAAACTAACCTTTTCTGGAAGCCTTTTACCAATTCCCAAGTAGTATTTGTCTATTATAAGATTGTTATCGTAAAATATATAATTATGTTGGAAATCCCCAATAATTACAGTGACAATAAAGCTTTATAATAATCCCTAGGATGGTTAGCTGATTCACTCGTGTTATCTGGAAATATTCGTATACCCTTTATAAAGTATTATAACATTTGTAAACGCAGTAGTTCTGAAGAGATTGTTATTGTGAAAGTATCTATGGTTGTGCAAGATGGACTTTGGATCATTTCACGGGTTTCTAAACAATTGCTTTCCTGTGAGGTAGAACGGTAGACGGGAACCAATAAAATGCCCCTCTAGGTCCCCAAATTTTACGCCCCTTGAATTTTTCTTATCTCACAAAATCTACAAAATTTGAAAAATAGAATTAGGTATTAAATGGGTCGAATTAGTTCTGACGTCATTCGTCAAATGTAGAGAATGAATGTGTCCATAGATTTGCTTATTGTCAAGAGGCCGGTGGATGACATTTCCAATATTTCATTTCTTGAATAACGACACTTATATTAGCCTTTTGTTATTGATAAAACTTATGTTTTTCACTTTTTAAATGAGTTTTATTCAAAAGTTTTGTTATGTGAGGTATCTGCCTCTCGCAAAATTAAAATAACGGAAATAATTAAAACAATTCGAGCTGAAATAAATATTAAAAAAGCACCGGGATACGATCTAATCACTGGAAAAATATTGCAAGAACTTTTTAACAAATGCTACAAACTCATAGCATACGTATATAATGCAATACTTCGAAATAACCACATTCCCAACAGCTGGAAAATAGCAGAAATCATTATGATCTACAAACCAGGGAAAAAGCTAGAAGAAACCTCTTCCTACAGACCTATGAGCCTTTTACCTATACTATCCAAAGTATTCGAAAAAATATATATAAAAAGATTAAAAACCATACTAAACGATAATAAAATTATACCAGAACACCAATTTGGTTTTAAACAAAAGCATGGTACTATAGAGCAAGTACATAAAATTGTAAATAAGATAAATGAGACCTTCGAGACCAAAAATTACTGCTCAGCTGCCTTCCTAGACATCTCAAAAGCCTTTGATAAGGTGTGACATAAGGGACTTCTCTGGAAACTTAAAGTTATCCTTCCATACCCTCAGCACCTACTACTCAAATCCTATCTCCATAACAGACATTTCGTTCTAAAACAAAACAGCGAATACCCAAAGTTACATTCGATACCCGCTTCTATCGGGTTCCTCAGGGGAGCGTACTCGGTCCAGTATTATACTTAAAATACACAGCAGATCTCCCCTCCTCTAAAGAGAGTTTTGTAGCTACATATGCAGACGACACAGCAATTTTGGTATCGCACACAAGCGCAGCAAAGGGATCAAATAATTTTAAAGATAACTTAGATAACATCCAAAAATGGTTTAAAAAGTGGCGAATCAAGGCAAACGAAAGAAAGTCTATCCACATCACCATCACTATGAGATGAGAAACATGTCCTCCTGTCGAGTTTAACAACCATCAACTACCTCAAGCAGAGAATTAAAAATATTCTGTATGCATTTAGATAGGAAGCTTACCTGGAAACATATTTTCACTAAGAGGAAACAATTGGGATTGAAATTTAGTAAAATGTACTGGATTATGGGCCGGAAACCTCAAACTCACTGTAGTCAACAAAAGCCTGTTATACAAAGCCATTCTCAAAACAGTGTGGACTTACGGAGTACAACTATGGGGTACTGCCAGCAACAATGACCTGGAAATCTTACAAAGATTTCAGAATAAGGTACTAAGATGTATCGTCAATGCTCCATATTACGTACCAAATAGAGTCATACAAACTGTGAAGGAAGTGATGATGCAGTGTAGTGCTGGTTACCGTTTCACCCAAACTTGCTAGCCAGAGAAGTCTTTGTGCCCACAGGAGACACGAACAGACATAAGAGACTCGCACCTTCTGACCTCATAGACAGACTAATCTAATCTTATATTTATTATAATCAATCCTTAATCCTCAATACCTTTAAGTTCAGTGTTGGGTCAATGCTATAAATGTAATTAAGGTAGTAGGCTTGTCGATGACGTAATTACTTGAAAACCAGAAGTTGCGGAAATTTCAAATCGATGGAAAAATGTTATGTATTTTTTAAAAATAAAATCGACCTGTTCAATAATTTCTTCGAAAAACAATTTGCTTGAAATTCAACGAATTTATTCCATAATTTTACCGCGTAATGTATATCCATTCCAAGAATAACATATTCTAATAATTATTTTTGCTTTACCGGTCTTCGATCAGGGTGCTGCCCCAATTGATAATACCAATTGCAAGGCATGCGGCAAGGTGGTCTTCCAGATGGAACAGATCAAAGCTGAGAAGTCAGTTTGGCACAAGAACTGTTTCAGGTGTCAAGAATGCAGTAAACAGTTGACGTAAGTATTTCCATTATTTTTTTTTAACTCGCATATTCAACCATAGATGGAATTTTTTGTATTCTTTACTTTCTATTATTGTTGAAAGTCGTGCACCATTTTTTTTTCTTCAAAAAATCGTTTGAATTCAACATTTATTTTAGTGTGGACACTTACCAGAGCAATGAAGGCACCGTATATTGCAAACCACATTTCAAATCGCTTTTTGCCCCGAAAGTGGTAGAAGATGAGACACCACGTAAGTTGTTTTTTTTTTTGTTATTTCCTTTCTTAGAGATTATTTGAGAAACACTTGTACAAAATATAGTTAGATTTTAGAAAATACTTTTATTTAATTCTTCTTTTCTCTATAGTGCTGTTTTTTTTTATCTTGTAAATCCTTCTTTCTGTTTTCTGTTTTTTTAATTTAGTCCAATTTGATCCTATCTTTCTATCTATCCAACTTTTCTTCTTTCTGTTTTGTGTTGATCGTTTTGAGAAAGCACGCAATTATATGACGAGGGATGCATTACAGCTAAACCAAGGAAGCACGAACTTATAATAAGGGAAAATCAACCGTTAGAATTACCACCGGATGTAGTCAGAGGTAGACTAAATTTAGTTAAGCTCGCTGGGGTGTATTTTGTTGAGTTTTGCTAGTGACGTTGCTACTAAATGCTTTCGATGTTTACTATTGAAAGATAACTATTATTTTGATGGAATGGCTATGCGAATAAAGCATGATTGTAGTAACACTTTCGTAGATGAAATTCAGTTGTCTGTTCTGTTTTATTAACTTTAGATAAATGTCGAAAATTTAGATGATAAGTTACATATTGAAACTCCCCATTGGTGACTTGAATCAAATGAAACTGGCTGCGTCCGTCCCAAAGAAAAACAAATTAAATACAGTCGATTTATTCGAGCTGTACCCAATCAAAATGCATTGCTTTCATTGACGTCACAATAGCCCTCTATCTATCGCAGTTGGAATTTCAGGCTAAATATTAAGAAAAACTTTTGTGCATTTACAATCTGTGATTTTCTTTCTGTCAACTTGTTTATATAGTGAGGTTCTAAAGTGCCCCCCCTCTCATGCTATCTTTTGAACGACCGAAGAAAATATATCTCGATTTCTATATTTGTGAACTAACTTTTGCCGTTATCGGCAATTCAATTGTATTTCCGATGTCACCGGAAGTTACGTCAACTTTCTTATTTTGAATAAAACACCCTGTATGTTTTTAGGCTTTTGGAAAGGTAATCGAAAAACACGTATGCTTAACTTAAGAAATATGACGATATGCAGCAATAAAGGTTTGGGTAATCTGTTTTTGTTGTTACGCAAAGTTATCTAGGAAAGAGCGCCAAATTGTTTCTTGTGGCCCTGGATTGATCAAAAAAGCTCGTTGCTAAGCAAAGTAATCATATAACAGTTGCCAAACGAGCACAAATACAGATTATAATACTAATAAATAACAAAAATAATTTACGCTTTTGTAATTGATATTTGGCACCTTGGCAAATGTTATGATTAGAGTTGTTCAATTTGCGCCAACAACCAGTGGCGGGCGCATAAAAGTTTACACAAAATAAATGGTCAGAAATAAAATATAATACGTGCTCAAACACTTACCGTTTTAAGAGTCTTCCGTGAAATCCACAGTTGTTTCGACAAACCGAGTGCGGCGTGAGGAAAAAGTGTGTTTATATGCAGAAAACGAACGTTCTACATCTAGTGACGTTATATTTGCGTAATTAAAATCTTTGGAACAACTTAATGGTTCTGTTGACGCACCTTCACAAATTTGTCTTAATGTGCCAAAATCAGAATCTCCCCCTAAAACACTTTCAAACCTTTCTAGAACACAAATATTTTTTGCGTCTTCTACCGCGCATAGCTGTGCGTGAACACGTTGCACTATTTGCAGAGATTCCACTAACGACACCGAAGGATTTTGTAATTTTTCTATTGCCTCCACTAATCCGAAGTAATTGTCCTGAATAGTTTTTAATTCCGTTTTAACCTGACTATCTGGAAATTTCAATTGACTTTCCTTGCTAGCCGCAGCTTCCTTTAGATCGAATTGTAAAACCACGTTCTTAATATTCTCAAAAAAATATATATATATATTTATGATAATAAAACCCAACATGTAATTATAGGTTCTGGTAGCTCAAGCATACGGGGCCACAGTCTGTGAAATTTGCGAATACGTTTTGGGGATTTGACAAACACTGTTTTTGTATGCGCTATTAAAGCGTCTACCTCAGGATAACATTTTCTAATAGTATCTGCCACATGACTGAAAGCATGAATTTTACACGTAATATGCAACAAGTTAGCACAATGTTTTTTAAGAGACCGGCCTACAGAAAGCATGTTTGCAGCACCATCACTCATAAACATCAACAGTTGGTTTGTTGGAAGTTCAAACTTTTCCAATGTATTTAACACTAACTTTGAAATTACTTCGTCAGTACATTGTTGTACTCGTCTGGAAGCTAATAGAATTGAAGGTGACGATTGATGTGGTTCCATTGTACGTACCATTACATTAACCATAGAATCTTTTTTTACGATCTGTTGTTTCGTCCACACATAACCACAGTTTTTTATCTTTCAACTCCGATTTAATTCTTTTTTCAACATGTTCACGAGCAGATGGCACAATTCTTTGTAACGATGCCCACCTTGGTAATTTGCAGTTCGAATATTTATTCCAAAAGAAGACATATGCTTCCTTGTCTAGTAAATTATACGGCAGATTACATGCAATAAAGGTAACACATAAATTAAATTTAAATTTTTCATAGTGTCGTGTGTAATTTCTTTTTGAAGAATGCTGTTTAGTATTTACGCGACGTAGACAATCCCTTTTGGACCAACACATTAAAGGGATATTACAAACTACACATTGAATTTTAACGCCATCATAATTTAGGTCAGGCATTTCTGCTATAAATTCTGTAACTTTGTCCAACGTTGGTCGTATTCGCGACGTAGACAACACTTTTAAAGCAAACGTAGAACTACGAAATAGTATTTACGGCAGCGTACATGTATACACAACAGATCTGATTAAGACTCGCAGTTATACTGAGGGTTGCATCGAACCTCCGCCACTGCCCGTTGGCGCTAGAGAACAACTCTAGTAATGAGACATTTTTATTCTATTAAAAAATAAATTGTAATACAAATGCTACTTAAATGAAATCAAAAAGTAAAATATGGGGGAAGAAATTCTCAATATTTCAATATCAAGCGAAAATTTTGCAATAAAAACCAACGAACTTGACCACCTATCCTACATAAATACAACAAGATCTTTTCACTCCTAATGACCGAAACATTGAAACGAATCGCAGCCAACTGGTTCACATTCATTTCGCCATAAAACAATAACACATTAACGTCAACATCTGTTCTCTCAGCCTCAGCTAGCTGTATGCGCGTTAACAAAGGGGATATATTGTCTCGCTTTCGTTTTTCTTTCTTTTTTTTTTAATACGTTGCATCTTGTTCTTATAACCGCATTATCATTTGCATTGGTCTTTTTATTTTTCGTACGCATTAGAAACGCCACATGGCTTTTTAAATGTCGTTTTCTCTCTCTCTATTCCCTTCTTTCAAGTGCATGTCGGGTTGTTTTCTGTGAATTGTTTTGAAGATGCATTTATTAATTTATTTTTTTTACGATGTCTATACGTTTTCTTAATGTTTTCATATTTTTGTATCAATAAATATTGCAAACGTTTAAATTCATATATAACGGTTTTAAAAACGTTTCAAAAAAGAGAAAAATTAACATGAATTTAAAGTAAGATCTAAATGTAAAATGTATTTTACAAGGAAACATCGACAACCGAATATTTAGACGTGGATGAAACTGATTTTGGTTTACAAGCTTCTCCAAAGTTCATAGGTTTTTATTTTTTCTAATAACTCGGAAACTATAACAAGATAAATAATTATGAAATCGTTTTTCTAACATATTTTATAATATATTACATGGCTTCAAAGATAATGCAAATAATTTCCCGATTTATTTCTAATTTATATATTATTCGCTAAAAACAAAGCAGATTCTACATAGAAAACGATAATTTGTAATATATTTGCCTATTTGATACGCAAATGTGAATAAGAAAGTGCAGCGAGTACTTATGAACAACACTTATTACACATTTTATACGAGGGATGATCATAAAATAAGGTTCACAAAGTTCTACAGCAGCAATAAGACGTGTTAGGCGAAATCCGACAACATTGGTATGTGCAGCAGCTCTCCCACCCTATATGCGTACCACTCAGTGTTGGCTAAGCAGCCGTCCGAGATGGAACTTCCGATTGCCGCTACCGCCAGGTGAGAAATTCGCGCTGTAATTCGTTTTTTAAACGCGAAAGGGGTTTCACCTATAGACATTCATCGTCAATTAACCAAAGTTTATGGAGAAAAGTGTATAGCTGTTCAACACGTCCGCAAATGGTGTAGGGAATTCACCGGAGGTCGGACGGAAATTCACGATGAAGAGCGGAGCGGAAGACCATCAGTTTCAGAGGAAATCGTTGAAAAGATCGAGAGCATACTGCTTGAAGATCGGAGGGTCGCCATTCGTCAACTCGCTCTTCGGATTCCTGAAATTTCCAACACCACAATTGAAAAGGTTTTGACTGGCGGCAGAATTTTACGACATGGGGATACAGAAGTTGGAGCACCGTCTGGAAAAATGCTTGGATAGAATTGGCGATTATGTCGAAAAATAGCTTAAGTTATTACCTTTAAAACGATATGTAATGTTAAGGAAATAAAGAATGCTGTCTATTTTTAAAAAATATGGGAACCTTACTTTACGATCATCCCTCGTATATTTCGGAAAACGGCGATGTACACAGTGCGACAAATTAACCAATGAAATTTTACTTTTATTTGGTTAATTTTACCAATTAATTCCATTTTTAATTCAAAAAATTCTATATTTACTTCCCATTTTTCTAGCAAGCGACAAACCCGACCTCGGCCTTGAAGAACTGCAGAGCCTGAACGTTAGAGAACGGTTCCAGGTCTTCGAGCATCACCAAGAGCAACAGGACGCGAATAGCATTGAAAGGGGACAGGTCAACGTGAAAAGATCACCGTCTATTCTCTCCAAATTGGCCAAGTAAGTGTCTAGTTTTGTATTCGGAATTAAAGTATATAAGAGATCTTTTATGGATTTGCGCAAAGTGATCAAAGTAGATTGACTAGACAATTGCCAATATCTGGAAAGTTTTTGTTTGTCAAAAAATGTAGAGAACCATTAAACGAACTATGAGGATGAATTTGACCAAAAATACAGGTGATAAATGAAACTTACCTTTCCCAAGAATTTTGAATTTTTTGGTCTAGTGAATCTCAAAATTTAATCAAGTGTTATACAGTGCATTTCAAATAACACTGGCCATAGGTGTTGAACCTTTATGTGATGTTAATGCTTTTCCTACGGGGTGTGTTTGATTTATATTTTGTCCACACATAGTTGGAAAAATGTTATGAGATTTTGAGACATTTTATGCTTTGGAACAAAAAAATAACGTTGAAAATAAAAAAAATGTAGCCGATACAGGAAACCGATTGTACCATAAGCTTTGCGCTCTTGGTGCACTGTAGATTTATTTCTTGTTCCAAAGTATACCATAAAATATCTCAAAATCTCATAAAAATCGTTCTAACTACGTGTGGACAAAAAATTAATAAATCGCTCCCTATAGGAAAACCATTAACACCACATAAAGTTGTTATTACATAAACGCCTATGTCCAGTGTTATTTGAAATGTTCTGAATATAATTACACTCGGCTGGTAATGTTCTAATCTTAAGGGAAATAACTTAAAATGTTCACATTAACATTGACATTGAAATTTGACAGCGACCATAAAAATTATCAAAAAAAAAGCCTGGTTATTTGAATTATAGAATATTTCATGTAATATACACTTCCTCAACAGATTCCAATCGAAGGGCATGGACGTTGGTGTTACCGATGACTCGTTGAATGGCATTCCTATTGAAGAGAGCTCCAGCGAAGAGGAACCGGAGGCGGAGCAAGTCGAGGGCGAAGATGCGGACCTCATCCGCGCCAAGAAAGCTCAAAAAGAAAAACCGTTCCATTTCACTGGAATGTCCGATGTCAAGAGCAAATGGGAACACGGCGAACAGAACAGCAAGGACGTGAGACGCGAAGAGAGGAAACAAGAGATACAATCGATTAGGGATAGATTATTTATGGTACGTTTTCCTCTTCCTCTAACGAAAATACTTACATACCAAAAATTCACTTTCAATTGCAGGGAAAACAAGGTAAAATGAAGGAAGCCTATCAACAAGCCGTCATGGAGTCGGAATCCTGCACCAATATCAGGAAAGCGATGTCCCCGCCTCCGACAGAAGCTTGCGACACTCGCTCGCTGAAAGAGAAGTTCGAAAAGGGCGAGCCTTTCGACGAGAAGAAACGCGATAATAAAGATGCGGAAGATATGTCGGTGTTTGATAGTGGTATGTATTTAAATTGGTTTCAATCGTTGGTGTACGATGCTGACGTATGTATTTCTGACATTCGAGTAGGTATCAGTAAAAAATCCAGATCTATATTCTTGGAGTTGGACGCGAATGCAGCGAAAGCACCGCAGGTGTCGCCAGTGTCGCCGCCTAAAACCGGAAATGACGTTAAAAAGGCTAGAGAGGTATTTTATTCTTTTCTTTTTCCAAGTTATTTTAATTTAGTTTATTTTTTATGCAATTAGAAGAAGAGTAATATAAAGTAAACAAGTTTCTAACAAGCAGTGGCGGTCAATCTATACGTTGTTTTCAAAAGAGTCTCATCACAATATATAATAATTTTATTTTTATTTTATTTTTGTTAGTTCTTTCAATGAAAAGCAAAGAAATGTGCCAATAATTTGATACGTAGGCTTCCTCGGTCGTCCATAACGCTATATTCTTGGTTTCCGGACATCTTCAAGAGTAACAGCCTTAAACACACTGACTGGGGGACTATTCATTCCGGAGACGTTTATATAGGGCTTGTTTCGTGTCAACAATGGAATTTCGCAAAAACCTCAAATTGTATCAATTAACCTCAAAACCAAAGATAGATAGGTATAGGAAAAATTGAAAAAAGTTGATACAAAATTAAAGCAATATTGATAAGCAAATTGACCGCTACCAAATTAATTCCATAAATTTAAACATCGCACCAAGTCCGCCATGCACGTGCAGCTGCGCGAAGTTTTTTATTTTCGCAAGCAAATGACATTCTTGGTAGTAAATCTTCTTCTGTATCCACTCTGTTTTGTATACTAAATTTTTTAGGCGACCCCAAAGAAAAAAATCTGGTGAGCATGGTGGCCAGTTTCTGGAACCTTCTCTGCTAATCCGTCATTCTGATGGTGCGTTGGAACATTCCGTTTATCAAAAGCCAATGCACACGGATAGATCTCTCAATGACCTCTCGCACCATCATCAAGCACAAAAACGAGGTGTTATCAACTCTCGTATTCAAAGGACCATTTCCATATCCGAACCCAATTGGCCTTCACAAGAATTGAACCCCATCACCGAAACTTTGATCCGCAATAATTATTCTAAGAAAGGTATTCAAACTACCATTAACCGCTACACCAACCCTTTTCCGCAGCTACTCCCCTCATGTAACCCTAATTTTCGTAAGCAAGCGTATCTATCCTATATTCAAGGTGTCACCGATCTCATCAGCAAGATTCTTTCCAGGAACAACATAAAAACCATCTTCAAACCCAATTTCAAACTCCTCAGACTACTTTCCATTTAAAAACCGCAATCATCTGGAGGCCCCTGGTGTCTACCAGATTCCATGTTCGTGCGTCGTCGGTAGTGTGTACATCAGCACGAACGCTGTACGTGAATGTTACGTGTAGCCGGGTCCGCGCTGGCTGAGTATAGACTCGAAATTGGCCACCAAATCCAATTTAACTCTAGCCGCATATTGTCTCGCAACCTTCACTATTATAGTAGAAAATCCGTGAATCTATAGAGATCTTCAAACATCTCAATAATTTAAATCACGAAGATGGCTACCCCTTACATCACTTACACGTGGAAATCCTAATTGATTAAACCTCCTAGCAACCGCCGCGCTTCATTGATCCATAACTTTTCCGCTCCATTGACCCGAAACAAGCCCTACATAAATCCCTCCCCAGTCAGTGTGCAGTAACAGTCCTGAAGATGTCCCATATGAAAGTGGACGAAATGTCGGTAGAAGCTACAACGACGCGGTTCCTACCCGGAAACCAGGAGTGTAGCGCCAATAATATTTTGTGTGAATTACTGCATAGATTTTCACAGTTACTAGTCAATGGTTTATACCATCATTTATTGATTTCGATATTTCATTGTTAATAATTTTTTATTACATTTAGAAGAATACGGATAATGATAACTAGAGCGGGCCAAGAGCGCCACGCGCCAGGTTCGCAATCAGGCTGCCGGGCGCATATATGTATGTAAACATAGGTAATTTAAATATGTAATTATTAGGACGAGGACCAAAACCACTGTCTATTACGTCGTGAAGACGCGCAAATATACACCTGCAGTTTGGGTGTTCGTTGATAAATAGGGCGTTGTTCACAGTGGGCCACTACAAAAAAAAAGTTCATTCATCGACGGCTACGAACTAACAGCGCGCTTATTCATTTACGAATGACGCGCTCTATTCATCAACAAATGACGCGTCTGCAGATGTTACGTTTGCACCACTTCGTGGCATACTAGAAACAAGCGTCGGTGTACTCGCTTTAGTGATTATGTCTAACGTAACTATTAAAAATAAACGGCCATTACCTACGAAAGTTAATAAATTTCTTAGTGAATTTGTGGATTTACACTACAATGGGAGTACAATTTTCTGTAAAGTTTGTAAAAAGAAACTACTGTGCTGGAGCAAACGTGATTGTGAAAGACATATAAATAGCGCACACCACAGAAATAAAAGAAATGGTGTGTCACAACAACGTCAATTTCAATTAGAATTGCTTTTAACGTTTATGGTATGTAGTCTACCATTTCGTATACTTGATAAAAAAGCATTTCGAAAATTCTGGGGTACATACAATACCGAGTGGATACTACCATCTCGGACAGCGCTACGGAGAGATATTCCACGAATACGTGAGAACATTGAAAATCGAATTAAAGCCGAATTAAAAGATAAACAGCTGTGGCTATGTCTTGATGAGACGACAGATTGCAAAAAAAATTCTATTTTGAATATAATAGTGCGCGTATTAGATCCTATTAAACCAAATTTTGCAATTCTATTAGCCAGCAGAAGATTAAAACAGTGTACTAGTAAAGCAATTACGGCCGTAGTTCTCGAAACGTTACAAGAATTTCAAGTGTCAACCAGTCAACTGTTGTTGTTCATGAGCGATGGTGCAGCAACAATGTGTAGTGTAGGCCGTTCCCTTAAAGAAAAGTGTGAAGGACTTTTACATGTTACGTGTAAAGTCCATGCTTTACATCTTGTGGCACAAACTATTCGAGAGTGTTACCCGGAGGTGGATGCATTAATAGCAAACACAAAAAAAGTGTTTCTGAAAAGTCCTAAGAGGAGTAGGGCATTCCACAGGTTATGCCCTGGTATTCGAGAACCACCACAGCCCATTCTTACGCGTTGGGGAACGTGGTTAAAAGCCGCTTTTTATTATAATGAACATTTTCAAGAAGTCAAATCCGTTATTTTGCAATTCGTCCCTGCCGAAGCTAGAGCTATTAGGATGAGCCAGAAGGGATTTCTCGATATTTCTGTTGAAACACATCTAAAGAATATTAGCAACAATTACAAAGGGTTAGTAGACGCGATAGAAAATTTGCAAAATTCTGGATTGTCGTTGGTAGAATCAGTGCAAGTCGTGGACGAAGTTAGTACATTGTTACACAGTATAAACGATGCAACAAGTGGACGAGTTTTAGCTAAGTTCGATAGTGTTTTAAAAAAGAATCCGGACTACACGAGATTAAGACAAATGTGCGATGGGGCATCTGCAGATTCCTTGACTAAGTCTAAAGATTATTTTAATTACGCCTGTCTTACTTCGGTAGACGTGGAACGGTCGTTTTCGAAATATAAGAACATTTTTTCGTCTCGGCGAACATCCTTCACCGAGGCAAATGTGGAAACTTATCTGATGGTGCAACTTTTTAAACAAGCCTATCCGCATTATTAAGAAGGATAGACTTTATTTATTATATCTTTATTTACAGTTACATTATTAAGTACAACAGAATAAAAAAAGCGTTCAGTTTCTCAGTTATTTCCTCATTACATCCCATTTACAACGCATACCGTTTTCAATCAAATAAAAAATCATAATGAAAATAAAAACACCTCAGCGTGTACATATATATATATATATATATATATATATATATATATATATATATATCCGCTCTAATTACTAAACATTATTATTGCGTCAGCTTTTATTTTTTTACTCTTGTGTATTAATTTCGAAATATCACATATCTGCTGTGACTCACCTATACGCTATTTACAATAAGCGGCCGTTGCGCCTGATTCCGATTCTGTTGGATGGCGCAATTTGGCCCGCTCTAATGATAACAACAAACACATCGATAATTTTTTAAGTAGGATACATAACCTGCTAAATTCTGCATTTTTCAAAAACTTACTTAATGATACGCCACTGTTTGTATAAAAATTTAAGGAAAAACGTCAATAGTATATCTAGATGTATTAAACATTTATATTAGCCGAAACAACACCTCAAATTTCTATTTTCTTAGTTAGATTTAATTCCTAATCAGTCTTTAAGCACCTAATTCTTATCAATTTATATTTACACATTTAAACCTTCTCGAACTTAGGCGTTTATGGCGCGTCAAGCTTCAGAGGACACTGTCCGGTCTTCGGAACAGGTCGACGACATCAAAGTCGAAACGTCCGACATTCAGCAGCGATTTAAATTCTTTGAGACGTACAAAGAGCCGGAACAGAAGCGAAAAGTGTTTCGGATCACGCCGCCACGCGATGGACAGCTCAAGGTCAATCTATGCGTAAATTAAAATCAAAAAAAGCAAAAAAAAAAAAATGCAAAAGATTACTAAGCTAGCCGTACGTGTTTGAGTTGCGTTTGGGTTACTTTACTTGTAGTCGTTTGGCGTACCGTTGTCGATAACGCATCCTTCCTTGTTGTTGTTGTTGTTATGTACTAAAAGCCATTTAGATTCACGCATAGGCATTAATCGAAGGGTTAGAACGCTGAGAGGAATTATATTTCTTCTGGTACTTCCATACTGCATCGCCATCTTGTGAAAATTGTGATCGTAATTGTTGAAATTTGGTAGATCTAAAAGTTAGCTTTGAAATTACAGTGCTGTTCTCTTATAACTAGAGTAACCTAAACTTGCGGACTCGCATAGGCGTCGGTATTACGGGTTAATATAAGAATACGAAAAATTCATAAATAAACTAAACCGGTAGAGAAGCAGGCATGTAGTGTCGACCTTGAATATAAATCATGTTAAACCGCGCTGAGAGGGATTTCGTTTTAGTACCGGTTGAGCTGTTGCAGAGATTAGTCGAACGGTCAAGGTTATGTACTTACGTGTCGCTTTTGAAAATATAGCTGGTGTCTTTTGTGTGTTGTAGTGTTATACCAAGTACATAATTAGTGTATCGTTTCATATAGAACTAATATTTACATACCTAAGAAAACAATGCCTCGTAATAGATTTGCTACTAATGTACATAAGTATGTGTCACTTTTTCCCCATTTAAAATATGACGGTAGTGCAGTTTTTTGCTTAATATGCAATGTTCGTTTGGCTGCATTGGACAGAACTGATTGCCAGAGGCATGTCAATGGTATTAAGCATATGAGAAATGCAAGAACTGAAATACCTTGTACACTATTCCTCATACATTTATTAATTATGTTTACCTCTTGTAATCTTCCGTTGGCGTTGGTGAGAAAAGCAGCTTTTAAAACGTTTTGGCGACAATACGTTCCAAAGTACCCATTACCCTCACAAACACAATTACAGAATCATTTACCGCGAATGAAAGAGATGCTAGAAAATGTGTGTAAACGTGATTTGTGTTCCAAAAAAATATGGATTACCGTGGATGAGACGACCGATATAAAGAAAAACAGGATTGTGAATGTAATAGCTCGCGTTTTATCTAGCGAGAACACAGCATCTCGATATTTGTTAGCTTGTAAACGTGTTCAACAATGTACCGCGGAAAATATTCAAAAAGCGATAATGAACGCTTTGAAAAAATTTAAAATTGCCCAAGATCAAGTTGTGATGATTGTGACAGATGGTGCAGCAACGATGTAAAGTGTTGGGCGATCCTTAAAACATATATTTCCTAACTTAATACATATAACCTGCGTGCTGCATGCTTTGCATTTAGTTGGTGAAGTTGCTCGACAAAATTACGGGAACGTTGATCGGATGATTGGAAGTACTAAAGCAGTGTTTCATAAATCTCCTAAACGTTTAAAAGAATTTCGTAAATTTTGTCCGGGTATTCCAGAACCTACTGGACCAATTTTAACGCGATGGGGTACTTGGCTAACAGCAGCTTCTTACTATTTGATCCATTTTCAACAAATTCAATCAATTATAATGCGATTTAATCGGAATGAATCCAAAGCAATTAGAGAAAGTCAAAGAGAATTTCAAATTCCTCAACTTTTAGAAAATTTAACAACAATATATACCAATTATACAGTACTACTAGATGCCATCAGAAAACTACAATGTACTGAATTGTCATTGCAGGAATCATTAGACATAGTGGAGGGTGTAAAAAATAAATTACACACATTAAATGATACGCCAGGATTATGCGCTAGTCAAAAGTTGGCAGATGTTTTAAGGAAAAATCCCGATTTTAATACTTTAGAGGCCGGTTATAATAAGTGTAAGAATAGTGAACTTTTAAGTGATTTTGAAAAAACAGTTTCTACATGCAAATGTAACTTCCTTAGATGTGGAGAGATCGTTTTCTATGTATAAGAATATTTTTTCTTGTCGACGCACAAGGTTTAAAGAAGTAACTGTGGAAACATATGCAATGATGCAAGTTTACAATAGTTCACATCCTGATGCCTCTAATTTGTTGAATAATTAGCAAGTAAGTTTATTAATGAATTTTTCGTATTCTTATATTAACCCGTAATACCGACGCCTATGCCGCAAGTTTTGGTTACTCTACTTATAACATAACATTTTGAAAAATACAATTATAAGAAGTATGTTCTTCTTCTTCCGTCTCATTATAATCATCATTTATTGAGATTTTTGGTAAAAATCGCGCGGAAATTTGTGATAAATAATATTTTTTTCAATAGCCTAGGTCTCAAAATCTTTTGTTTGATATGTCACTGGAAATATATTAAAAGAAAAATGTCGCGATTTTCGCCAAATCAGGTCAAATTAATTATTAATGGAGTAATTAATTTTGAAACAATGGTTTTCAATCAGAATATTGTAGAACAGCGCGTCATTACGAGATGCTGGGTACGTCTTCTCGATTTAGTCGCGGGGCCGAAAATTGCCTGAATTTCAGCGCGCTCTAGCGCCTAAACCATTCGTCCAACGAAAAAAATCGTATAATACTTTTTTTAAAGATTTTCTCTAGTTTTTTTATATATGCAATTTTCTCGAAAAATGCACTGTTTTAAAATCATAAGAAACCTCAAAATGGGCGATTTTTTTAATTTCTCAAGTGCAGCACTTTTTGGATCGCAAGTCAATTTGGATCACCAGAACTAATTAGATACCCATGAAATAGACGTAGAATAATCATCAAAATCTATTTTGGATTGTTCTAATTTACTTTTCATATCTTCCAAAAGACTGAGACGGAATTACAAAAAAATGATATGGCACCAAATCCTAAAGAACTTATACTTATCGACATTGGTAAGTCTACAGAGAACAATTTTCTATTTAGACGTCTTTTTGAGGAAATATACCCACACCAAGCTATAATAGATTCGCAATAAGAAATTTTTCTGTTGAAAATAAAGTTGAGCAACGAGATTATAAATCAGAAAACCATATTCCAATCACGACTTTTGATTGTATAAATTTGAAACGTTTTTAAATTTATGAAGAAAGTACTTTTTTTGAAGATGAAATTTCCAAACTACCCCTCAGTATAATGCTTTTTTGTCTATTTTTTTTTTATTACTGATTAGAAACTAGAACATTGATCCATTAATACATACAGTAGCATATTTACGAGGTGTGGCAATTAAATAACCAGACTGGTGCTACCATCGGCAAACAGCGAGCATGCCACGGCAGATCTGAACATGTCTGTTCTTGTAGATGCTTTCCCCACCCTGAGCTCGATGGGCACGGTTGTACGTCGCTCAGTCTCGCTGTAGCAATCGTCCGTTCAAGTCCTCACGCTAGCGTCGCGTCGAAAAAATACAGAGTGTTCAGATCAAGCAACGAGTTAACCTCGAGTTTCTTGTGAAACTGGGAAAAACTGCTACAGGAACTCATGCCATGTTAAAGTGTACGGAAGTGAGTGTTTATCGCGCACGCAAGTTTTTGAATGGTGTAAAAGGTTTAAGGCGGGACGTGAAACGTGAAACTTTCAGAAAATTGGTAAATTAATCCGCGAAAATCGTCGTTTGAGTGTCCGAGCTCTTGCTGAACCCTGAGAAGACGAAGACCCGATTTGTGGAAGAGCAAATCCTGGATGGTCCGCTAAGACAATGCGCCAGCCCATCCCGCCTTGTTTGTGAAGGCGTTCTTTGCGAAATCCGGCATCACCGTGTTGGACCACTCACCGTACTCGCCCGACCTGGCCCCCTGTGATTTTTTTTTATTTCCTAAGGTAAAATCGGAGGTTAACGGGATAAGACTTGAGAGTGTGGAAGCGGTGAAAGCGAAAACGACGAAGGTTCTCAACAAGCTGACAGAAACGGACTTCCAGCATTGCTTTCGACAGTGGAAAATTCGTATGGAGCGTTGTAGGGATCGGAGAGTACATTGAAGGGGATAAACTTTGTAATGTAATTGGTGACCAATAACATGTTTTGTAGCACCAGTCCGGTTATTTAATTGCCACATCTCGTATATAATCCCAGACTAAATGAGATTTACTCTTATTGAACAAGGGAACCGTTTTTGATTATTAGGATATTGATGGATTCATATACAAGTATTCTTATATTTAATCCACAATTAAATGTAAACATTAAGCACTAAATAACACAGCTATCTATTTTGTCTTTGTAATTATTTAAAGGTAAAGCATTCAAAACTAACTGATATAATGAAATTACAAAAATTACATTGTTAGAGAAAAAATCGGCATAACTTGTACAGATCACAATTTTCACAAATCTTCTTCTCATTTTTTTCGAACTAATCACCATCAGATTTGGATGGAAAAGCAAGCTCTGCTACCACTACTCATAAACAAAGCTGTCTTGTTACGAATGTACATACATACATCTTGGCTGCTGGCTCAGAACTGCAACTTATTCACCACCTACACCCATATCACTTTGCATTATCTACTAATCGAACAATCTTGTACATAGATAACCTCCACATAACACCATGAGTTTTAACGTCGTTTTATCTCTTTTTGCAATGGGGAAGATCAACATAGCTTTTGCTGAAGCTCTGCTATTTTGTTCTTGTTTTTGGTTTGTTATTGTTGGTAGTGTATAAATACATTCTATTCACATTGTACATTACGAAAACTCTGCAAAATGCCAGTATTTTTGACATAGAGGCAACTCTGACTATTATACATACTTAAAATAGCGCTTATTACATTATTAATAGGGTTCTTTGATTACTATTAACAAACGTAATTTTGTTAGCGTTCTTTTGGTTGATATGTTTACCTTTTTGTTGTTGTTGTTGTTTTGGTTTTTTTTCTTTTTCGTTGGTACTAAACCGGCTTGATATTATTGAGAGCGAAGAAACGTATTGGATATGGGGAAGACGTGAGAATCAAATGCTTTTTTCTATATTTTTACAGACTGAATCGCCCGAACGGGAAGTTTACCGCGATCCCGACATCGTGAGAGCCGAGGAACAAGTCGAAGACTCGATTATAGCGCAAGAAACGCATACCGCCACTAAAGTCTTGAATAAATTCAGGCAGATGGAGGAGAATATGTATCGGGAGCCGTTGAATTTAGGTAAGTCACCCAAAAAAGAGCGTCTTCTCTGGAAATTAATCTAATTGTTTTGCAAAATCTTCGATCCATGGCTTTAAATCTTTGCTTTCAATAAAATCTTTTTTTTTGTGGAGTTTTATGAAATGTAATGTTCTTTTTTTTTGCGCATTTTATGATCAAATATATCACCTACGTCACCCGAGGTCTAAGTATTACGTCTCTAATAAAGTATAGCCCTCTTATATTAGTTTATATCGGTTAGTATATAACTGTCCTTCTATTTCAATTTAAATAGAACCATTTAGCTCGTTTTATCCCTAAACACACAGTACAGTCTCTGGCCATCGAATTGGGACCACTTAAAAATATTATAATTTTGGGGCAAAATTTAAAAAAACAGTTGGTAATGTTGGCAATATTATGATTTAATTGTATATAACTATATTTACTAATATTTGCTTGTTCCTCCTCTGCGTTTTATTATTTCCTCAATCCTTTTTGGCATACTGCCAATGGAGCTTTTTATTGTACTTTTTTAAATTTCGTCGCTATTATGCCATACATCTCCAATATGTTGTTGTAATTCTTCCTTTGTAGTTGAATTTCGTGTATTTACGATGTTTTTCAAGGCATTCCATACATTTTTAATTGGATTTATGTCTAGTGAATTGCCTGGTCAAGGTAGTACACGCAAATTTTTAGATTCAAGGTATCGCATTATACTTTTTGCCTTATGACACGATGCATTGTCTTGTATGAAGGTATATGATCTTTGAGTCGAATCCAATGAACCAATATAAAGTATTAAATAGTTTTCTAAAACTTTTTTATATTGTTTTTGTTCCATTGTTCCGTTAACGAAATACAGCGGTCCTGGTCCTTCTGTCGTAATACACGACTAAACGATTAAAGATGGGGGGTGTTTAATAGATTTGATCGTACATGCTTCTTTATAACGCTCTGAAGGACGTCGACGAACAAATTGGCTTCTCTCCGTTAGCACTCCTAGCCGTGATTCATCGCTGTAAATTATCTAGGGAAAAGTAAAAGATGTAGAGAACCATTAAGCGAACTGTGAGGATGAATTTAACCAAAAATACAGATGATAAATGAAACTTACCTTTCCCCAATCTTCAACTGTATATTTTTTATATTCTTCAACCCCTTGGCTTCTTTTCCGGACGTCTGTTTTTCAAGCCTGCTTCATGAAGACGTCTACAGATTGTTCGGGCTGATATTTGTATACCTTCTCCACTAAAAATTTTATGAACACCTTTAGTGGATAAAAAGCAATGTTCTGTTGCCACTTTTGCTATACGACGATCATCTCTTACTTTGCCACTACTTGTACTAGGAATATTCTCCTTAATTAATTTCGTGATTTTCAGAACAGTTTGATGTGATACACCCTCTTTTTGTTCAAAAAAGAAATCGAATCCACAAATAAAACTTGCCCATTTTCAACAGTGCTGTCTATCTCCAAACAGGGGTACTTCTCATACCATGCTCGTACATCGTCTTTTTAATGCATCTACCAACATAAGATGATAATGAATTAATTGCTGCTCCAAACAAAATACACCTTTCGAAAGCCATAGCTGATTTTTCTGTTCTGTAAATTCTACTACTAACAGGCTCATCATAACTCATCTTTTTTTTCATTACTAAAAATCACCTGACCAACCATTTGTTTGTGTTGAATCTGTACTTTGGGAAATTTAATCAGTTTTTAATACAGCATCCTAAGATCTTGCATTCCAAATTATTTAGATTTGAACAATTTTCCTATTACTTTTCAATAGGTCCTAAACCATTGAAACGCTTCACACCTCCCCCGGAACCCACAAAACCAGAATCTAACAGCGAAGGCGAGGATTCAGGTTCAGAAGAGGAAAGCGAATCAATGGAAGAAATCGATCACAGTAAGATGCAAGACGCGGACCTTTTAGAGGCCCAGAAAGCGGCCAGGGCGAGGCAGTTGCGGGCCAAATTCGAAAAATGGGAAGCGAAAGAGATCAAGCGCGACCAGCAACAGGTGAACATCATCGAAGAGATAGGCGATGAACAGGCCCAGATCGAATCCACGAAAGCGTAAGTTTCTATTGACTTGTAATTGGTAAGGATGACGAATTCGGACACTTGTAAGCGAAAGAAAAAGCAGATTTACTATACTAGAAAAATAGCCAGGGTAAGGAAGACATAGAAAGAGAAATAAAAAAAATTATACAATACAAGGGTAGTCTAAAAATCTTCCAGGCCAACACAGAAACAAGCACTTGGTCAAATTCAGTTTCATATACAGCGTGCCGAAAAGGCACTTTACCTGAAACGATATCGATAAATAATGGATTTTATCGAAATAAGCCGATCATTTAGAAAATTAGCATGAGGCAGTGACTTTTCATTCTGAATAACTTTTCTTATTAACATTTTAGCATACTGTGAACGAAAAAGGTACTTTACCTGAAACGAAAATGGTTTTTGCTCAACTGTCAAAGCCTACTTGATTTAAAAAAATCGAAAGTAAAATAGAAATAGGTTTCAAATCAAGCAAGGCTTAATTCCAAAAAGTCAAAGTAAGATTTAATTTTTTTTAACATCAATCCTAGGACACCCTGTATATTATCTTATATATCAGCTCTGCAGGCCTTAAAGGCCATTATCTTTAATTTTTTTTATTGTTTTTGTCCACCTTTCAGTCTATGGTTAAGTATTGCCATCTTTCCACCCCTAGAAATTTTAAATCTTCTTCGCATGCCTCTAACCATTTTCTCCGTGGTCGTCCTCTCATCCTTCTGCCGCCTCCTCTGCTCAATACTCCTTTCGTCCATCTATTATCTGGCATTCTTGATATGCCCCGGCCATCGTAATCTAGTTGCCTTGGCTTTCTGGCTTATCATTGGACTCTGATATAGCTGGTTACTTTTCGAATTTGTTCTTCTTCTCCGTCCATTTCCCTGTTCCGGGGTATTACTCCCCGAATATCGTCCTTAGCACCTACCGTTCCCAAGCATTCAATTTCTCCTCGTCTTTTCTGTTCATGATCCTGCATTCAAAGAAGATATCGCTTGTAAACATTGAATTTGGGACACCCGGTATACACTAGGAACCAAAGGATAAATAGAATTCTATTGTGCACCAAAACGTTAGCTCCGAAACTAGAAGGCCTCAGCACTGCTGTGAATATGACATTTAGATATATCAGTATCCAAATGGCTGTGTTCGGTGATATAATTTAACTAATATATTGCATTAAAACAGAACGTCTTCAAAAATAATTTTGTTAAATATAACGTAGGAATATAAAACTATTTAAACAATCAAATTTTTACGTTTTTTTTGTCAAATACAACGGACAGTTAGGGAATTGAGTTGGAATAGCATCTTTTTTAAGCCTAGGATTTTTTAAATTTAAATTATAGTTTCACCGGTCCTTGAATCTGTAGCTGTTGAAAAATTAACAATATCTTTTATAAAGTAAACAAAACATACAAAACAACCGACGCCACAGTTTTTAGGTTATCCCGTTTTTATCGTTTTAGAAAAAGTTTTATCGCTATACAACACTAGGAAAACATTACAGATATCACCAACAAAGTATGGAAACATCACGGCACAGTATTTTTTTAAATAAAACCAAATAATTTAGATAAACCAATTCAAAACGCAAGAAACGATCAAAACTTGTGAATGTCCGGTGTACAAATATGGCTGGTCGACGACCTACTGAAAAATACGCCACAGCCTGCTGACGTCAAGGCGCTTAGGCCTTGTCATATATCGGAGGTAACGACCGGAGTCCCGTCCCTGTTTTATAATTTTCTAATTGCCTTAGACATTTAATGGAAATATTATTAATAGCTACACCAGCGGCAGAACCTAAATCCAGCTGTTTTAATGTTGTTAAAATTTTCAGAATAATATTTAGCCCTTGTATTCCATTTAATTGTGCAAAGCAAGTTGGACGTTTTTAATAAAGTCTTTCTACCGCAGAAATTAAAGTATTTATAACAGCTGAATTGTTTCAGTAATCTGCTATTCTTTCCACGCAATAATCTAAAAACCAAACTTTTCCGCAGACCTTTTTCCCAAGATGACGAATTAAGGTTTTGTGATGTTTCTAAAAATCCCACCAAATTCATGTTCATACGACTCCTTAACATAACAATGAATATAAAGGAACACCAAGTAAATGGCAACCTATAATTTTGTTAATTATCAAAAATTAATTCTTTCAGATTGAGGGCGAGATTCGAATCACTCAAGGACAGTCAGAATCCAGTTAAATCGGCACCGAGAGTTAAAGTAAATCGATTCGTGGTGAGTATGTCATTCCTATTTTCGTTTCAATCGAGTTAACAATCTTCCTTTTCTTATGCATGTTATTTTTTAATTAATCGTATTGTTTGCGCTGAGCTTTATTTTAAAACGATTTAAACCACTTCTCCTTATTTAGCACAATCTCATTTACATTTCTCTATATTAATTTATCCATACGCAATTTATTTTAACCGTTTCGCCTAATCAAACATATTAGTAAAACCACGACGACCAACCAAATATACAAACAACATCGGTCCTCAATTTTCCGCGGTATGGTCTTGCGGCACACCAGAAGTTTTATTTTTGTTGTTTTGTGCACGTATTACGATTTTAACAGTTTTGTTATTCGTTAAATCATGCAGCTGGTTATTATTTATTTGTTTAATCGTTATTCTGACATTTTTTTATCGTTTCTACTACTACTGTCGTTTTTTTTTTTTTTTTTGTTTAATAACGATAATAATTTTGTTGTATTAATAATTGTTTTTTTCTTGTGTGTGTTCTTGCTGCATGCGTTTGTGAACTCTAGAATGCTCTGTGAAGTAAGTATACATCTTGTTATTTATTATTACGTATGTATTCTTTTTTTCGTTTAAAATGAGCAAAAAGAATGTTTTGTGGTATATACGAGGGTCACGCTAAATTTCTAATTAGGGAAAAATTGGTGTAAAAGTAACAAATTTGCTCTGTGAATCTTGCAAAAATCTTACAAAATTAATTGATTAAATTTATGGTAAAAGGATTGTCATATCAAATCAAAAAGAACAACCGAAAACTTACAAATCGATTTCCAACAACAGATTACTCCATAAGGGATTTTCATAGAGAATATAATGTATTGAAACACATTATTGCTTTAAATCCTTGTGTATTTGTTGTTTTTTACTAAATTAAGAAATAGTACACTAATTTGTATTTGTTAATCGTAATTGCATTTGCTTTATTAACTTTCTTTGCTGCAGTATTTTTGCCCTTTTTCAGCAAATCGCTTTTACATATTACTTATATATTATAGAACTAATAACTCTAATAAATGTGTAACCCTTGCTATTTATTTAAAGCGAAGAAATGTGGTCGTTTGATGTTATAATTTTAGCGTAACCCCCTGTATAGAAACATTTAAAATTGAGTCCATTAGTGCCGAGGTACAAAAATTGCAATATTGTAACTTGTTTCTAAGCAAACCGAAAAGACATAACCTCTATCGGTGTTTTTAATCTCAATTTTTCTGTGTTATATGTAATTTACAACAACTGGCGATCATAAGCTCTTTCTCAATAGCTCCAACTTCTTTTATGGCCTCCTCTCACTGGAGCGGGGTGGTAGGAGATTATTTTTAGTCCAATCAACGACGATCACGGTGAAACAGATAAATAACTTGTCTCCTGTTCATTTTCTTCACATCCTAAATCTTAAATTTTAACGGAATGTTTTCCTACAACAATTGACAACATAAATTCAGTTGTATCGTTAATAAGCATAATTTCGAAAATTATATATCGTTGGTCAAGTAATCGTCTAGTTTGTCAATAAATTTTAACATTGAACAGTTGTCGATGATGTTAAATGTCATAGAATAGCGTAGATTCAGTCTTCCAGTTGCGTCCATGCATGGCAGCCATTATGCTATTAAAAGTATATATACACGTTAGTCCAGATACGAACAGGGGATTGTCTTTGTGAATGACAACTGCGTATTCGAGTTTCACTGAAGATATTCCATCCAGCCGCAGTACATCATAAAGCAAACACCGGTACGCATGCGTATTATAAACACGCATGTCCGCTCAATCACGTAATATTATAATTCAACGCCTTCTGATAAAATGTGTAAATACAGAATTACTGCGTGATTTTTCTGTATTCTCAAATTATGTTAGAAAGTAGTTTCTTATATTCATTTTGTTGCTGCTATGCCTTTAGGAGAACAAAAAAGTAATTTTAAGTAGGAACATAAACAACGATTCTTATAAAAAGAAAAATAAAAATAATAAATAACAATATTACTTTATGAAGGGTTCGAAAATACCTCCCTCCGTGGCCAAACAATAGCCGTGTCTATTGTAAAAAACTCCCGCTTCACTGCCTCGAGATTTCTAGGGGTTATTGTCGCGAAGATTCTCAATAGTTCTACTTGCAACTGTTGCAAGTCCGGTACTGTTGCAAAACTGTAGAGATTTTGTTTGACATAAACCCATATAAAAAAATCGCAGGGATCGAGGTCGAGTGATCGAGGTTGCCATTTTATCGTACCCTTCCCGGCAATAACACGATTAGGAAAGATGTTTTCTAAACACTTCATTATTAATCTGGTGTGATGCGCGGGACAAGCGTCTTGCATAAATCAAATTCCATAAAAATCTGGGTTAAATTGACGGACTGCAGAAATAACTTGCGTTCGCAGCAAATCCAAATATATCACTCCGTTCAAATTGCCGTCGATAAGAAATGGCCCTGTAATGTTATTACCCAAGATACCCGCCCAAACGCTAAGTTTTTCGGGGTACTGAATTCGAACATTACGGACCAGATGTTGATTTTCTCGAAACCAATATCGCACGACTGAAGCATTACGCTTGCCGTGACATGGAAACGAGGATTCGTCGGAAAATAACTTTCCACCGTAGACGCACAAAAGTCCATTCTTGCAAAATTATCCGCGAGAAAAATCTCCTGGCATTTTTTAACTTTGTAACTTTTGTATTTGTTGCGTTTCAAAATACGTTTCGCAGTACTTCTACTAACACCGATTTCGTCTGCAATTTGCCGGCCAGAGCAAGGTTCGTCCATTTCAACCAACAAGCAAACCCTCACTTTTCTCTCCTCCCGCTCGGTAAGCATTAAAGGGATTTGAGGCTGTTCGTTTATTTGTTGGCATTTACGGCAATGCTCGATCACGCAGCCAAATTTCCTAAACGCTTTGACGATCCTTTCAATCGTAGAATGCGAAGGAATAGAACGATCCACGTACTTTACGCCAAATAGATCGGCCGTGCTTTGATAGGAATTTCCGGCAAGATACCATGTAATGATTTGTACCTTCTCTGCGGTTGCATAAACTAACGCAGTGTAATCGAAAGTCTCTTGTTCACTTGTTAGAACCTTGCGAACGCATAGGTAAACAAATAGTGCGCCAGATAGGCCTCTCAGAGCTACGGCAGTTGCGGGGCGAGGCTGACCGGCAGGAATAAATGCGAGAATGCCAGATCGCACCCCTGGGCCAACGTGTATATATATATATATATATATCTCACTTTTAGTCAAAGTATTCATCCAGATAACATTACTTACTTAGCAGTGTTCCCATTTTCTAAGTGTTCAGGGTTTAAATTCTACCATAATTACGAAATAAAAGTCACGTTTACGCAGGGTTCCAGTACGTAATATATAAACATAAAATTTCAATTGGAACGTTACAATTCCAGGTTAGTTTTCCCTTTTAAAGTTTTAATACTCATAAAATCTCATTCATTGATATCTAGTTTAATTTAAATTGTCGAAAGAGTGTCTAGGAACACTCCCGGACCTACAGACCGTACAATTAATTAACTAATTTCAATTTTTTTTAATGTTTCCTCGTTTAAAACGATCTATTTCCACATCTACTTTTATTGTAAGGGCGACATGCTTTGATCTATTATTCACACTTTTGACGTTTACACCAACGCCACCACAAATACCCCTGTCTATTGGGTAAATTTTCGTTTAAACCAGTTACGAATATTTACAGTACAATCATGCTGGATAAAAATTGGACGTTCTCGAGCATTTTTATCATGTTAATTTTCAACTTCCTCAGCTATAAGGGGATCGATGATGTTCTCCAACATATTCAAATAGACGGAAACCTGACGCAAAAAGTTGGTTGGATCCATGGTAAAATTCCCAACTATTTCAATCTCCAGCAATTCACCTACTGCGCTTTGTTATCGTGCCTTTTCCTGTACGCTACGGATCCAGTTGCTTTGTATTTTGGCATAAGTTCTCGTTCATATTTATGCTTTATATTCTTATCTCGACGTCTTTCATAAAATAAACACTTATGATACGAGCACATTGCTTAGCACCACAAATGAAGATAATTTCCACCCTTTCAACAATAGTGTACACAATTTTTACGGAAAACAATGTATAAAGTTGAGGAAACGGAGAAAAACTATTGATATTTGAGAAATTATGAATTTTAGTTACAAAGGTATTAATAAGGGCAATTAGCTACCAAACTACAGTTCCGAAAATATTTCAATGATATTGATGTAGTAACCAAAAATTTATGCTAATATAGCTCATGGTATTGGTGGAATCGTTCCCGGCAAAAACGATGTAGCGGAGAAAATAGCGCTAACACGTGAACATGTTTCTGCCTACCCGGTGTCAACAGCATGGTTCTGAGCACTACCTTCTGCTGCTACAATTGCGTTTGATTCTCGGTTTATGCTGCTAATCTCCAAAACAGCACTGAATATGTCTCGGCGACACCTATCGCCAAGAGACACAGTCACGCCGTCCCAGAGGGTAGCAAGACAAACCGGAGTGTAGATGTCCACCATCTATCGGGCAGCTCCTGGGCTGCCAAACGCAATACGCTATACGTGCAAATGATTCCTCAGGCTTACAATGATGTATAGAAATACACGTGGAAAGAATGCCTGGTAACAATGACCAAAACGTATAGATGTCGCTGTGCCTAGGCACAACGACCCAGGAGCTGCCCGATAGGTGGTGGACATATACGCTCCGGTTTGTCTTGTTACCCTCTAGGACGGCGTGACTGTGTCTCTTGGCGATAGGTGACGCCGAGAGACATATTCAGTGCTGTTTTGGAGATTAGCTGCATAAACCGAGAGGCAAACGCAATTATAGCAGCAGAAGATAGTGCTCAGAACCATGCTGATGACGCCGGGTTGGCAGAAACATGTTCATGTGTTAGCGCAATTTTCTCTGCTACATTGTTTTTACCGGGAATGATTCCACCAATACCATGAGCTATATTAGCATTAATTTTTTGGTTATTGTTACTAGGCATTCTTTCCACGTGTATTGATGTAGTTATACGACATTTTTGGAAGACACTGCGTCAATAAAATCTACATTTAATACATATGGATTTCATAAATGAATCATGAAATAAATATATACAAACATTGATCGCTTCATCTCTTCATACATTTTTATTATCGCCGAATACTAAATAATTGTCATTAGAAAACTAAATTTAGCAATATGCTAGCCTATTTTCCGCTAAATCTTCCATAATATACTGACTCAAATTTTTTCGTTATGTTTGGTAACAAATTACAGGATTGCCAAGTGTAGTTACTTGTATTAAATTGCACTAATGGAGTCAATTACATTTATATCTAGTAATATTTCATTTTCCACCGTATTTATCACATTTTTATCTTGTATTTATTTCAGTAAAGCTACTAGAGAGTGTTGATGAAGTTTCTTCTTCAAAACCACCACAACCACCAACATCAACTTATTATACCATTATTTATTAATTATTAATAATAATTATAGTAATAATATTGATAACCAAAATCAATGACGACCTAGTTTTTATGGAAATTTTAACGATGATTTTTACTTTTTACCTATATTTCTATCGATATTTAGGACGTAATAATCGAAAGTGAAACAGAAGATGCGAAACAGACAAAAAAATAAACGAAAAAAACGAAAAAAAAATTATAACCATAAAAAAAAAAATAAAAAAAAAACGACCAAGTACGCAGAGTGGTCTAATTTGGAAAGGATTCTCTTTTGTGATTCATATCATCGGACTGACTATTTGAAATTACTACTATTAACTTAATAATGAAGTAATATCTGCTAGCTACGTGTCAATTTTAATTAGTGTATGTGTCTTGAAGTTAAATTAGAGCATTCTGTGCAGTTCGGAGGGAGTTGATAAGTTTTAAGGGGTTGGTGACAATGGTTTTGTTTGTTTTCTTGCAAATTTCACGCCGGTATTTCGTTCTGTCAAATAAAATAGTCATTTAAGTAATATATTACCAACTGTATGATTCAAAACATCCCAAATATGAGAAGAAATGTCGCTAACTTTAAGTTAAAACTTTTTTTGAAACTCCCTGCATCACATACTTCTTATAATTTTTAATTAATATAATTATTGTATTATTTTCTTTTTGTAAGAAGGATTTCATGGACAGGTTGTCTGTAAAGTGCTGTAAAAGTCTATAGTAAGCTATGATCGAGGGAAAACAACAAGAACGGTATATGTGTTTGTTTCAAATATTCAAAGATGTGTACTTAGAATATATACAGGGAACTCCTTAACCCCTTCCTTTTAAAAGATCTCGAAATCGAATTTAAAATTGATCGTTTTTAACCATAGCTTACCATAAATTCTTTTAACTCACTTCGAAATAGATTTTACTTTACGTTTAAAAGGAAAAGCATTACTAACGACACCTGTAAATATTTAAATCTTATTATTATTATTACCTTTATCTCTTTCATTAAAATATATCTTACATAATGTGATTATATTTGAGATCTTATTATTATAATATTATACCTACGTAACGATGTACTTTTCTTTTGTTTCTATTGTGTTTCTGTAACATTGGCAACGCTGATTCGTTAGTTCGCCGCCTACCAACAACCGCACCTTTGGTTTTGACAACTTCGCGAATCGTTGTGTAATTTTTTTGGTGCTAATATTAACTTGTTAGATGTTCTTTGCTATATTTTTACTGTTAGTCTATTTTCCCTGTTAATATGTTGTTATTATGATTAACATTTGTTTATGTATTACATACATTACTCTGTTGAAGACCGCATGCGCAAATTTGTAAAGTTGAAGCGGGAAGTTTAAATGTGTAGCATTAGTAGATGATTACCTTTTGAGTGTTGCCTAGCAACTGTGTAAAGGGGCGTTTGAAATTAAACCAATAATACTGTTCTATTTGAGGTGTTCCTTCATCTCTATTACATGAAATTCGAAGCAATAAACTACGGTTAATGAAATTACAAATCTATCAATAA
Source organism: Dynastes maya (assembly GCA_029619315.2). Lineage (NCBI taxonomy): Eukaryota > Metazoa > Arthropoda > Insecta > Coleoptera > Scarabaeidae > Dynastes > Dynastes maya. Next base: position 10,073,314 of record JAROYE020000014.1, read on the forward strand.
AAAATTATTTAATGAAAAAATAAATTAAATTCATTTTTGTTCAATTCTTTATTAATGTTTTAATTATATTTAAAGGGGCAAATGGATGAAGGAGTTGTTTTCAAATGCAGTTTGTTTGGTTAGTAATAAGGGGTTGTGGATTAATAACATGTAGTCAAACATTTGAGTTGAACATCAAACTTATTCATTGGAAGTAGATTTTTTTTTTTAAACGTGACTTAACTCCCTCATCCACTTGCCCCTTCGATTGTTTTAACATTAATATATCGTCAAAATTAAATTTGAACCATGGTGGATTTATAGTGATATTATTAAATATTGTTTTTAACTTGTTAGAATTCTTTAATTTTTTTTTGTGTAGACATAGGCTTAGCAACTACCTTCAGTGTACAATATGCCATCATACGTAAACAGAATATCAGCTACTAAACATATATTACTATCTAAAAGTCCTTAAAACAATCAAAAATTTAAGATGTTTTAAAATTTTGGTTGTTCTTTCTTTTAGCTAAATGGGACAAAAATTGAATCACTTAAGCAATATAACTCAAGGACGTTAAAGATACTAAAACAAGTAAAGGTTGTTATAAATATCAATATATCATGATTTCACTTTTAAATGTGATTTCACTCTTAAAAAAAAAGAAACGTATAAATTCGCGAAGTTGTCTAAATGAAAGGAATTCTGTATTACTGTCTAGAATTGTATTTTATCATCATGTAATTGATTATTTGTGCCAAGTCTCTTTCTTTTCTTTTTGTATACGTTTAGAGTGAAAATAAAACATCAATAAAGTATCAGTGTGTTTGGATTAAACTCCCACTTTAAAGCAATAAAAATTTTTTGTATAATCGGGCTTTCGGATAATCGATCCTGTATATAAAATTAATTTCCTACTACACACAATTTATTTAAGTTATAAGTAGAGTTGCTCAATTTGTGCCAACAGCCAGTGGCGGGCGCATAAAAGTTTACACAAAATAAATGGTCAGAAATAAAATATAATACGTGCTCAAATACTTACTGTTTTAAGAGTCTTCCGTGAAATCACAAAGTGAATAATGTCTGTTAAATATCTGCAACATTAGATATGTTTCTACAGTTGTTGCGGCAAACCGAGCGCGGCGTGAGGAAAAAGTGTGTTTATATGCAGAAAACGAACGTTCTACATCTAATGACGTTATATTTGCGTAATTAAAATAATCTTTGGAACAACTTAACGGTTCTGTTGACGCATCTTTACAAATTTGTCTTAATGTGCCAAAATCAGAATCTTTCTCTAAAACACTTTCAAACCTTTCTAGATCACAAACATTTTTTGCGTCTTCTACCGCGCATAGCTGTGCGTGAACATGTTGCACTATTTGCAGAGATTCCACTAACGACACCGAAGGATTTTGTAATTTTTCTATTGCCTCCACTAGTCCGAAGTAATTGTTCTGAATAGTTTTTCAATCCGTTTTAAGCTGACTATCTTGAAATTTCGACTGGCTTTCCTTTGGATCGAATTGTAAAATCACGTTCTTAATATTCTCAAAATATTTATGATAATAAAACGCGGCCTGTAACCATGTTCCTAAACGTGTAAGAATAGGTTCTGGTGGCTCAGGCATACGGGGGCACAGTAGGAATTTGCGAATACGTTTTGGGGATTTGACAAACACTGTTTTTGTATGCGCTATTAAAGCGTCTACCTTAGGATAACATTTTCTAATACCATGTGCCACGTGACTGAAAGCATGAATTTTACACGTAATATGTAACAAGTTAGCACAATGTTTTTTTAAGATTCCGGCCTACAGAAAGCCTGTTTGCCACACCATCACTCATAAACATCCACAGTTGGTTTGTTGAAAGTTCAAACTTTTCCAATGTATTTAACACTAACTTTGAAATTACTTCGGCAGTACATTGTTGTACTCGTCTGGAAGCTAATAGAATTGAAGGTGACGATTGATGTGGTACCATCGTATGTACGTACCATTACATTAACCACAGAATCTTTTTTTACGATCTGTTGTTTCGTCCACACATAACCACAGTTCTTTATCTTTCAACTCCGATTTAATTCTTTTTTCAACATGTTCACGAGCAGATGGCACAATTCTTTGTAACGATGTCCGACTTGGTAATTTGCAGTCCGAATATTTATTCCAAAAGTAGACATATGCTTCCTTGTCTAGTAAATTAAACGGTAGATTACATGCAATAAAGGTAACACATAAATTAAATGTCATAGTATCGTGTGCAATTTTTTTTTTTAAGAATGCTGTTTATTATATACATGACGTAAACAATCCCTTTTGGATCAACACATTGAAGGGATATTACAAACTACACATTGAATTTTAACGCCATCATAATTTAGGTCAGACATTTCTGCTATAAATTCTGTAACTCTGTCCAACATTGGTCGTTTTCGCGACGTAGGCAACATTTTTAAAACAAACGTAGAACTACGAAATAGTATTTACGGCAGCGTACATGTATACATAACAGATCTGGTTGAGCCTCGCAGTTATACTGAGGGTTGTATCGAACCTCCGCCGCTGCCCGTTGGCACTAGTAAGTAACTCTAATTATAAGGCGATTGATTTCGATTAAAAAAAAAAAACGCTATACATTCTTGAATTTCTTTTCATTTTATTTTATTTTTATTAAAATACAGGACACGACCAGCGCCCTCGAAGTATGCTATGCGTGTAAGGAACGAGTTTATCCGTTGGAAAAAATCTCGATTCACGAGCAAACCTACCACAAAAAATGTTTCAAGTGTAAGGAGTGCAATACGGTTCTACGGTAGGTGATTCATTTTCTTGACATTTATGTAGAAAATCACTTTTTCCGGTCGTTAGAATCTGCCACAACAATTAAAAAAATAAATGTAAGCCAACAAATTTACTTTATTTAATTAATGAATGTGATATAACAGCAATAAATTAAGACAATTGTTAATTAATATTTACAACATTGATATTAATTGGACAGCAATTACATATGCTTATATCGGGTGATTCATATATCTTGAGACGACTCGAAAACCACTTATTTAATCGAAAAAAATGTAGATAAAAATTATATGAAGGGGGAAAGTATATTGTAAGGTTCACGTTTAATTTTAGAAGTTAAGTTACTTTTAAGTGAAACTTTTTTGTTTATTTAACAACTATTTACGTATATAAACGTTAATAAAATATCGAAAAAAGAAAAAGAAATGGTCCAATATTCACAAAATGCTTTAATAAAATGTAATTATAATGCGACCGGTTTCGGGCAGAGCGCCTTCTTCAGGCCAGTTAGAAAAGACACCACAGGAAGCGTTACATTGATGATTATTAAATCTATTAGAATATTAACGGTTCTGCCTATCAAATTATCCACGGTGAACTCAAATTTTATAAAGTGTGTGCGCGATGGGTATCACGAATGCTTACCGCAGAAAACAAAACCAAACGTTTGGACATCTGCCAACGCTTACTGCATCGCTTCAACGCGGAAAGCGACGCATTTTTAAGCAGAATAGTGACTGATGTTTAAAGAAAATGCAACCTCACCTATGGTAACTCGCCTATTTGCTGTAATCATCTCTCGAGCTTGCTGAATGTTGACGGCCGTCCAGCTCTCTCTTTTTGTGTTACGCTCGTGCAGCCACTTTGATACATTTCGATCCACAAAAAAACGCTTTTACGAGATAAAGCACTGCCCCCGTATTGTGACAAAAGTCTCCGGTGAATTTCACACCCTCTGACCACAAACATCGGATCACTGCCCGTTGTTCCTCTTTGGTGCAAACTAATAGCGGAGCTGACGTGCTTATGCTGTTGTAGCTAGCAGACATGACCACAGAGGCGCCAACTCAACGCATGCGCAAGCGGCCGCCACTACGATAACCTTCAAAGCTTGCTATGGCGAAAGTGTCGATAATATTTGACTTACCCTCGTAACAACACTAATGCTACTAATGGTGAGGGAGAGTAACTAACGTAAACAAAGGCAAATTTGAAATTCCAATTCGATAAAAAACCTCAAAATAATTTTACCAATTTAAAGAAATGTTGATAATAAAAGAAAATATAATAAACTATTATTATTTTATTATTTTTACGGATTTTAATTTATTTAATATTTCTTAACTTATATTTCTCATATGCTGCCTTTTTAAACACATAATTTAATTTATAACGATATCTTCTTTTCACTATAAGGTTAATATTATTTATATAGGTATTAATATAAAAATTGGTACATCTGCATATTCTTTTCATGGCAATATTTTGCCAGCAATATGCGAACAGTTACTGAAAATTCTAGTAAAATTAGTGTTTGGACGCAAGAGTACATTTTTACTGTCTATATTCAATCAATGAATCTTCAATAGAATTTTCAATACTAATTAAATCTGCCCTGCAAGTCCTACATTTTACTTTTTTCAGTATTTTACGTGCCATGTAACCTATTATACCGATTGGGGAAAATGAGAAATTAGCTATATCGGTATCCCCTTCTCGCTCTCTCGCCGAACATGCGAGAGAGCGTGGAGGGGACTGAGTGAAATGCGAGCAATTCGATGCGGGACGTGCTAGTACACTTCGAACAATGTCGGGATGTAGACCTACTGTGCGAAAAGCGCACGTAATAATTTGATGTCAAGGTCGCCTGGAAATGAGAGTTTCGCATATTTAGTTTGTTGTTGCTAGACGAAATTAAGAAATTCTAACGACGAAAATAAAAACAGATTCTGATGAAAGAAAAGAAAAATAAATACTCCAGAAATTCTCTCTAAGATCGTCCGCACATACTGCAATCCACCTCGTAACTAACCACATCAGTAACCTTGAGCCATCGACTGCCGCTAACTCCTTCGCTTGAGAGCGAGGAGGGGATAGCGATATGGCTAATTTCGCATTTTCCCAATCGGTATAGGTATGTGTGACACTAAATTTATTTTTGGCTTCTCACAACATCCTTTGGAATTTCTTCATTTTCTTTCACTTCATGTAAAGTAGACTCTAGAAAGCTTCTTAGATTTTGAAGAACACTACCATCCTCCTCCTCACAATTGCCTCCTGGTGAATGGATTGTACTTAAATTGTTGACTATAAGTGTTTTAAAAGAGTTTTTAAATGATGTACATGATGGATTGATATTTCTGACCCCATGGCTTCGTATGCAGCCAAAAAAGTTCTCTAGAGGGTCCTGGTTTATATTTCTTGGACTTAGAAAGTTGAAGCCTGCACTATTCACTTTCTGCCAAATATATTTCATCCTACGTAATGTCTGGATCCGATTCTTTATGCTTGGAGGGAATAGACTCTCTATTCCCTTGCGACACAAATTTCATTGTATTTAAAATCGAAATAGACTCATTCCAAAATTCAATGTGACCTGACTTTTCTTTGACAGCACAGCATAAATGCTTCCCATGTACCGACTCTACTGAACGACCATTAACACTGTCAAATAATTGATCCATAAAAGTAATTAAATCGGCAGTATCCATGGCCCTATCAGGCAGAAGATTATTTCCCACAACAAACAACTAGGTTTTAATTGTGAGGGTATTATAACGAGAGTTTGTTAAAAAGGTGGTACCGACAGTGGCGCACCGCATAAAAGTAGGTACGTAATATACAATATTAGTGAGAAATAATATTGTTACCTTTTCCTGTCGTCTTGATGTCCACTGTGGCAATTAGCAACCGCCCTGGTAAGCTGCGTAGAATTGCAACATCAGCAACGCTTCCATTGTCGATTCATTCAGCCGTCGACGGTGTTGTGAATATGTTGTCGTATACTTCGAAAATAATCGTTCGACATCCAGTGAAGTAAGATTTGCAAATGTCAGATATTCCTTTTCCTCATCTGGGCGCTCTTGATTTTCAGTTATAGACCGAACCTTTTGTAAATCGGGATTTTTCGTTAAAATTGCACCATATTTTTGAGCAACAGCGACTCCTATAGCGTGCGTCAAGTTTTCTAAAGCGGCTTGTAAATTGTTTATGCAATTTAATGCGTCTCGTGCAGATAAGTGAATGTTTTCTAATTGCTCAATAACTTGTGCAACTTCAGAATAGTTCATGGAAATCTCATCTATTTTTTGTTGAACGTCCGAATTGGAAAAAAGTTGCTGACTATCTCGAACTGCTGCAGAATCATTTGAATCAAATTTCAAGATGACATTTTTCACTTGTGAAAAATATTTCTGATAAGATACGTAAGATACGGCCTAGAGCCATGTTCCCCATCGCGTTATTACAGGCTGAGGTGGTGGTGGTAATTTCGGACACAATTGTTCGAATGCACGGATGTGTTTGGGAGATTTGATGAACACTTTTTTGGTAGATGCTATTAACTTATCCACCATCGGATACTTCTTTCGAATGGTTTCTGCTACGAGGTGACATGCGTGTATGAGGCATGTTATGTGAAGAAGAGTCGGATAGCATATTTTCAACATCCTACCAACTTTCAGCATTGTAGCGGCTCCGTCAGTAACGAACATTGTGACTTGGGTTCCGGTGATACAAAATTCTCTCAACGAATCTTTTATTATCTTGACAACGGTTTCTGCATTAGTTTTCTGAATCCTTTTACTGGATAACAACAATGAAGCTGGTGGACCATCACGTTTTAAAGGACGCGCTACAACATGAATGACGCTGTGTTTCTGAGCATCAGTTGTTTCATCCACACATAGGCAGATTTTCTCGTTTCTCAACTCGTCTTTTATACATTCCTTTACTGTACTTTGCGCACGTGACAAATTGTATCGTAATTGCGTAAATGTTGGCAGCTTCCATGAGGGAACGTACTTAACCCAAAAAAGACGAAACTGTTCATTAGATACTAGATGTTGTGAGATGTTGCACACACTTAACATAAAAATAAAATCATATAAAAATTTCCAGCATGGAATACTGTTTCTTAAATTAAATACATGACGTTTACTTTTACAGTGTGCGGACTTCTATATTCTAATCCAGGGAAATGCCTAAGATATTTATTCACATTCCAAGGGAACGTTACACCCTTTGGGCGTCCCATTTCCGCGTACTTATTTGGCGTGCAGCGTGCAACGTACTGTCGCTTTGAACTCTCTCGCGGTACTGTCGCGATCGACTACGAGTTGAAAATTACCCCTACCCACGCCGCTACCGCTACGCTACTGCCATCCGGTACCACCTTTTTAACAAACTCTAATTATAACAGATTTGCCTATTTGGAAGTGATATTCAGAAATAGACAATGCAATCTCTAAGTGGATTGTAATTTATCATAATTTAGATATTTGCCATACTTTACTGTCCAACGCACGGTTGAGGAAACTATGGGAAAACACTTGTGCTGCATAGCTTACTTTCTTCTTTAATTTCTCTTTATAGATGTGATGATCGCAGAGTTGGATGTCCCTCCCTATTAGCTTGGCATCATTTAGAAAATAGCTCAAAAGAATCAAGAATTATTATGTCAGTTCGATACGAGATACATTTGCAAATTTCTTTACATATTATAGTGAATAAATGTTTACTTCGTGTACACCTACCTCAGAATTCTTAGGCAAAACGCATTTTGGTGGATTTTGCAGTTTCGGTACAGGTCACCCCACAGCATGTTCCAACACCCATGCTTACTAAAATTATTTACAACAGAAAGAAATAGGAATATAAAAAATACTAGACAATATGGAATGTACTAACTCTTAATTAAGATGAATATCTCAAGAAAACTATGGAAATGACGCTTCAGGGCTAGAATTAATCAAAAAGTTAACGTAAACGATTTTTAATTGAACCAATATGAAACACACGTATTAAACCAAAAACAGAACCAACGGAAATATTCAAAAATAAGAATCTACTGCGCAGACTAATAATTAAATTTGGGCCTTTGGCGCTACGAGTGGTGAGAGAGCAAATTACGTGAAATTTACATTTAAAGATAGTATAGAGCGCCAGACATGGACGATATATTGTGCACGTTCGAAGCTAGTCGATTCCCATTTCATTATTAACTTGGTGTACATGTATTGAAGGTTTTTAGATAATCACCTAAGTAGACACTTCCGTGCATTGAAAGACTTTTTAGCATTTTTAACTGTCTTAGATTTCTTTATGAAGACTTTAGGAATGTCAATATGTAGCAATAGCGCTGATAATCTGTTAATAGGTTATTCATCACTAGATGGAGTGAAAACAAATCGCACTTAACAGATTCCTTTTTTTTTTCTAGCATGGATTCGTACACCTATAATCAAGGCCTCCTATACTGTATCCCCCACTTCAAACGTCTCTTCATCGCCAAAGGTAACTACGACACAGCGTTTGGACTGGAACAACACAAAGAGAAATGGAACACAACCGTCGCGTGATGATAATTTCGTGTACTTTATTGTGATAGAATTTAGTTTATTTTCTAAGTCGAAAAAATATATCAATAAAAATTAATCAAAAAAGAAAAAAGAAACAAAAGAATAAGAGTACGACAATCTTAGCGTATAATCGACCAAGAATCCTATTCATATCATATCTCTTCTTTTTAATAGTTCAATTTCTAATATGGATATCTTATTATATATTAGAAATGGACGAATTTTAGCCATTTTTTCTTAGGTTGTTTTTATTAATTTCCCTTTATAAACGCTATTTTATCTACATTCTCAAATTATTTATTATATCTGCAATATTATTTAGATACATTATCATATCTCTTATTTATATTCAAATTCATAAATTTTAAATGTGATTTCAGGTGACATGAAAAAATAACCCGTAAAAGTTGTAAATATTATCTCACGAAAATTATTGTAATGTTAAGAGATGAACTGAGGAATTTATCATGAAAAAAGATAAGATCAAGTAATTATATTAATGCCAATTATTACAATAGCAATTTTGTGATTATATTATCTTTCTTATTTCTTTTTTTTTTCTAAATATTCTGTATGTACACTTTTTATAATATATACAAGTATAATTTTTATGTCCCCTCTTTTATATATATTATATTTTCTCATATATTTTCTCCTATTATAATAATTATTATATTTTATATATTATATCGTGCAAAAATAAATTTTTATCTATAAGAATTATGTCTTATAATATAAAATGAAACCCCCTTCAGATGCTTGTTGTGAAGTTAAAAGTAAGTATTCAACCATTTTCTGTTTATTATCTTTTTATGTTTTTTATTCACTAATTCAATTTGTTTACATTTCAACCTGCATTGTTTTATATATTAAAAAGAAAATTTTTAAAATTTTACTAAGATCTTAAATTACGTATAGTAAAATGATTTTTGGATATTCTGCTATATATCTCCGTAACCATTGAGAATTGGATACATTATTATATGAACTTTTTTACTTGAAATAACCGTTACTACCATCTCCTAAAATATTTTTAGTTTATTTTGAAACACCCTATACAGTCCGATTCAAATTACGTCCACAGCATTGCTATCTCTGTTATTATTACTCTTAGAAAGTAGGTTAAATGAGCAAAGTAGTAGTGTGTAGTGTAGTTAATGCAGATTCGATTCGTTTGGTAAAAACAATTGAATAAAGAATTGTCAAGAAAATCCGAATTTTATTAAAATTTTTTTGTCACGCTACCAAGCATGATTAGGAAGAGCAGCAATTCGGCTTCTATGCTACTGGACCTCGTCCTGAGATTATGCATATTGCTCTTAACCCTATATTGTGTAATTTTCAAGCAACACACAATATACACAATAAAGTCATTTATTATTATTAATATTTTTCGTGTGCCTGAATTCCTTTCGTCTATTAATCAACCACAATCCACGAATTTCTCATCTATCTATCCTAATGCTGCACTTTTATCGTGAATGAAATATAATATAATAGATTCTGTGTCCTTTGCAATATTAATTAATTAAATACAGGTTTTGAAACTCTAAAAGAATAGCGTTTAGAATCAAATAAAATAAATAAATAAGTAGAGATGAATCACCATTCCTACGTAATTTATATCAACTTTACTATATATTAGAAATTTTTAATTAAAGAACAGACACACCCTAACTCAATGTTTTTAGAATGGTATATAGCGCAAGACGTCAAAACCCCTGCGCAGATTAGTGCTATAAGCAAGGGCGTGGTTTCTACCAAGGACGTATTATACAAGGCGCTGCAAAACACTTACTGGACATATATATCTTTAGGCTTGTTTTAAAGCTCTTAATTTTATTATCAAGAGGAAATTTGATATTCAAAAAAGTTCTACTTGGATTTTGTTAGAAGATAATGATGTATGTAAAACAATAAGATAACATAAAATTAGTATCAAAGTTCAATAAGATAATCAAGTAAAAGGAAATGCACGATTTAACCTATAATATTAATAAAATCATTAGAACAATTATATCAATTACAATAAGAGAATTCTCTTTATGAGAACCATTGATCGATCGTACTGAAAGAATCATATGACCATCAATCCAAGATTTAAATTTTGATAAATTAGTGTATAAAGATGGCGCTCCTTTACCGCATTCTCTTGTAATCATAGACGCAATGCCAACTTGCTTTCCCTTACAAACCAAAGCTGCTCCCAAATCTTTAATACAGACTTCACCATCACTACCAACGGCGCAAAATACATTTTCATCAACCAGTCCTTGTCCATATCTTTTCACCTCTTCCTTCAATGATTTCTTGCATTTTTCAGCTTCTATGAGTTTAATTTCAACTTTTCTCAGTATTATAGATTCGATATCGTAGAATTCCTCGTTACTACGATTCACTCCTAAGCCCCATCCCACCAGTGAACAAGGTTGGTTGAAATTCAACGGTTTAGCGTTGATCGGGATGATTTTGATCGATTTTTCCATTCTGAAAGGACGTATAAGACGCTGTTTAAGCCTGGTATGAGAAGGATTTTGAATGATTTGCTTACGTAAATGGCGTTTCAACGCGTATAAGGCCTACATCGTTCTTCAAAGGTACTGCGATGTATTCAGGATGTATTTCTAACTTGGTAGCGTTCCTTTTTTGTTTAACTTCGTTAATTTTATTGGTACCCATCACCACGATGATATCTTTTGGGATCTTTGTTGCGATACAACAGCCGCTCGTTAATACCCAATGTTCTTTGATGTAAGAACCGATACATTCGTAAAATTCCAGAACGTAAATAGCTGCTGTGTATGGAGCATCTGTTATTTCTGCTGGTTTTCCATAAAGAGGGTATTCACCTTCGCTTTTGTTCAAGGGTTTTACTAAGTGACACGTCAATAGAAAAACGTTTAAAATTACGTTTAGATTAGTCATTTTGGCATTATTTTGATTGGTAACTGTCAGGATTAATTGAATTTGTTCTCAATTTTCTTTGTACGTTAAAACTGTAAGTTTGGGTAAATATCTTTGTTTGAGATGTGATAAATTTGCTTGATATTCTTTGTAAATCAAACGATAATATTTAAGTAAGAAGATTTTAATTTACACAAAAATATAACATGTAAGAATTTATATTTTACAGCTATGTCAAGCTATATGTATGAGTTGCTGCTACCCATTTGACATTTTTTTAAATTTCGCGGATGATTTAAGTTGGTAGTTCCGGCAATAAAAATCATATTCCCTTGCATTATGCTAAGAAATTGGCGAATATGTCCCTTATTGTCGGAACTACCAACTTAAATTATCCGCGAAATTCGAAACATGTCAAGTAGGAAGGGATTGTCGAAAATCATCACAAAGTCGTAAATTTACCCTTCAATACCTGCACAATATGTTGGCTGGTGTCTTTTTTCTATACTGCGCTAGTACCACCAGATAGTAAATTTACGGTTTTCTGAGTGTATAGAAACAAATCTATAGAAGAGTGAAATTCGATTTCAGCAGAATTAGTGACTACTATGCCGAAAAGGAGTAAAAGCTGTTGTAAAAGCACGTTGTAGATCAACGAAATACTAATTTTTTTTAATAAAAAGCTATATTTATTAATTACGTACGAGTAGTTTTATTTCAAAATCGCATATTATGTTCGTTCGCTTAAAATTAGGGGGTCTTCAATACTTACGCACATTATAGCTGTATACTATTGGAAATAAAATGTTATTTATTTAAATGAACGAAAAATTTAGGTATATTGTACCTAATTTCTTCCAAACGCTAACTGTTTCAATATTTATGAATGCTGGTGTATAGAGAAATCAATATCTTAACATTACCAACTCAAAAAGTCATAGGCAGGCTAAAATTTCTTCAGTGGTAAAGATGAAGTAGATCGATTAAGTACTTTAGAGCAGATTTTACATAAAAATAGTTTAAATATCCGTGTAAATTGTGCACAGATTAATCACGACAAGTAAGCAGTACAAAACCAGCGTGCAGCAAAATAATTTCTTTAAATTAAGAAATGCGCAAAGTGCTGTTTACTTCTACATATTTCTAGATTTCAGAGGCTGTCCAAATGGAATATTAGAAAATCACGTAAATGAATACATTGGAAGGAATTGAAGGATTTTCCCATAAGAAAGACGTTAAATTATCTTCTACGGGGAAGATACTTATAGGAGTAACAAGTTAGGAAATATGTTACAGTTCCTTCATACAGAATTAAACTAAAAAGATATTCTTTTTAGGTGGAGTCGCAATTGCCCTAGCCGTAATTTCAGTCCCTATGCTAAATATGCTTACCATACGTACCTGCTACAACTTCGCAAATGGAAAACATCTTGATTGCGTTGAGAGGCCGATCGGGGAAATTGATCGACTTAGGATCAGGTGATGGTAGAATCGTTCTAGGTAAATAAGATACAACAAGTTCTAAAATCACTTCTAAAAATCCTTTTTTTATCTTTGAGTTAGCATAGAAGCTGCTAAAAATAATTTTATATCGCATGGCGTGGAGTTGAATCCATGGCTGATGACGTATTCGAAAATCGATGCTTTTTGAAAGGGTTATGCGTAGAATACAAAGTTTTTTAGAAAGGATTTGTGGAAATTCGATTTGTCATTATATGAGAATGTCAGTATTTGGTGTAGAACAAATGGATAGTATTTCATACAGGATGTTCTCAAAGTTGAGGCATTTATTTCAACTGGTGAAAATAAACCATTTTATCAAGAATTGCCTATAAAAAGGTTACAAAATAACAGAGATATTATATGTGGTGGTTACAAAGAAAATAAAAATTAGATATATAATACTTTAGATATGATTATGTTAAAAACGCCTGACAAACCAGCCGAGCAAGTAACATCATATAAACCAATATCGCTACTACCTGCCACATCTAAGTTGTTTGAGAAACTGTTATTAAAGCATTTCAAACCATTAATCAACATACGTCACTTCCAATTTGGGTTCAAAAATCGCCACTCAACAATAGACTAAGTGCACAGAATAACATCTATGATAGTAGAAGCATTTCGAGGACAAGAATATTGTCACACCTCTCTGAAAGAAAATTTAGAGCATTCCGTGAAGAAGCCTTTTCAAAGTGCTATCCTATTCAGCAAGAATTCCACAAGGTAGTGCCCTGGGGCCACTGCTTTACTTACTCTACACCGCTGGTATTCCTACATCAGAAGAAACGACAATAAGCACATTTGCTGATGACACAATTACGGCAAGAGATGCCTCCTCCCATTCAAAGGCAGTTGAAAAACTTCAAACTGCAATAAACAAGATCCACAAGTGGTCTAGGGATTGGAAAATAGAGCTTAACAGTTTGAAATCAGTTCATGTCAATTTTGCGTTGCGAAGAAATGAGACTGCAATCTAAAAATAACTCTGAAGGGGTCAGATCCCTCAAGCAGTATCAACAAAATATCTTGGATCTCTGTCTTGACAGAAGGTTGAACTAGAAACATCATGTGAGACAAAAGGCTGAACAAATCAAACTTGAAAGTGACAAAAATGTACTGGTTGATTGGAAGATACTCCCATCTTGACCTAGTCTATAATGAAATTATAAAACCAATCTGGACTTACAGTGTGCAACTATGGGGTTGCACCAAGCCTTCAAACCCAATAACACAACGTAATCAAAATAAAGTCCTCCGTTTGCTAACAAATGCATACCGCTACGTAACCAGCGAAGAGCTGCAATAACGACCTAGAAGTTAAGTGGGGTGAGCCAAGAATTCGCCGTCAACGTATTATAGAAGCCATCCAACATCTGGACAACACCCGAGTTGATAAGATTGAAGCGCAGTAAACCGCATGAACTGTTATAAAAATTAAAATATGTTTAGTTTCAATATCTAATTTGATGTAAATTTAATTTAATTCGATTAATTTTACGTCGGATTAATTTAATCTTAGGAAAGATCACATTGGTGTTCTAACCTACCCACGTCTTACTTGCAGTATGCTTTAGAAATACCCTGTTAAAATTGTATCATATCCAATAAAGGATGTTTAAAAAAAATGATTTTGATCTTTTCTTGTTTAATTGATTCCATTATAAAAATTGTTCAAAGTTGTCACCATTTATTTGATGCACACATAATCCCGCTTATCGTAGCCGTGAGGCTGTATTATTTTCTATGTCCCAGTGTAGCTCTTGCACATTCCTCGCTTCTCCTTTACGATAAACTAAGTGTTTCAACAATCGATGGAAAAAATTGCAATGTACTAAATCCTTTATGTGTCAGAATTTCTTCGCATAGGAAGCACATTGTCTCACATCTAAAGCAACATCTTTCAATAATTTTAATAAAGTATGAAGAAAATCTAAATAATGTTCGCGTCATTCGACGTGTAATAAATATACTATCACTAAACCAACCCTATTCATTCCTTGTATATAAATGTGGCTCTTTCAGTAGCTAAAATAAATTTAGTATAATTTTTATTTTGTAGCATTGATGTAAGAACCACTGACAAATTCAATTGTTATGGAATGATCTTGTGCCTGCAGCACTTATACCCTGCGATAAAAATATGGACAAGATTGTTCTTGTATAGTCTTCCATACTTTACTGTGAGACATTCCAACTTGAGCTGCTATAGTGCTGATGTTTGTTGTTGGATCGTTTTCGTGAATTTCTAAAATGTCATCCTCAATGTCTGTCATTTCGTGTGGAGCACGTCTTTCAGCGTAACTGACTCAAATCTATTTTGATTTAAGGTGGGCTTTTTGAATGAGTCCTACGACCTATTCTAGTAAGGATTTCGCGATGTTCTCAAGTCTTTTGAATTTTTCCTCTAACAGAATGTGGACGAAGGGCTAAATCGATACAACGGCGGTCCTCATTAGAATATTTGAGGAGTCTCCTGATTCCCGCATTGGTCGGTTGTTCTACCGCAAGAAATCATCCCCAGGATCTTATTTTGGCTTCTCTACAAGATTTTACTATTAATGGGCGTCGCGGAGCACCAAACCACTGCATCTTTGAACATAATAGCGACAAATACAACCTTCCTTTCTGCTTAGCGTCCAATTTGCTGCCTCGGCGCATCAACGGGTAGATTCGCTAGCTATATGTATTGTAATCTTCGTGAGCTTTATGTATTCTAACCTTGTGTGTTGGAGATATTCCTGTCATAGCAGTTGCCTGTCGAGATCTAACTCCAAGTACCTTGTATGATCCGACCATTGAATGACCTCACCTTCAAGGTTCAAATTGCCTGATGGCAGAAGCCTCTTTTTAGAGACACTGATGGCGTGTGTTTTGAAGTGTTTTTCTTTTGTCAAGTATAATGTACACGATATGCAACGAAAATACACGAGGGAGTCGAA
This sequence comes from Dynastes maya, assembly GCA_029619315.2. Taxonomy (NCBI): domain Eukaryota; kingdom Metazoa; phylum Arthropoda; class Insecta; order Coleoptera; family Scarabaeidae; genus Dynastes; species Dynastes maya. The sequence continues at coordinate 10,089,032 of JAROYE020000014.1, forward strand.
GCCTTCTCTTTGACCGCGCGCTCCTGCTGAACGGTCAAATAAGATGATTTGTAAAATGCATGTTAGAGTACAGAGCACGTGGATGGGCGTGCTCTGTACTCTTGATCCGCTTCGAACGAATACCCGAACTCAGCTAGTGGTGACGTGAACGGCGGTTGGCGCCGTTTTCAAATTTTTGGCGCACCGCGGTACAGTGACACAGCTGTGATGTGAACCCACCTTTAGATATGTAATTTAATAAGTCTTACAAATATGTACACTTTATTGCCATAAAATCCCATATAAGTAATAAAATTTGGTTTTAGTGAGCGATGGTTTTCATAAGGAGAGAATTGTTTGAAATATGGCGGAAATGAAATAGATAAAATAAGGAAAACCGGGCTTTATACATTTTTGCTGAATGGACTTCATTTACAAGATCATCATATTAACGAGAAATTAAATAAAAAAGTTGAAAGCATTGCCAAACAGTCTTGCTAGGTGGAAAAGAAAACATTATTCTATTCATAGTTTCTACTCGTTGCAAATATTTAAGCCACTACTACTATTTTGTTGTTTTAGCAGGTAGTATTTTATTATTGCGTTATGCGTTATTTCAACCATTTTGCGGCGCGGCTCTGATCTGTGGTACGTTGGTCGATTATCAGTGTACTTCCAAAACTGCGCTAAGGAGAAAATCATAAGCTTTATTTTTAAGTCGTAAATTTACCGATCAATACCTGCGCAATATATTAGCTGGCGTCCTTTTTCTATATTGCGCAAGTACCGGACGGTGTTCTGAGTGCATAGGAACAAACCTACAGAAGAGTGAAATTCGATTTCTGCCGAATTAGTGGCAATTATGCCGAAAAAAGGTAAAAGTTGTCGTAAAAGCACGTGGTAGATCAACGAAATACCAGAATTAAATTAATTAAAAGCTATATTTGTTAATTACATTCGAGTATTCCATTTATTTCGATATCGCATATTATGTTCCTTTGCCTAAAATTAGGGCGTATCTAATACATCCTTACGCACATTGTAGCTGTATACTATTGGAAATAAAATGTTAAATTCCCCCTTTTTAAATTATTATTTATGTAAATTAACGAAAAATTTAGGTATATTGTACCAAATTTCTTCCAAACGTTATTTGTTTCAATATTTATGAATGCTAGTGTATAGAGAAATCAATATCTTAATATTACGGATATTACCAACTCAAAAAAGTCGAAAAAGTCATAGAACTAAAGTGTCTACAGTGGTAAAGAAGATCGATTGAGTACTTTACGGCATATTTACTTAAAACGAGTTTAAATATCCTTGTAAATTGTGCACAGAATAATCACAAGTAAGCAGTACAAAACCAGCGTGCAGCAAAATAATTTCTTTAAATTAAGAAATGCGCAAAGTGCTGTTTACTTCTACATATTTCTAGATTTCAGAGGCTGTCCAAATGGAATATTAAAAAATCACGTAAATGAATACATTGGAGGGAATTGAAGGATTTTCCCATAAGAAAGACGTTAAATTATCTTCTACAGGGAAGATACTTATAGGAATAACAGGTTAGTAAATATGTTGCAGTACCTCAATACGGAATTAAATTAAAGATATATTTTTTTTAGGTGGGGTCGCAGTTGCCCTATCCATAATTTCAGTCCCCTTCATCAGCCCAGCCCTAAGGAAAATATGCTTGCCATACGTACCTGCCACAACTTCGCAAATCGAAAACATCTTGATTGCGTTGAGAGGCCGATCGGGGAAATTGATCGACTTGGGATCAGGTGATGGTAGAATCGTTTTAGGTAAATAAGATACAAGCAATAATTATTCTAAAATTACTTCAAAAAATCCTTTTTTTATCTTTGAATTAGCATAGAAGCTGCTAAAAATAATTTTATATCGCATGGCGTGGAATTGAATCCATGGCTGGTGATGTATTCGAAAATCGATGCCTTTCGAAAGGGTTACGCGAAGAGTACAAAGTTTTTTAGAAAGAATTTGTGGAAGTTCGATTTGTCATCGTATGAGAATGTTGTAATATTTGGTGTAGAACAAATGGTTAGTATTTTATACGGGACGTTCTCAAAGTGAGGCATTTATTTCAACAGGTGAAAATAAATCATTTTACCAAGAATCGCCCATATGAAAGTTACAAAATAACAGATATACGTGGTGTTTACGAAAAATAAAAATTAGATATGATTTTGATCTGTTGTTTAATTAATTATAATAATAAAAATAATTTAAAACGGTTGATACGCTTGCTTACGGAAATTAGGGTTTCATGAGGAGAGTTGCTATGGAGAAGGGTTGGTGCAGCAGTTAATGGTAGTTTGAATATCTAGAATGATTATTGCGGGTCAGAGTTTTCGATGATGCAGTTCAGTTCTTGACGAAGCGAATTAGATTCAGATATGGAAAGGTCCCTTTGGATAAGAGAATCGATAACACCGCGTTTTTGGGCCGATCGATAGTGTGGGAGGCCATCTATCCTACATTCAAGGTGTCACCGATCGCATCAGCAAGATTCTCTTTAGGAACAACATAAAAACCCATCTTCAAACTCGCAGACTATTTTCCCATCAAAGACCGCAACCATCTGGAAGTCCACGGTATCTATCAGATTCCATGTTCGTGCGGTAGTGTGTACATCGGTGAAACAAAACGGTCGGTCAGCACTCGTCGTGTTACTGAGCACGAGCGTTGCAGCGTGTAGCCGGATCCGCGCTGGCCGAGCATAGTCTGGAAACTAGCCACAAAATCCAATTCAACTCTACCCGCATCTTGTCTCGCAACCCTCATTATTATAGTAGAAAAATCCGTAAATCTATAGAGGTCTTCAAACATTCCAACAATTTAAAATACAAATCCAACTTTTCCGTTTCATTAACCCGAAATAAGCTCTATATAAACCCCTCCGGAATGAATAGTCCCCAGTCAGTGTGCAGTAACAGCCCTGAAGATCTCCCGACGCGGTTCCAACCCGGAAACCAAGAGTATAATGTTATTGACGACCGCGGAAGCCTACGTACCATAAATGTCTCAAGTTTGAGAATATCCTGTATATTATAAAACATATAATGTATTTTTATTGATATGTTTATGACAGATGACTGATTTGGAACAGAAGATTAAAGACGAATGTGTACATGGAAGCAACGTTATAGCTTGCCGATTTCCTCTACCAAACATCGTTCCAACGAGAACTATCGGATCAGGAATAGATACTGTATGGGTGTACGAGATCGATCGGAAAGAAAAACCACACACTTCGTAAAAGTACAACAATTTATTAAATTACTTTACATTTAAAAACAATAAATATGTCTATTAATAATTGTAATAGTAGTAGTAGTTAAAAAATTGTAATCTACTTCTCCTTTCGTACGAAATATACAAACAAACGAGGAAAAAGTTGTATCGTCTTAAGTGAATGTGAAAAACTGATTTGTAGAAGCCGATTTTATAATAAGCGGTCATACTGATTTAGCGAAATGTTGCTGGATTCTTAGCTGCGTTTTTCTTAGTGCTAATAAGTACTGGGTGCTCTAAAATAAAGATTAAGTATAGTAGAGTTTACGAAGATGTCTAATTAATCGTGAAAATAATGGTAAAGATAGAAAAAATTAAAAAAGCATTGATGCCATTGGAAGTTTTAAAATTTAGAACAGTGTCTTGTTAACTTTTAAATAGACAAAGTTAATAAATAACGTGGAACCATTCTAGTATCTTTTTGAGTAGAATTAGGTATCGCCATTCAAGAAAAATCAAAGATTCGAAAGTTTGAATATATCATTTTCGGTACATTTTGTTTCGAACTTAAAAATGTCGGCATTAATAAATCGAATTGCATTTTTTTGTTGTTTTTTAAGCATTGTTTTGCCCTCCGATAGAAAAACACCGTATATGCAGTTTGTAGAAAATGGTGGATGAAATACAACTGACTAAATAACATTCGTAATGTTATTTGATGTTTTTCCAAATTATAATGGTTTGGACAGGATATCACAATCAAAGTATGTCCAAATCTGAGAAACAGAAATTTACGATGTTTTTCTATCTAACGGTAGTGTTGAGGTATCGATGTTTAATCCTTTCGCCTCTATGACGAATAAATTCGCCTTATCTTAAAGTGCTTTAGACGAGTAATTTCGGGCGCATGTCATTTTCATGACTTAACTGGTTCGTGTTATAAGCAAGCCTCGGCAAAACGTACGGGATGACTTATAGGCAGCTGGCAAATATGAATGAAATACGTTATTTTTGTCACTTCCATAGACGTGGTATGCAATAGGTTTTATCGTTTTGGTTTTAGAATCTGTGGGTACTTATTTACAATATTAATTAGAAACATCTTTAAACAAAGTCATTATCTATTATTACACGGTATTACGATTTGCAAACATTGGACAAACTACGTAAAATATTAAAATTTACAGAAACAAGGGTTGAATTAACCTTTACTAGAAGTTTTCAACTGTAAGGCTGGTTCTTCTTGATGTCAGTATTTCGTTAAATGCAGGAAATGTTCTTTCAACATCGCAACCAGTTAATGGAGCAAATTTCAAATATGGTATAAAAGTACGGTATATAATATATAATACGCAGACTGACATCATTTCTGATTTATCTTGCGTCCAAATTCTCTGGGAATAACTTTTAATTGATTTATTGTATCATTTTTCACTAATGTTATGTTGCTCTTCTCAAAATATTTTATTGTTATTATGTTTGTAAAATGGTTATTTATAAGTTGCAATCCGTTTCGTAAGTTATTTTCTAAAATCAATTTACATTCAACAATACTTTTATCGTCGTCGTGAGAATAAAAAGTAAACTCTGCGACGAAAAACTAAACGCAGATGTAGGTATACGAAAAATATCTAAATTTAAGAATTATTTGAAAGACAAGCAGCAATATATAAAACAAGGAAGCCTTAAATGTGTGCAAATTGAATTCGGTATCAGGACGATGTGTTATACCTTAGTACCTTCTACTGTCTGTCTGATACTGTATATTATCGTACACTCTCGTTTCCTACTGATAAGCGCGAATGAACTGCTACGCTAGCAATGTGTTTCCATACGGATTGTCGAGCCTTGGTTATAACATTCAAAATTTTAGCGCATGTCGTAAGTGCATATAACCTTTTATTCTGTAAGGTGTAAAGTACTACGTACAGTAATGTTCACCTCAGATGTTAGGGCTCTAGTACGTCTCTCAGTCGCACCAAACATACCTGTGAGGTGCGAGTGAATGGTCTGTCTGCGAGAGTCCCGACATCTGAGATCGACATTTCTGTATAGTAAAGCGTGATATTTTATTAATATTCTGCTAGCTGTGAATTACATAAAGAAAGAATTTGAAGAATTGTTATCAAAAAATGATGGTGAACACGAAGAGAATTTCGATCATGAAAGTGATTATGATGGCTTTTTTACTTGGCTTTATAACTGGACTAAAATTATTGATAAGGAATATTTTTGTATTGCATGAAGTGGCTCATACTACATGTACATTTGGTACTTGATATTTGAAGTACTTTGCTTAAGTACGCAAGACATGCTAAGACATACCACTACAGTATGTACTGTAGTGGTATGAATCGATAGAAAGTAATGGAGAAGAGGAAAGAGAAACGAAGTGAATACAGCACTGACAGCGAAACTAGTGAAGATGGAGAACCTGAAACAGGGAGTAAAGTCAAATACCGACGCAGGTATCCTACAAAGTGGCTATGTGACAGACGAAGGAACAATTGAACAAGCTTTTGGTGCCAGTAAATCGTATTATGGTAAAAACGCTCAGCGATTGCTCTCCAAACTTTTGTTAGAACGCCCTGTGATAATATCAGAAGTCATCTTCCATCTTTGAAAGGTCTTGTAAGAAAACATAGCTAGTGTAAATTCTTATATCCCGTTCAATTGCTTTCCAACTGTCGATGACGCTTTGCGAATAATTTTTGTAAAACCTTCAGTACCGTTTACGCAAAGTCGTGTCTTACACGTGTACGTGAACGAATATGCAGTTTATAACGTGAACAAGGTGTTTTTGGAAATGCAAGAGCGAAGTTGCGGCTTGTACATATACGCGAACGAATACGCCGTTTATAACATGAGTAAAGGGCACAAATGAATTTGCGTTTATGCAATTTTGTCAAGCAAATGACATTCCACAGTGACACACGTTTAGATGCGCTGAGTTCGTGTAAAATCGGGTGATTACAGTACGCTCGCTCGTACGGTATAACGATAGGATACCCCGAGAAGTTCTAGTAGCTATAATAAGAATGACAAAATTGCTAATGCCAAAGACCGTACTGAAAACAAGAGAAGAAAATGTGCTTTCTATCCAAGATCCAAAGATAGAAAACCAATAAATAGTGTGAACGTTACGAGAAGCCTGTTTGTGTAGACTGTACTGTCTACATTTGCAAGGACTGTGGCCAAGACTAGTTACAATTACTGCAGTTTTTATGTTAGAACACGTTTTTTAGTTACTTACTGATGTAAATCGTAGATAATGTATTAGAATCTTGTTTTCTTAAAACTTATTTTCAATATTTAAGTAAATTATAAGATTGGCTACCTACATTCTTTAATCGTGGTTGAAGTAGTTGCATCAAAATGTAGCTTCTAAAGACGTAAGTATAATGTCATTACTTTAATTTTAAGTTTTTTGTTAAGAACACTTACTGGGGTATGCCCGACCCCACGTCACCACGTATGTTAAAAGTTAACCACCTCAGCAGTTAAGGGTTAATGGTAGTGGAATATTATAAGCTTGTTCCAACACCCTCAGAAAATCGTAAATTTACCGTCCAGTACGTTCGGATATTGCACAGGTACTGGTACCGTAAATTTACGTTTTTTTTAAAGAGTATTGGAACAAAGCTTATAATAACTGTATTTGAGAATAAATACATGAGCAAGCATGATAGACAAGAATGTGATTGGATTTTTTTCTTTATTAAAGGTAGCCTTACCTGAGAATACCCAATCTTAATAAAAACAATGAGCAATTGTAAAGATACATAGATGGTATCACACTATTTACTAATTCTGTATCATCAGAAGTTGCCATGGATATAAGCATAAAAGAGATAGATATAAAACTATCTTTTAGCAACCCATTTGGTACAAAACTTAAATTTATAGTCCACATTCTAAATTTGAACTATCAAACGGTGCCATACAGTTCAGCAATATGTGAGAACGTGGTAGGGATGATGAATGGTGCTGCAAAAAAGACTAAAATTAATAACATTTGCTGTATGACATGTAATTAAAAAAAAAATAAAAGATGAAAATTTAACATCAATTCTTCTAAGAAATAATAAAAGAATTATGGATGACAATTTTACTAATTCTATTTTGTACTTTTCTTTCGTCTCACAGTTACAAATAAATCAAGGCATGTATGAGCTTGTGCACATCTGTTGGTCAAATATTCTACATTTTCAACAACAAACGTTTTCACCTAGCTTTTCTAGAATCAACAATTCCTACTAGAAATCTTTGATTCAAAATATTTTACTAACAAATATATGTACAACAATTTTAGTGGTGGAAAGCTTAGGAGGTGTTCGTAGCTTTTGCGAGCATCTCTTAGGTATTGCTGAAATATTTTTCTTAAAATTGCTGATTACACAATTTAACATAATGGATTTTTTTGTTACCACCTGAACGAAACATTATTTCTTATAGATTTTTTTGGCGCTGATTGATAGAATTGCTCCAGCCCGTCAGGATTTTGAGATATCCTAACCTTAAAGTGTTCATGCCCGGAGTCTGAATTTGTACCAACAGTACGTCTTTCCGGGCTTGGTGGCCGTGGTCTTGAAATAATGTAAGTCGACGTTTCGCCAGACACTGCGGCTGGCATCTTCAGAATGACCACCATTCCTTAGACGACTAGTGAACCTTCAGCGTCGTCCTAAATAAATCATCGAAATTGGACGGTAGAAGATTGGAGCAATGTATTATGGACCTACGAATCCAAAATTCAAGATTTTCGGTTCGCGAAGACGAGTGTTTGTAAGAAGATCTGTGGGTGAACGTGCACTAGAGCAATGCACAGTCTCTACCGTTAAACACGGCGGTGGTTCGGTAATGATTTGGGGTTGTTTTGCTGGTACATCCGCAGGGGATCTCGGAAAAAATCAAGGCATAATGAGAAAAGAGCAATACAAACGCACCTTAGAGGAAAATGCAATACCTCTGGTGTAAGAATTTTGGGCCAGAATATTGTATTCCATCGAGGCAATGATCCAAAACACAATTATGCAAGCAATATTTAGAACAGTTGGAAGAGGAAGGAACACTAATAATCATGAAATGGCTATCCCAAAGCCCTGACTTGAATCCCGTCGAGTTATTATGGGAAAAACTCGATCGGGAAATACGAAAAACTGCTTCAACTTCAACAGATGACATGTGGAACAAATTACAGGTAGCGTGGGCTCGAATAACTCCGGAAACATTGTTAAAATTAATTACAAGAATGTCCAGACTATGCGACGCAATCATTAAAAGTACAGGAGGTCACATAGACGAATCTAAAATTTAGGTCAAATAAATAATTTTAATTGTTAAAGTTGTATATTTGTGTAGTCTTAAATACCAAATGCATATTTTAATATTTCCATTCAAGTATTTAATGAATCGCCCTGTAATTTGAGGTGCCCAAATACTTATGAGCGGTAGTGCACACCTCCCAATTCCACGTATTTCAGTAAATAACTGGCATGACTCCCTTAGAAAGATAAGTTTTAACGCCAAACAGTAAGCAAACGAAAAGAATATTTTAATTCGATATTTTGCTTCTCCATTCAATGGGTACAGATTTTCAAGATTAAATTGATTATGTGAACAAAAGAGTATGTCAAGCTTTTCGCTCGTAAGTCATGCAAATCCCTTTTCTTTGACAATACAGATGGATATCCCTGGACAGGCCGCATCATACCCGGACAACCATATTATCCCCGGATACGCTAAAAATCCGGACATGTCATTGAAAAGCCGGACGTCTGGTAACCCTAATCATAGCCTAATGCCCCTGTTTTAAACATTTTTAGACTTTTATACCATTTCCTGATAATCTCGCAAAACCGCTTGAAAATGGTTACTCAGGGGGTCGTTGATCACAAATTGGCAGTGAAAATTTTCAAATGTAATATGGTGGATCTAATACGGCAGCTACAGCTACCACCATCCCCAGCGGTGTAACTCAAAATGTGGAGAAATCACTTTAAAAAGGTTATTCTGTGGTTTTCGAGATTACTGACCACAAATCTGCAGTCAAAATTTACAAATTCATGATGGCGGATCCAATATAAGAGCTACCACCATCCATAGCTGAGTAACTCAAAATCTGGGGAAATCGCTTTAAAAAGATTATGCGGGAATTATTGGGGTCACCGATCACAAATCTGCAGCCAAAATATCTCCTCAGGAAAGCATTTTGGAGAAAATGTCTTCAAATAAAGCTTATAGGTGTCAAAAAGAAGACGTGTACTTAATTCAACAATTTGATCCCTGCAGCGAGACCAACTGTCCACCTATGATCGGCGCAAATTTGATGCAGAATAATTTTAATCGGAAGAATGGATCCGCCATCTTGGATTGCAGATTTGTGATCAGTGACTTCAAAAGCCCATGAGTAACTATTTTCAAGCGGTTTTGCGAGATTATCCTGAAATTTTAGTAAAATTTGTCTAAAAAAGTTTAAAACGGGACATTAGACTATGATGGCTAATGCTTACGATGCACTATAGAATGAAATTGGTATATCTCGAGGAAAAAAGTCGGATCGAAACAAGCGAAAATGGATTTTGAAGGGAAAGAGTATTACTAAATGATAGCATAAGCAGAAAAAATCGCTATTCTCATAACATAACCTCAAATATTACCAAAAACCATATTTTTTGGCACTTTGAGAATAAGATATCTCGTAATCTTGACATGTTGGGGCAATTCTGCGGCCGGATTCGGATTCAGCATCAAGAATTGTATATAAAAAAAAGATTATATGTCTGACTCAGATGGCAAAATTTTGACTACTTGAAATTCTACTGGAATAAAATATGTTTGAAAGGTGTTCAATTTATTAAATTATAAAAATAAATTTCATATGTTACATTAATTTTTTCCACCACTCCTATCCAGGCATTATTATTAAGTACTGCTGTAGCTCATAAATAAGTTTAGCGCGTACTATTTCCCAGCCTTGCCCCAGGATTGCTTTTCCAAACGGTATTAGATTTATGGCCAAATCAAACATTTAATCATTATCATTTTCTAAACTCACAAAAATACACAAAAATTAATGCTAATGTCGCTCATGGTATTGGCGATAGGTGTCGCCGAGAGACATATTCAGTGCTGCTTGTGGAGATTAACAACATAAACTGAGAGGCAAACGCAATTGTATACAGCAGAAAATTGTGCTCGGAACCACGCCGATGACGCCGGGTAGGCAGAAACATGTCCGTGTATTAGTGCTATTTTCTCTGCTACATTGTTTTTGCCGGGAATGATTCCACCAATACCATTCCAGTTACATTAGCATTAATTATCAGCAATATTTATATTTTTAACAAGAATCAATTTTTGGTGTGTAAATATAAAAATATGAAATTATTATTATTTCTGTTACGAAAAGGTAGAAATAAAATAAAACTCATATACCTAGACGTACATCAGTTCGAAACAGCTAAAGATCCAGCAGCGAAACTATGCCATTCAATTATTTCACCTAAAACCTCAACAAAGTTAAACACACTATATATAATAGCTTGAATCGAAAAGCATTGTATGCAATACGAAAATGAAACAATACCGAGGTGTATAAATAAGCTAAGTATATAAAGTGTTGAAGGATTGTTGCGTGTAGGAAATAGAAAAAAAATTAAGTGAATGCTAAACGTAATCTAACTTCACACTAGTCTCATGGTATACTTAGTTTCAAAAATGAGAAATTATACATTTCCCCATTCCTTCGATTCACTTTTTTTATCTATTTATTTTTTTTTTTTTCGTTAGGTTTATATCATTTTCCTTTTTTTTTTGATTGTTTAACAATTGACAAATTACCTGTATTACTTCCATTATTGAGGTTTTTCGAAATAATAATATTGTAAAAGTAAGAATAATAAAAAACACACCCACACAAAGAGGAAAAAAAGACGTGACGCACAACAATGACAAGGAATGTAAATATGATTTTTCTTTCATATATCGCTCTGTAGAAAAACAGCTTTCTTTCGTTTTCTTGATATGTACATAAACAATAGAATTGATTCAAGTTTTTAAGTTCATAGAATATCCTTCCGGAAGAAGTTTTTTTTTTGTTTTAAATGGAGAGAACACAGAGAATGATGAACACACCGAGATCACTGTTTTATGGAAAAATTCACAGCGAGACGCTCTCAAAGGTAATCGGAAGAGATTTCTGTGAATTTTTCGTAGAGTTGACAGTATTTTTAGTTACAAATAATCTACACAACATTATATAGAGTCCATCAATTTTTGCAAACATCACATTGATTTTTTTTTATTTTTAAATAACATCTATATATTGTTATATATAAGAACAAAAGTCTGAAAATGGTTTTACCATTGTTATTGCCGTTTTGAAACTATAAGCGGCGCTGGTAAAGAAGTTATTGAAACATTGGAAGATTTTGGGAGATTATTTTTTTGAACTGCTTCTAAATATGATTTTATAAAAATTGCATTGATAATGAAAAGTGTCACAGCTCACATTTAACGAGTGTCATTATACACGTTGCGACACAGATCGGCTGTACATACAACATGAAGAAAACAACACCGTTCGACACAACGCATATATCGATTATATTCGTCAGCACGAGTTCGTTCGACAGAGCCAGGGCGGGTACGAGAGGAGATACAGCTAGTAACGATGTCGTAGAGCGGTTTAGAATTTTTATTTATTTTCTACATAGTTATGTAGAGTAATTATTTTTATTTTCTTTTATTTCATCAGAATACTTTTCGTTTCTTATTTAGAATTACTTTTTGGTTTCGTATACGCCTCCTAGCAGCAACAACATAAATATGAGAACTTATTTTCAACATAATTTGCGAATACATAATACGTAAGTTCCGTAATCGTTCTCTGTCCCAACGAAATTATGCCTACTGCCTCTGTTAACGCACTGAAGACATACGCTGCTGGGTAAGACGAGTGTAAGCGTTGTAGGGGGATGCGGGCTCTGAGTCACAATCGCCACGATGCACATACATACATAGTATTCCACTGTTACAATTGAAAGCCAGTATGTACAGCCGCTCAGTGTCGCAACGTGTATATGTTACCGTTACTTTGATAAATGGGAGTAGTATGCATAATAACCGGGTATTATACATAATACCAAGCGCTTCTGATTAATATGATAAATATTTTATATCTTAAAGAATTAATCACATTAATGTGTTATTGTGAATAATATCCAGCACCCTCTGGTTAGTATAAATGTCACACTTAAGCAGGTTTGAACCTGTCTGTGTGCAAGTTTCAACCTGTCTTAGTTGCACATGGCATCTAATTGCTTGGTTTCATGGCAGTCGAGGTTGAATATTCATTGAGTGCAGATGACTTGTGTTATCTTGATATGGATACCGGTCGTTTTAACACAATGGAGGCTTGTTTTAATGAAAGTTTATTGAATGTGCTTAAGAATAAGAAGAAAAATAGCGGGACGATGAGTAAAGGAGGCTACCAGAACTTAATTGAGAAAGTGCGTGTGTCAAAATCTAAAACCAGAGGGAAAAAACCTGAGGATTATCAACGATTGAAGCGGTACGACATTATGAAGTTGGGTGATAGTGAAAAATGAATATACCCGGTGAGTGACGAGTCATCATCAGTCCATTATTATGTGCATACAGAGCAATCTTCAACATAATTCACAAGACACACTTGGCGATTGGACATGGAGGAAGAACAAGAATTTTGAAGCAGCTGCAGAACAAATATAAAAACATCACTCAAGAACTTAGGTAAAAATGTACTTGACATTATGTGAAACCTGTGACAAGAAATCAAAAGTGGCAAAAAAGGACTTGTAGTGCGACCCATGATTTTCAAGGAGATGAACTCAAGATGTCGGGTTGTTATTTAAACAAATTCAATCAAATTAAAAAAAAAAAAAGGAAATCAATAGGTCGTAGATGGTAACCAAAGTTAAAAATAAAAAAAAAAAAAAAATTTTACTCATTTTCAGACTTTTGTCCTATTCAATAAAAACGGCAGGAATATATTACGTTCTAAATGATGTAATTTCTATCTGAAATACTGAAGTGATTTGTATATTAAAAAAAAAAGGATTAAATGAAGTAGATTTTTTTTAAATCTTAATATGCAAATATACACGAAAAACAAACATCCAAAAATTATCAAATATACAAATTACTTAAAAAAAAAAAAACAAAATATACATACATCAAAAAAAAAACAAACAAACAAGGGACGATCTAGTAATAATACATTTGTAGAAATTACACCTTTACATGAAATCTTTTCTTTCAGTAACAGCAATTCCCCCTCACATCATTAACCCACATCCATAGACACAAAGATATTTTATCCAGTAACATTTTTTCTTCACTAAACATCTAGGCCAAACAGAGAGGATCAGAAAGATATATTTTTTTTAATTTCTTTTGTTGTTTCAAACATATAAACGCCTCCTTAAGTAGTTCCCGAAAAAACACCGATTTTATGGTTTTTTTTTTTTAACTTACACCCTATAATCAGAAAATCTTACAGAATTATCTGTCATACTCTATTATCTTATCTATCTATTTGGATTGGCAATATAAAAATAAATAAATAAAATAAGAAGTCCTATTAGTTGGTACTTTTATAGTGAATCTAAAAGCGTATTCTACTTTATGACTTTTAGTGTCAGGAATAATTGTGTAATCTAGTTAGCCATGGCAGTGTTAGTGTTTGTTTTTTAACATTAGATCCACTATAAACACACTAATTAAGTTGTTTTGTAATATTTCAGCGCCATTTAGTGATTATCAATAAAAATGGATTCACGAAAAATCGATTTATCGTCCGGTGGCGATCGCGAAATTGTAAGATCTACGCCCTAATAGTAAATAGCTCGGAAAGTTTTCCCGTATCTATTCTTAACGCATCTGATAGAGAAAAACATCAGTTTTAAAGACAGAAAGAGATGATGACAGAGATGGAGAGTACAGACAATATCATATACAACAAATCTTGCTTAGATATGAGGGGATGCATCAATATTTAGCATGTAATATAGACTATTGATGTTAAACTTAACCTATAATAATTATATTTTCCTAATCTCTACGTCTAATTTGTCATACTCTATTAGCCTCTGGACTTTTTTCTTTTTTCTCTCTTATTGCAACGATCTACAGAATGTCCTAAATTATCTGTTCGTTATTGCTGACTCGATTGTTATAAGAGCTATGAAATTATTCAAATCGTGAAATTTTTAAATTTTTTATAAATCTATTGATGCTATTTTTCAAGGTCAGTGCTCCTGTCAAAATTTACAAAATAGTTTATAAACATAACTTTTTAAAGAAGCACTTTTGAACACATGTTTATGGGAACTTTTTTACAGTTTTGTTTCGTGTATCACGTTGGTAAAGTTAGGTCAAGCAATTCAGCTACAACCTGTATAGTATGAATAAAACAATATACAATGTGTCCCCGGATCTCTTGTAAATTTTTCTTGTTTTTTTTTCATTGCTGATAAATAGTTTTTCTAATTTTGGAATATTCAATACAGTGCTCAAATTTGCGATAAAACATACAGAGCGTTAAAAAAATTATGGAATGTGACAAGCTGCCCTTATTATTAATTTGTATTTGTAGTAATCAAAGAGGCTTGATCCTAATCCGATGGATAATCAGTAATTAATCTTTACTGATTTTAAAGAAAAATTAAAGACAATAATTCTTCAATAGAAATATGTACAACCCCTGAGATATATTTTGTATATATTAATAACTATGGATAGATATAATGAAATCTTATAGCAATTTTTTCAATTTCAAATTAAAAATTACGTTAAATAATATTTTTAGATATTTAATTTAATTGTGATTCTTTGATAAGAGTTGATTTTATATTTTTTAAACTCTTGTAACATCCTGTATGTATTTTCACAAGTTTGAACTTTGTTTTCAACACCTCAAAATAAGCAAAACAATTGATTTTTCAAAATATAAAAAATAAGAAAATTTTCAAGAGTGGGGCACCCCATTCGGGAACACATTGTATGTAAATGGCGATTAAATTTCATGTGATCTATTAAATAATGTGTGAATTTTTAGATAAATCACTCTAATTACGTCTCGCAGCTTATAATTTTCGTTTTTTTATATTTTTTCCTTCGATTGCAACGATATTTTATATATTTTTATTGAAAATAATTGGCATAATACAATTTCGAGTTTTATTTTCCATATTCCACAAGGTGCTAAATCTCCTATTTTCTTTACTGAATATTTTGAGGTTATCTTTCCTGTCAGAAATTTTTAAATAAATATTATGACGTCACAGATATTTTTAGGGGTCATCACAAATTTTCATATATTTTTTTGTTAATACAATTGCACTAAAAAGTGTCTCTCATACGACGTAACTTGAAAAAATTGCTCCTATACCCTATTGTTTGACACGTTCAAATATTTGCGGAATAAATCTGCAAAAGTCGAAAAATTCATATTTATTGATTTGAAATATGGCAAGAAAAATGTTCAGTGAAACACTGCATTTGCATAAAATAGCCAGATTTAAATAACATTACGAAAGAGAAATACAAGTTTTTTTTTACGAATCTAATCTACTGCATCAAAGATTATCCGCTCAAAAATTGTAAAAGATTGATTTTTTTGCCTTTTTCTTCTATAGGAGTAAATTTGGTTTCCGTTTCGTCAAAGGAAATGGGAACATTTTGAAAACTACCCCTAGAAAACGGATTTAGCCGCATCTGGACGAGCGTCCGTTTATTTCGCTTCGCCGAACACCACGTCATTTGTTGCCGTATAGCAAAAAAAAATACGAAATTGTAGCGCGTTGTATGCGAACTATTATATTAATAATAGCCGATAACGTAATCTTTGTCGGGAGCGTTACGGGCCTGTAAGGATAGAACCGATAACGAGCGGGTCTATACGGCGAAAGTTATGCATCACTAAACGCTATCTAGGCATCCTAGGGGAGATACGGGACACGTCCGGATGATAAACCGTATCCTTGAAGCTTGCGGTAGGATGAAGGAATTTTCGAGTTAGTCGCTGCAAACAAGTTTAACGGTGACTGTACATTTTCGTTCATATTTTTATTATTTTTAAGTTATTTATATGCAATTATTATGATTATTTTGTCGTGTATATTATAGCGAAAAATGTAACGGGGTCGATGAAAGATATCATTCTTGTAAAAGAAAAATGTTGGGAACCCCTGCTCTAATCCATCTAGATATTGTTCAATAAAACTCTAAAATATTTCAAGTTGCGATGGTGTAAATTTACGCATGTAATCGTGTACAATAAGCCTCATCCAAACTGAATACTTCCACAAATGTTTGCTACTTCTATTTCAACCTATACGCCATAATATAAATATTTTTTTATAATTTTATTGATATTAAGGTGGTAGCGCGTTAAGAAGTTTTTGTTTAAATCTAAATATTCTTTCAAAATATGTAAAAATGTATAAGATTTTATTTCAAAAGCCGCTATTTTATGAAATAAAACGATTTTTAGCTGCAATAATATTAGCAATAATGAGCACATACTTTGGAACAGCCTGTATGGAATTTTTGTATATAATCTTATTACATGCTTACGTAAAAATATTTAACGGATTATATACAGCCTGTATACACTTTAAAGTTATAAAATATGAAAACACGACATATCAAGATGGCTGATAAAATAATACAATGATGCCAACTTAATTTTTTACATTGCCAAACCAAAAAAAGATCGTTTGCCTCGTAAGTGCAAGTGTCAAGGTCATAATACTTCTTTTTTTTAAATATATCGAACTAATTGTTTTGTTGCGTGAAACAAGCGCTAAAAATCTCAGAACTCAAGTGCTATTTCAAGAACGAAAAACGCTCAATCAACTTTAATACTGCACAAAAGTGTATAGGAAAGAAATAGTGTCGAAAAACGTACACATTTAGTACAAAACACAAAATAAAATCGGTACGCCGCTTGGTTTGCAATTTTTATTCTATATATAAGAGACAAGTCGTCGAATATATGCTTCCCAACGTAAACAGCATGGGTAGTTCGATGCAAACGGCCGGTGAGGCGGCGTTGTTTGCGTGCGAAGGTTGGTGGTGGTGGTGCGGCGGCGGGTGTCCGGTAGGATTATCTTTTAACTTACGTATTTTGACGAGGAACTTGTGTCTGGCCAACGTCAAGCGGTCGTATTTTGTTATGTACTGGGGTTTTGCCGTTTGAGTCATCTCGAAGGTGTTCATCAGTTCGGGGCGTCATAAATCGGGAAATCTGCGCATAAGATATAATACCTATTAGTAATACACATACTTAACCTCTTGGAACAAACGAAATTTTAAGCTACAAATTCGACAAAATACTTTGTTTTGTAATTTTTCCATTATATCCAGTTGTTCCTATCTAGGAGCCGAGGATAAATACACAGAAGTTGCAATTCAGTCCATCTCTTGGGACTTACTACAACTTTGGTGTTTGTCATTCTAGCGAACAGGTGACTGCAAACGTTTGGTGACATTGGTGGTGATTTTTCGATATTTTTAGTAAGTATTGCTCAAAGAACATTAAATAGTCTTAGTGATGGTAGAACAAATATATTTCATAAATACAGTCCGTAGTAAAGCTGGCCACGAGCGGTACCGCGCAGTAGCGTAGAGTCGACCAGGCCTCGCGTTCCACTAGAGTTATTCTGCTAATAGAGATGTTTGCTGCCACGTTTCATGGTAGGTTATAACACGGTCTAGAAAGTTATTACCTCCCGCTAAAAACCGTCGTTTGAGTTCAGAACAAAAGCGAACACGGGCGTCTTTATGGATTTGAGTCAACTGTCTTGAAACCTATCTCGAACACGTTTTGCGATAATTCAGCTTGCCATGAATGATTGAATACACAGTTCCAGCACTAACATTACACAAAAGCTAACTTCAATCTTTGACGTTACGCGAACGCTCTATATTAATGCGTCACACACTAAAAAGCTCGCATTCGTTTGAACGATCAATACACGAATTTACCTTAGTCTTGAAATATAAGTTGCACACTGAAACACTCGGCTTTGCTAGGAAAATAACTTACTCAACGGCAAGTTGAACCAAGTACAAATCACGATCAGTTAGGACACACATTTCGAATATACAATGTTTCAATTAAATGTTCATGCTCTAAAAATAACCTATTGCTGACTCTATGACCTTGGGCATTACCGGCAACGGTTGAATGTGGACTTGTACTACAGAACTCGATGACTTCTTACCGAGTAATACGTAACTTGCGAAATTGTGATAAAATTACAATTGAATTTGTTTTGTGCATTTTTATAGATAAATACAAGGTGTCTTAAAGTGTTTTGCGCTTTTCTTTTTAATTTAGCTCAGGTTCTCATCAGTTGTCTCAATTAACTAAGATGGCCTCATAAAAAAAATCGTTTGAAGCCAAGTACGGGCTTTTTGGTGGCCAGTTGAGGACCAAAAAATTTACAGTAACTGTTTGTCCGTTGTTATTTTCAAAAAAGTATGACTCTATTATGCCTCTGGAGGATATTACTTCCCAAACAGTAGCTTTAGGGCTCTACGAGGTGCGGTAATTAGATAACCGGACTGGTGCTACTATCGGCAAACAGCGAGCACGCCACGGCAGGTTTGAACATGTCTGTGCTTGTAGATGCTTCCCCCACCCTGAGCTCGATGGGCACGGTTGTACGTCGCTCAGTCTCGCTGTAGCAATCGTCCGCGGGAGTCCAGGAGCGCGAATATTTACAACCGAATCACTTTCAATAAATTTCTGTATCCGGAACTTGATTAGATTGGCACTAAATGCTTCATTGACGTTATTAAGAGAGACCGTTCCATTGTGACATATGTCAATTCTGACATTGAATTTCCAAGGGTTGTTTTACTCAATGCAAAAAATCAGGCAATTATATATCAACAGAAAGAAAATTGAGAAACGACAAATAATTTAGCCGTTTCACCGGGATTATCGTGAGATGGAGATACCAACTAATAAAATGCTAGGGACAAGGAGAGGGGAACCCGATGTTATATAAACGGTTGGAGTAACCGAGAAAGAGGCCAAAACGTCTTCAAAATTGATTTGGTGGACACCGGCTGAACGACGATCCTCACAGTGGATATACCTTCGATGCTGTATTATTTTTAATATTATAATACATACAGGGTAGCAAAGCATTGTTAATCTGTTCATATTTGTTAATAAAATGACGAAAGGATTGATTGTATTTTGGACGATCACAATAAAAAAAAAACGAAGAAGGAAAAAGAAACATAAAAAGAGGGGGCACTTACTCACCTTGTGGGGTCTTCCGTATAGTCTTTCGGCTTCGTGAACAAATCTTTTGATATGTCGTTCCTGAATTCGAACTGCTGAAATGTGATCTTCGCCGTGACCGTCGGCAAGATGGGAATTTCGACCTTGACGGGAAAACCATTCGGCAACTTGAACGTGATGAAGTCGCGAAGCTTCGAGAAGTGCTTGAACGGCGCGATCACCTCAAGCACGTTCAGAAGCATCTCGACGGATAGAGGGAAATCTGAACTCTGTCACCATAAGAACATAAACATCAGCACAAAAGATTAATTGCGAAGAAGAAAGGGAATCCAAGTGCTAGTACTTACCATTGCTATTGTCGCCTTAAACGATTTTGACGATTCCTTATAAACTAAATCTCTACCTAATCTAGGATAGCTATTGGTTTCCGAGTTGATGTACTGATCCCAGGTAATGTTTTTGTCGGGTGGAGGACTTAGGCTCGTCCTCCTTACAGGCTATTAATGAAATCAATTAAATTCTTCCCTAAGGCAAAAGGAGGAACTTACTACTCCGTTTTGATCAAAGCCTTGTAGACTGCCGCCTTTAGTAAAGCTCTCCAGCAGCGCCTTATTCTTTTGGAGATCATCCGTCGATAGATGTTCCCGTCTCTTCCGACTTTCTAACACTAAACCGTGCACTGTGTAAAGTTCGCTTTCGTACTGGCCAGCTACCAATTCCTTCCGATCCTCCCTGAAGATCCAGCCACTCTGCGCGCGCGCGAAGGATATGCTTTTCGTCGATATTTGAGCTGCCAAAATGTCGGTGGACATCAAGAGATCCACTTCGTCTTCTATCTCCATCTCGCTCTCCTGATTAAGTATAAGGCTATAATTAGTAATATCTTAGAATTCAAATACTAAGATTATTATCTTATTAATCTTTCTACTGTTCTATTTTTTCGTAATGGGACACCATGCGAGGGTAATCTGAAAGGTTTCAAGCCTCAACATGAAGATGGCGTTACCCGTCAAAAATATTCTCTAACCTCCAAATTACATCTTTTGCATTTGAACTTGGTACACACGTGAAACGTATGTAAAAGGGTATTTGTTAAAATTTAACTCTAACTTTATTTATTAATGCACCTCCGTACAAACATTGCCAATACAATAATTCCTATTATCAAATTTGTCATATAACAAATACATAACACAAAATATAAAAAATAGAGATAAAATAGATAAAATGTATCTGACAAACAACACATTAAAAATCAGTTTCTAGAAAATAGTATGCACGTAATATCTTGTCGGTTATGTTTGTTAAAGGTTGTGGTGTTTAATGATGTTAGATTTAGGAGTAGTTTATTATATAACTTTGGCACACAATAATAAGTGGCACATCAGGATTTAATAGTTGCGATGAAACGGTATGAGTAGTCTACCCTTTTGTCCAGTGAAGTGACAGTGAATACCCCCGTGAGGAGTTCCAGGTTACAGTGTACCTCTAGGACTCGTAGCGTAGTATACCGCATGTCTTCAATTGAATAGGATAGCATAGGTATCTTTCCTATTATTATTGTATTGTTAACTTAAACGGGTTTAGGAAAGATTCGCATACTTATGCGTCGTGTAAAACAGCCTTTAATGTTAGTAGTTTTCTGACGAAGCTACATTTACTTCAAATGGAATAGTGAATTGTCAAAATTGTCGATAGTGGACATCGACCCTAATTTCATGATTAATGCTCGCGATCAATATTATTTTAAAACTAAAGCCTGGTATAGCATTTACAAGGATAAAATAATTTGGCCCTTTTTTTCGATAATCCATGAATTCACAACGTTATTTCAATTTTTTACAAAATTAGTTCAATGATTTTCTGAAGGACCTACCCGTACATGAACGCCAACAGGTATGGTACCAACAGGAGGGTGCAACATGCCATAGTACGTTGGAAATATCTGGAAAATACTTGTAATGAAAAAGTAATTCACACATTTTCTGGCCAGATTTGAATCCCTTAGATTTCTTTTCGTGGAGTTATTTGAAACAGAAGGTATACCAATATAAACGTCGAACATTTGGAAGAGATCATTACAGAAACGTTTCAGGGTATAACTTCCGATATGATTACAAATGTATTAAAAGAATGTTATTTTAGAACGGTTATCTGCATTGAAAGTGAAGGTGGTTATATTGAAGCATTAGCGGTGTGAGAGAAAAGCTAACACGAACATACTATTTTAATAAATTAATGTTATTACGTAATTATTATACCTAATAACATGTGATTGTGAAAATCACGTAACTTCTTTTGCATCCTCGGTTATGGATCGGTCGTCCGTAGGCGTGAGAGAGACTGGAAGGAGGGTGAAAAGGGAGCAAACTGTACGACTGTACGCGCGCGATCGACGTAGATCGAAAGGGGGCTACTTTTCCTATCAAATAGGCGTATTTTCGTTCGAAACAGGGACCCGCAAGTTTATTAACCAGGGTTCGGTAATTCCACGGGGTAATGGAAAAACACACCGGACGCGCCGTCGCAGTCTGGGCCAAACGTGAGATTTATAATACCTTATTATTAGAGTAACCTAAACTTGCGGACTCGCATAATTTATTAATTAAAAAGAAATTAGTTAGGTTTAGGATTAATTTTTATTTATTTTTATTCTGCATGGTGTAAAACCCATAATGGAATAATCATACATTAAAATTTATTACTCATTTACGAGGTTTGTTATAAAATATGAATTTTACACAATAACAAAGTACCTTTATTTTTGTCAAATTAAGAAATTGTTTATAAAAAAAAAAACGTTGTTTAGGATTAAAAACCAGGTTGAAATATACAGATTTCGTAATTTTTACCTATAGAAACTCCGCATGTTCCTCCCGACCTAAATTTGAAGTCGAATATCTCGAAAACTATTCGACATATCGACATATTATTTCCTCAGAAAGTAGAACTTTTAATAAAGAGTACACACTATATAATGAGTAAAGCGTGACAAACGGTTGCACCCGCAGAAGCGCCGATATTGTTTCTTAAATTCAATACATGACGTTTACTTTTAATATGACTTCTACATTCAAATGTCGTGCGACCTAGCAATCCTATACCGCAAAATTTGCAACGAACGTGCGAACCTGTAAATTCCAAGCCAGGGAAACGCCAAATATATTTCTTCACATGCGATGCAAAAGGTACGCCAGGCTTACGTCCCATGTTTTCGAAAACAATGAGAATCGGATAAATAACCGAATCTCCGAACTCCTCAATGTCTACCGCATTACTGAACTCTGCATCCGCATACGTACATACACCTCCCCGTACAGGCATCTCTGAGAGTACAACTGTTTGTCACGCTTTAATAATGAGTTTAGCTTTGATTGCTCCATTCTGTCATCTACTAATACATAGACAAATCAGAAGTTTTTATAGGCGGATAACAGCAAAAATCTCTTCAATACTAGAATTCAGTGTTATTAAAAACGATTTATCTGGAATTCGCTGAATTCCTCCACCAATCTCATTCGTAGTTTTTGTGTTGCAACTGTTGTAATATATTTTTGAAAAATCCATATTATTACGTTAAACATTTTGTGCAGTTATTTTGGAGTTCTTGTAAAAATAAAATATAGAACTTATACTACAGGGTATTAAAAAAAAACGGTTAAATATTTAAGGGACATATATTACGATCAAAAACAAGTAAAAAAGCCCTAATAAACATGGGTCCGCAAATCAACCGTTTTCGTGATTTATCGTACATTTATCTTTTTTGAAAAGCAACGAAAACCACAATTTTCATTATCAGTTGTTTTTTTTTTTTTGTTTGTCGCTTTAGTCGTAGAAACCACGACTTTCTCTAAAGTAAAATTGTTTTTATAAATTTTATTATCAGTTCGCAGTACTATGCATACGATCTTTCCCAAATAAAAGCGATTTAATAAAAAAAAAACAACTTTACGTAAAGCATTTTGTTTTGATATGACATTTGCGTTATTAGTCAGTTCGCTGTGAATTCATAAGCTGTTTTCTGGTAGTGAATTTATTTTCGACGCAAGGGAAATTAGTTTCCGATTTGCAATGCCTTATTCAAATGCTGAAAAGGCCGACATGGTTTTCATGTATGGTCGTGCCGATGGAATTGCTTTAGAAGCTCGTCGCCTTTATTGACTTTATGAGACTTTTCCCAATCGTCAACGGCGATATTGCGATGTTTGAAAACGTTTACCGGCGGTTGTGGGGGATTTTTGGAAAGGGTGCGGAGTTCCTTCTATTTCAATACAGGATGTACATCATCCTGTATTGAAATAGAAGGAGAACATCTCGAACATCTGTGATTATCGTGTTCTGTAGCGCTAAACGCTAAAAGATGCAAAAAAATTAAAAAAAAAAACAATTGCGTTTATCTCGAAAACGGTTGTTTTGCGGACCCATGTTCATTAAGGCTTTTTTATTTGTTTTTGATCGCAATATATGCCCATTAAATATTTAAACGTTTTTTTTGAACACCCTGTATATTAAATAAAAATAAAATTTGCCATTATTTACTATACAATACAATTTAAACATATAAAACATAACTCAAAATTAAACTCACCTCATATTTTACATTTTGATAAACTTTCTGAACATTATCTAGAACTGTCAAACTTTGATTTGGAGCTGCGTTTCCATTAAAAATAAACGATATATCACCACGTTCCCACCTCATATCGGAAAAATCAACCAGCGTCGTATCTAGCCTAATATTAGCACCGCATTTATATATTTTACATATATCCGAGGGCAGTATTCTTGAAACTAACGGAACTGGAAACAAATTTATAGATTTCGCAAATATAATATCTGCAAATAAAAAATATCTTTACCCCATGATTGAAAGTCCCATTTTAATTCCATATAAAAATCATTTATCCTGTTTAAAGCTTCTACCAAGTTCGGTCTGCGTTCTTCCATCTGTTCTCGAGACTGCTGCCTAAATTTTCTAACAAGCGACGATACTGCAATAAATTTGTATGTAAACTTTGTTGCAACTTCCATTAAAATTCTATTTACTTGTAGGCCGATTGCCGTAACTAACAGCTTCTGCTAATACTGTCCAGCCTAAGCCATTTTTTACTTTTACTGGGGCATCATGTTTTAGTAGTAATTGAACACATTCTATAAAATAATCAATTAATAAGGAGTAAAAGAATCTAATTCCTGTGGGATTATACCTTTTCTACCTAGCATAACAGCTAGATGTAGGGCTGTGTTACCTGTAAATCGTATAAAATCTCGTATAGTGGACGATTTACATAAATATTATGATAGGATTATAACCTAAGTTATATATTGTTTTCCTTAATTTTTCCTATGATTTATCAACTGTAGTAAATACCTACGACGACTTACCATGTTTATCCTTAGCGGTTACATTGTGTTTTCTCAATAATCTCGACAAGTTTTTCAAATCATTTTCAAAAACCGCTTTGTGCAATGGGTACCTGTCACTTTCGTTAGCCATCTTTGATATTTTTTTGTTGCAAATCGTACTGATCATCTAAAAAATGTCATGTTATCTGCAATCACCTTATTAAAGTGATTAGTTATCAGTTTTCGGGAACAATAATCTATTGATAAAGGACCAACGAATCGAATTTCATTAAATCGAATAACAAACACCATTATCGTGTAAATAATGCAAGTTCAAGGTCTGAGCAACTAGAAACCACTGAACGCGCTTATCGCCAGCAATTCCCATTTTTTAGTAGTGATGAGCGAAACGGTGATTTTTAAATCACGCCGTGAATAGTGATCGTAAAATAACGTTGATTTTAAACGGTGATCGTGACCATTATTCTGACTCATTGATATCGTATCTTCGTACTGATATTTCTCTATGTTGCGTGAGTGCTTATCTTTTTTTAGCAGCGTTAGTGTTACCGTACATGTATTTTGTATTGGAAAATATATTTATTTATATATTAAAACACTAAATTTATGAGATTTCAATTTTTAGAAATTTACTTTAATAAAAGTAATATAATTGTAATCAGCGGCGGCTGGTGCATTATGACTACGGAGCTACATTGCAACGCGTCGATTCTCTCGTGTATTTACGTTGCGCATCGTGTACATTGTACTGTGCAACGGAAATACATGAAGAAATCGAAGCGTTGTAATTGACCTCCCATTTACGTCACCACCAGCCACTACTGATGGTAATACAAAGAGTAGACATGTATATTCTAGAAATGCAAATAGGCAGTTAATATTTAGACTAATGCATTATTACAATAATCCGGAAAAACAGTAACAAGTTCTTCTAAATTTCTACTTTAATGAATAACGCAACGTATCTGTACTTTTTTTTTAAGACTTTTATTCATTTCAAAATCTTAACTTATCACGTAACATTGATAAGAATTACTATAAATGAAGATAATTTGTTAAATTGAAGTTATATACTTTAATATAACATTTCGAAAGTAAAATTTATTTAGAATTTATTCCAGGTATATACTTTAATGTGTGTCTTATATTTGAAAATAAAAATATTTTACTTTTTTATTTTTGAAAATTTATTCTATTTATGCTTCCATAACATAACATATAAGCAAAATAGAATTTGAGTTGTTGTATCTTTCAATAAAAAAGTATTCATTTAATATAAGAGAAAAATATTGTACATTAACTTTGTCTTAATAAAAATATAATATATAAATAATGATAGCAAGGACTGTGGGGTAGTATGGTAAACACAATATTCACGGTACACTCCGCACCACACAAATTATTAATTAACTCGGGAAGGCCTTTTCGAAGACACGTGGGTCATCATCATCAAGCCAAGTACCGACTGATGCGAGAAAATAAAATGTAATCTAACGAACCCCGTGCATCCCCTTCTATTCAAGAAAAATGTATCTATATGACATAGCTTGTATATGTATGTATATGTACCGGTTTTTGCCGTTTCGGCTAGAAAATAAGTAAATAAGGAGAGAAAAGGAAAAGTTTGCTATCACGAACCCAGACATATGGTCATACCCTCATAAAAAACGGGCGAGAACAACGGTTGTGTTCTTTCTGTTTGCCAAATTTGTGTTCTTTCCTTCTCTCTCTTACGCTAAAGATGCATGGGGAAAAAATGCGGAAAGATCGAAACCTGTTATAGTACAACCATAAATCAAAAAGGTCTCTCCTGTAATACATCGAACAAACATGAGGAATATAGCGGTCCTTTTTCTTTATTGAGCAGATTTGCGTACTTATTTATGTAAATAGTTTCATAGGTGACCAGTTCGCGAGGCGAAATCACGTTTCTAATTAATTTTAAGTTTTCTAATTTAATACTATGTCCTGTATCGTTTATGTGTTATGCGACACTTGACGCTTCTATCTTCCCGTACCTGTAATACCTGATGTGTTCATTAAATCTAGTACCTATCGCTCGTTTCGTTTCCGGATCTTTCTCTCATTTCAGGTTTATCTTTTGGATTGCCAAAAATATAATATTAAATATTAAAACAAGTTGAAATTTCCACACAGATGTTTTATAATTTAATAAAAAATACTTTTGTTTTTGCATTACTGCTTTAAAAGGAATAATTTCAATTTTAAGCTTATTATTACTAAGGTTCGACAAACGAGTGCAACGTCAGAGGCGTATCTCGCAAAAGTAGGTACGTGAGATACAGCATTATTAAAAAATAATATATTGTTACCTTTTATTGACGTCTTGGGGCAGTAGTATTTTGTCGCAGTGAACATCAAGACGTCAATAAAAGGTAAGAATATATTATTTTTTACATAATACTGTATCTCACGTACCTACTTTTGCGCGATACGCCTCTGACGTTGCACTCGTTTGTCGAACCTTAATTATTACATATGATCTTTTATACTAATTTATACACTCACCGATAAGCAGAATGATCGCTCATCCGAATACCGCAATCGACGGCGGTCATATTACTTGTGAGCGAGTGTACATATTTATAAACACATATAGGTGCAACTAAAATACAAATACACAAAATATTTTCCTTATACAATTGTAAACATAAGTATTAATAAAGGATATTAATATTATATTTGTAAAATATAAATATACACATCTAACTTCCGCCATACACTGTTGATATTCCGATATACATATTTACCGTTTTATTCGATATGTGCAATTCTCAATAAACAATCAGTAATCACCGTTCCGCGACATTATTACTTGAAAATCTAATAAAGGCTATTTGTTAATTATTCACCGATATTGTTTATTCTCATGTTAATCACCGTTTTGTCGCGTCATTAATGCTTGAAATCTATTCACTGCAAAGTCACCGATCACTGCTTCGTTTGAAATTTAACTACACTGACGTGGACAGTGATTCTCTAGTCACTGTGACAAAATCACCGGGAGTGAAATATCACCCACCACTCGCGTAATTTCCAATTCCCAGCTGAACGTTGGCATTTAATCAAAACGTCAGATGAAAGAATTTTGCAATAATTTGTTTGTTGTAGTGTAATTTTTGTGCAAATGGTGTTTGAATACAGCTTAATTGCTTCGAATTGTAAGTAAATTTCATCGAATTAATTCTCAACGATCGCATATTCTTAACGACGGTACAAGATCGTCGTCTATAAATTTATGTTCATCACCAAATTTCTTATTATCATATGACGGCTATCTATGCATATTGAGCCTGGTATTCCTCCTCCTGGAATACGCGCAAAACAATTTAAAAAAGTAATATTCAAAGACTTACCATAGTTGTTAGGAAACTCTTGAGTCTGGATGTATTGTGTTAAAATTTTGAGGTTACTTATATGTCAAATACTTGTCTCATCAATATTTCTGTTGTTTTTCAGATGGATAAATACACGGTCGACTTGGATCAAGTATTGAATGACTTTGAGTATAGTGAATTAACCACCGATAGCTTTGCCGGGAATAAAACTTATCATCACGCACAAGGATCTTCAAATTACGCTTCTAGCTCGAAATCGAAAACAGGCGATGCAAAGCATTCTATTACGAACGTATTTCACAGCTTAAACGAATATTTAAACACAGACATATCAAGTAACGCTACTAAAATACAGCTGTTAGACAATAAAGAAAATTATTTAGTGTCTAATAATAACAATAAGAGTTTTTTACAAAGTAATAGTAATAATGTTAATGCCACAACTGATTTTGATAAATTAAAAGAATTCGAGGTAAACGTTGCTGGTAATACGGTGAAGAATGAAATTAGTGATATTAAAATAGTAAAAGATGAATCGAATGCTGTAGATACGTTACTTGACTTAACGTCAACTGAAAAAGGGGAAAGAACATTTACAAATGAAGAGAGAAGCAGTAATAATATAGTAAATTTATTAGATCTAGAAAACGATGAAGTAAATGGTGGTTTTTGTGAATTAGGATTTGCCGGCGGAGATAATGTTATCGACACACATGAATTATTAAATTTAAACAGCATAGACGCTTCTACAACAGATATTTTAGACCCTAAAGAGACTGTTAATTATAGTAATGATGATTTTGAACATTTAGATATCAAAGAAGAAACACCAAACATAATTACTTCGGAAAATCATCGTAATTTTGAGGAGAATTTGGAAATAGAACCTATTAAAGAAGAAATCAGTATTGATAATGAAATAAAGGTAGAAAACGTAAAAGAACACAATAAAATCGATATTCAAGATAATCCAAACGAAGTTATACAAGAAATTATCGAAGTATCTAGGGAATCGTTCATCCAATCAAAAAATAACGTAAAGGGAATTGAAGAAGTACCGAAACCAAATACGAGAGAAATAGTCTCATTTAATGATGCCCTCGATATTGATGATTCCATTCTGAACCAATATTTAGATGAACTCGAGGAGGAATACCAAGAAGTTACCATAGAACAAGAAGACGAACCAATTCCAGAGATTCCAGAAATAGTAAAGGATGTGGAAGAGATTAAGGAAACAGAAGAGATTAAAGAGATTAAAAAGACTGTCGAGGAACCAGAAGAAGTCCAAAAAGAAATTGTAGATTTAGAAAAAGAAGTAGAAAATGTAACCATTCCAAAGGAAACAGTTCAAGCCGAAGAAGTTGAGGAAGTGCCAAAGAATAAAGTTGAAATTCCAATGGTAATTGAAAGTGAAAGTGTTGCTGTGGTTACAGAACCGGAGGAAGTTGAAATATGTGAAGAAACTGATCAGAAAGACACCGAAAGTGTTAGTTCTATTGAAAGGCCTAAGATGTTGGAATTGACATCGAAAGTTTTGGAGGAACCACCTAAAAGGGAAATAAATTTAATAGGTGAGAAAATAACCTTAATTATATTAATAAATAAGATCAAAGCGGGTATGAAACAAAGCAAATAAATGTTCTTTTGTTATTTAATCCTTAATTAATTATTAATCTTCAAATATAGCTTCCATTATCTTGATTTATGTTTGCGATTGAATATAAATATCCAAGTGTGTAAATATAAATATATATGTAAATGATATGGTTAAATTGTTCTACAATAGTATGATTCACTCTCTTTACTACATAAATGCCTTTTCTAAATATAGTAACAGACATGCAAGCAAATTTACATTTATCTTGTTTACATATGTGCCTCCGCCAACAGAGATACTTGAAATTTTTGTAAATAATGATAAATCGCCATTTACGAGGTTCTTATGATAAGTTTTCTATCGTTTTATTTTTTAAATCAGGTTACTTAATATGCGGTAGTGGCTATAAAATATTCATAAAATAATTTGTTTTTGACATAAATATACTAATGTGAAAGTCACCCATCAATTTTTAAAAAATGTTTAAATCAGATACAAAGCGAAGGTAGTCTGAAAAGTTTCAAGCCTCAACATGAAGGTGGCGTTACCCGTCAAAAATATTCTGAAATATAATTGCGTATGCGCGTGAAAGATACATTTCAAAATTTCAGCCATGTTGGACGCTCGGTTGTTGTTTAACAGTCGACTATGTCAGTCGATGTTAGTGTTTCTGTAGAAATTGAAAAAATCGGATATCGAGCCGTCATTAAATTCTTGCATTTGAAAGGTAATATGCCTGCGTAAATTAAAGCCGAGATGGACGCTGTTTGCACCATCATTTACCACAGTGACATTTTGGGTAGCTGAATGTAAACGTGATCGTACTAGCTTGGTTGACGATGAACGTCTGGGACGGCTAAAATCTGTAACCACTACCGATAACATTGGAAAAGTTCACCCATTGGTGCTAGATGACCACCGAATTAAGACCGAATAACAGCGGCTGTGGGCATCTCGAGAATACGTGTTTGTCATATATTGGCTGAAGATTTGCCTCGCTTGCTCACTCGGGACCAAAAACGTCTACGAATGACTATTTTCAAAGCCTTATTGAAGCAGTTTAAGCGAAATATGTCCGAGTTTTTGGTGTGATGATGAAACCTAGATACGAAACCGTGGACTGCGAAGGTTGGATCGGCTCCGAAAAAGGCGAAGACTATTCTATCGGTCGGGAAAATGATGGCAACTGTTTTTTGGGATGATCGTGGAGTTACATTCATCGATTATCTTGAAAAAGGAAAAACTGCAATAGGGGTATTGGGAAATTGCGGAAAACCCGCCGTATTTGAAGAAAAAGTTTTGTTTCACCAAGACAAGCGCATTGTCTCACACTTCAGTGGTCGGCATGGCAAAAGTTCACGAATTGGGCCAGATTTTTTGATTTCTCAACTCGTCTTTTATACAGTCTTTTACTGTACTTTGCACATGTTGTAAATTGTACCGCGATTGTCTTTTTGTTGGTAGCTTCCTTGATGAAACATATTTATCCCAAAAAAGATAGTTTTCATTATCCACTAGGTGTTGTGGGATGTTGCACGTGTTCAACGTGAAAATAAAATCATACAAAAATTGCCAGTACGGAATATTGTTTCTTAAATTCAATACATGACGTTTACTTTTAATATGACTTCTACATTCAAATGTCGTGCCGCCAAATATATTTCTACACGTGCGATGCAACAGGTACACCAGGCTTACGTCTCATGTTTTCGAAAACGCACAATGAGAATCCGATAAATAACCGAACGACCAAACTCCTCAATGGCTGCCGCATTACTGAACTTTGCATCTACATACGTACATACCCCCCCCGTACAGGCGTCTTTGCGGGTGCAACCGTTTGTCACGCTTTAATGATAAGCTGATAAGAATTACTCCGTATTATAATCGGAGACACGCAGGTAAAATTTTACGACTCCCTAGACCCACTCCCTCTTTTCTAAGTATGTTTATAGGCCACTCATAAATATCGGTTGTTGTAATACTAAGGCTATTGGATATTGAAAAAAATCATCTTTTAAAATTCTAATAGTTGTCCTAACTGCAATGGCCGGTAGTGTATATTTTCGTTTTGTCTTTTTGTCTGGCATGATAAATGTGTAAATTGCTTTAATGTTAGAAGCTAGGAGCCTCCTACTTTCTCAATGATGTCACGGCTATTTATGACTTGCATTTAAAAACAATCAAGTTTCTAATATGTTGAATACCGATGTAACCCCACCATCGAAAAATGTAGTTCAGTCGTAAACGGTATTGAAAAAATACGTATGTTGTCAAACGTAATACAGAAATGGATTTTTTTTTTATATTTAATGTAAGATACTGTGATTAGAGAGCGAACTTATACTTCAAGAGAAGTAAAAACATTTTCGTTTTTATTTGTTGTATCATTTCTATTTATGTGGCTGAAAATGTCTTCATGAAAACGGTGTGTATTTATTTATTGTAATTGATTCTTTTTTGAAACTGTGCTAAGGTTGAAATTATTAACGGGGTCTTGAAGTAGTCATGGTCACTTCTTGGTAATTTTGAAATTTACGCCACCTAATTTGGCAAACAACGCAAAGTATCGGCACACTCTTCACCACACAAAATATTAATTAATTCGGAACAGCTGTTTCGAGGACTCTTTGGGCCTCCATTCTCAACCGGATTACCGAATAAATCTAGATATATTCAGTTGAGCTTACAAACACGTAACTTATTCCTAAAAATAGAAAAAAAGGTAAATGATTTGTTTACGTTATACAAAATTGTAAATTACAAAGTTAATTAATATATTTTGACATTCGTCGGTGAATTGTGAAAATACGTAATTTCCTTAGAATTTCCGACGTAATTAAATATGTTTCTGGTATCAAGGTCTCCGTGGTGTAGTGGTTAGCACACGCATCCAGCAAGCGGGATGTGTCAGGTTCAATTCCTGACCGGGACGAGATTTTTTCAAGTATTTAATTACGTCGTAAATCCCAAGAAAATTATAGATTTTAACAAGGTTGATTGCTTACCACTTCTTGAAAAGATATAGTTTAATGTACCGCGCATGGTCCCCAGACGTTCAGACGTTTTATTGCAATCGTCAGTGTACGAATATTGGTTTAAATTTTCCATTGTACAGAGCCATCCCTCTTTATAATAATGATATTAAGGATATTCATCTATTTCATTTAAGTTTAGGACATTTCGTGCGATTCATTACAATAAATTTTAAAAATCTTGTAACAGTGTGATGTGCAAAGCTATTACTAATAATTTTATATTGAAATTTGTAATGTCATTTATGGAAGTTCTTTTGGGAAATTCATATTAACTTCCTGAAGAATTGTAAAAAAGAAACTAAATTTGTCAATTTGCTATTATTCTTTTTTTGTTGTTGTTTGATGTAGAGGCTATATACAGGATGTCTCGCAACTATTTCTCAATGTCTTTACTAGATAACTAATGGAGCCAAAATTTGCAGTAAAGTGCAGTGAAATTGGAACAACATTGTACGTAAGATAACGTGTGAATAACCTCTTACCCCCACACACACCTCTCAGTTTATTTTTTTTATCTTGACGGTATTTGCAAATTAGTAGATATCAAAAACTTATGAAAAAATGGAGGGTATATTATGATTTAAAAAAAAATAATGATTGAATTGTATACACGTGAAAATAATGCCTAATAACCAAGAATCAATGCTAAGATAGCTTATGGTATTGGTGGAATCATTCCCGGCAAAAACAATGTAGCAATGAAAATAGTGCTAACACATGAACATGTTTCTGCCTACCCGGCGTCATCAACATGGTTCTGAGCACAATTTTCCTTTGCCTCGCTTTATGCTGCTAATCTCCAAAACAGCGCTGAATATGTCTTTCGGCGACACCTATCGCCAAGAAACACAGTCACGCCACCCTTGCGTTTGGCAGCTCAGGAGCTGCCCGATAGGTGGTGGACATCTACACTCCGGTTTGTCTTGCTACCCTCTGGGACAGCGTGACTGTATTTCTTGGGGATAGGTGTCGCCGACAGACATATTCAGTGCTGTTTTGGAGATTAGCAGCATAAACCGAGAGGCAAACGCAACCATGCTGATGACGCCGGGTAGGCAGAAACATGTTCATGTGTTAGCGCTATTTTCTCTGCTACATTGTTTTTGCCGGGAATAATTCCACCAATATCATGAGCTATATTAGCATGAATTTTTGGTTATTGAATTTTATATTTAATTTCATTTTTTATTTCCATTAATTTCCAAATAATTACGTGGTAAATTAGATGCGAGGTATTAAAATTTACGATTTTTTTTTAAACGTAAAACCCTTCTATTTCGAAAAGTAAATAAAAAGTTTCATCAAAACTTTTCTTACATACAAAAATTATTTTTTTATTTTCCGAATCATCAATGTTTTTCTAACAGCTCGTATCTCCCTCCATCTTGCAGGAAACCCCGGTTCCACCCCTTACAACAACGTCTATATATCCAAAGAACTACAAACAGCAACCGTACAAAATACAGCCGATAAGGAATCTTCAAGCCAAGACGAATCGGAGACCTCTCCATCGGTATCTCCCACCTTTTCCGAAGCCTCCACCGAAGTTCTGACGGACTCGACAGAGACGGAAAGCGAAGATGATGACGAGAAGACCGATTTACACGCACAAAGACAGAAAGAGGCCGCTAGATTGGCGCAGAACGAAGCGACACCCGTAAACGTCAAGTTAACGGCGGCCGATTTTACCGCAGAGGGCGCTGCTGCCGGTCAGAATTCTTCAAATGCAATGGAAATGGAGAATGCTCGCGCTAGGACCTCTGCTGAGGCTAATGTGCAACCGATTGAGACTTCCAGTGGTGATGCTTTAGCGGGTCAAGGTGGTCAGGATAATACAGTCGGTAAGGATAAGGTTACTAATATGATAATAATTAGAGAGACATATGTCGTTATTGTAAGATATTTTCTGATAAATTTTCATATTCTCAAAGAATTAATTAGAATCACAATATATTAAATTTTATACATTTCTATTAATAAATTTCTCCTTTTAGGTTTTTGGCTAGGTAAAGAAGCACCCTTATGGATACCAGATTCGGACGCGTTAAGTTGCCTACACTGCGACGCCAGATTTACCGTAATTAAGAGAAGACATCATTGCAGAGCCTGCGGCTTGGTAAAAAATGCATTTCCTCCGATCTCAACATGATCATAAGCAATCATTCTCTAGGTGCTTTGTTCAAAATGTTGTAACTTGAAATATAGACTAGAATATCTCGATGCCGAAGCTAGGGTTTGTTCGAAATGCTACGCTATCCTCAACATGGATACTAACAGCAGCTCCGGAAGTGAAGTGTCGCAAACAAACTCCCCAAACAAACAACCCAATCCCAATAACCCAATGGAGTATTGCTCCGTTGTACCTCCAATGCAACAAGTTGGAGCTGTCCCGCAGAATCCACCTACGGTAATGGTACCTGTTGGTGTATTAAAACGTAAAGGTAATATTTCAATGTTGGTGAAGCATAATAGTGTTTTTTAGAAATAATTTTGCTATAATAATAGGTTCGGCAAAAGGGAAGAGTAATAAAAGCGTGATGTTTTGTGATGGGATTAGACCCGGAAGTGATTTAACTAAGTTGGATACGGACTTCAATTATAGCGGGCAAAATGATGGCAGCTCGAAGAAAGCTGTGCACGCTACAGCTTCAAAAGTTAACCGTAATATTCCTACGATCGATCCAGAAACTAAGAGCTTTATACCTAGCGGTAACGATTGTTTGCCACCGACTGTTACAGTTTTTAAATCAGGTTAGTATATGTTCAATTACATTTTGCATCCAGTATTGTTTGGTTACCATGACAGCAGTAAACAAAATGTACGGATCTTGATTCAAAATTTATATTGAATTTCACACAAGATGAGCTAATATCGTAATGATTTATGTATGAAGTTACAAATAACTCAAGTATTCCACCGTGTAAACGTTAGGATATTAAAAAAGATTTTTACGAAGAAATTTCGAACGTCTGCAATTGTAAATATCCTAATAACTAGTCTGGGCAAACAGCGGTAACAGTCAGTGTAGTAGATATGTGGTGCGGAGTCGGCGATTATTTATTTCACGCGTTCACGGCGTCAGTACTAAATCGATGCTGTATGCGAGTAGTTCTGTGTATATGTAGGCTGTCGTAACTTATTTCGTAATTGTACGCTTATGTTTGCTTTAAAAATGTCGCAGTTAGGTACGTCGCGAAAACGACCAATGGCAGACACAGTTAAAAACTTTATGGTGGATATGCCGGATTTAATTTTTGATGGCGCTCAAATTCAATGTCTAGTTTGTAAAATCCCTTTAATGTGTTGGTCCAGAAGCCATTGTCAACGTCACATCGAAAGCAAACAGCATTCTTCTGCAAAAAGTGACATACGAGACCAAGAAAAATTTACATTTGATTTATGTGTTACTCTTATTTTATGTAATCTATCGTTTCGTTTACTAGACAAAGAAGTATTTGTCTCCTTCTGGTATAAATATGCGGACTGTAAATTACCTAGTTGGACATCGATACGAAATGTAGTGCCATTTGCTCGTGAATATATAGAAAAAAGAATGAAAACGGAATTGAAAGATAAAAAACTGTGGTTGTGTGTGGGCGAAACAACAGATCGTCAAAAACATTCTGTGGTTAATGTAATGGTACGTACAATGGAACCACATCGACCGTCATCTTCCTTACTTGCTTCCAAAAGAGTTATAAATTGTACTGCCGATGAGATTTTAAAGGTGGTGTTGAACTCATGGAACAAATTTGAAGTTTCAACTAAGCAACTTTTAATCTTTATGAGTGATGGTGCCGCAAACATGCGTTCTTTGGGCCGATCTCTTAAAGAACACAGTCGTAACTTCTTACATGTAACGTGTAAAATCCATACTCCAAATCTTGCGGTACAAACGATTCCTACATGTTCACCACTAATAAATGCATTGATTGCTAGTACAAAGGCAGTGTTTCTAAAGTGCCCGAAACGTACCCGACTATTTCACAAACTGTGTTCTGATTTACATACCTGAACCACCACAGCCGATTGTTACACGTTGGGGAATATGGTTGCAGGCTGCGTTTTACTACAACAAATAATTTGATCAAGTAAAGAAGGTAGTTTTAAAATTCAATCCGACAGAAGCTCCAGCAATCAAGAAAAGCCAGGAAATATTTCAAGATAGTCAGGTTAAAAGAGATTTACAAACTATTCACAATTACTTCGGACTAGCGGAGGGAATAGAAAAATTACAAAATGTTTCGATGTCGCTAGTAGATTCTGTTCAAATTGTGAATGATGTTCACGCACAGTTATGCGCTGTAGAAGGCGAAACAAATTGGTGTGTAATACGAAAATTTGAAAATGTTTTGGAGAGACTCCGATTTTCTTATATTAAGACAAATTTGTGAAGGTGCGTGTGAAGATGCATTAAGTTGTTTCAAAGATTATTTTAAATATGCAAATATAACATCGCTAGATGTCGAACGGTCGTTTTCGGCATTAAAAAACATTTATTCCGCACGTCGTACTCACTTGACTGAAACAGTTGTGAAAACATATCTAATGATTCAAATATTTAACAGATGTTACCCAGTTTGTGATTTCACGGAAGACTTTTAAAACGGTCAGTGTTTCAGCACGTTTTATAATTTATTTCTTACCTTCTATTTTATGTGTAAATTTTTATGCGCTCACCACGCCTCTGGCTGTTACCGCATATTTGCCCAGGTTACTAATAACTATTAATGATTTTAATCTTTATTATACTTTAGTAATAAGCTTGCAAAAAAAGCTGTGGGCGATCCTGTAAGAACACATCCATTAGAATGGGTGTTTTCCTCGTGTGCCATAACAAATTTTTTTTGATTCCCAACATAATTATTTATTTGTTACAGATATCACTTACATTGAATGTAATAATGGTGAAAGCATCGTCGAGACCTTAGAATGTGAGAAATTAACCTTCGCCCTACAAAGAAACCTACATGTTCATGTAAAAATCATCAACAGTAAGTGAAATCATTCCTAAAAGTCTTGCATATTTAAGCTATACTGGAATCTATTATATTTTTTATAGTGGACTGCTGCATCAACAAGAAGGCTTGGTGTTTTTCTACCGAAGGATTAATCTCAGTTGGACAGGATGAGATTGTCTACGTCATTGAGCTAATGGATGATGAGAAATTGATTCCCGTTGATATATTTCATCACATCAATAGTATCTATAACGATGCTGTTAAAGGTACTTTTCCGATTTGAAAATTAATCTGGTCATTTTAATTGGTGCTTACTGTACAGGTACTACGGTTACTGAGATGGGGTTATCGCTGCATAACAATCCCAATTTTCTGGGATTCAAAAATCATGCTGGGTTCTTGTATATAAGGCCAACGTTTCAATGTCTCCAGAACATCTTACGCCCTTCAGAACCCTATTTGATTGGTTTGCTGATTCATAGGTGGGAGACTCCATGGGCTAAGATATTCCCTTTGAGGCTGGTCCTTAGATTGGGAGCGGAATATCGATATTATCCAAGTCCTATAATATCTACTAGGCATAGGGATAGTGTATTTGTTGAAATTGGACATACGATTATTAATATTTTAGCGGTTAGTATAAATTTTAGGTATAGTAGCTTTTTTAATTGTTGAGTATAGGCTTTCACGATCGTGATCTAATGTAAAAGTGTCTTCCGGGTTTGTTGCAAGTCCAAAGATTAAATATTGATTAAAATTAATTTTACATTAGATCTTTTAAAGCAAAAAAAAAAATGGTCTTACATTTACATTTTTCTAATTGAATATTATTTAGGATTTCAGAAACTTTTCATATACCTTACCTAATATAAGAGGCTTAACAATACACATGGAGGATAAGAATACCACTGTAACCATTCCAGAAAATCGCTATGATCAGGTAAGGATGTTTTTTCTTCATCAAAATCAAAAAGAATATTCACTTGTTTCCAAATTATTTTGAAAAATTCATGAAATCGGTCATTTTCCAATAAAAAGGCATTTTTAACAATTATTGAGGACGCGAAAAATATTTGCTCACGCATTTGAAGCGTACTGCGTTTGTTTTTGATTAGAATATAGGAGGCCTACTATGATTTTTTATACAATGAAAGGGTATCTTTGCAATAAACTAAAATTCGCAATTTTTTTTAATCATTTTATGCTCCATTAATTTTTATATCACAAACTAAATTGTTTTTTGAAGATTTTATATAATTTTATATAATAAAATATACAGGATGTCCCAGTTAAAAAAAAATCTAATTGGCTAATTTCATCTACATTTTGCCATTAAGAAAGAGGGGGATAGCAATTATGCACACTTAATTAGGATCATCCTGTATATTGCGTTAATTGTAATCTCCAAGAAAAGTTACTCTTCACATTCAGATTCAATCGCAATGTTTTCAACGAGACTAGCAATAGTTTTATCGAGTAATTTCAATAATTATCAAATTTTACATAGATGGCGTCACGTTAACTGGAGCGAAATAACATAAACTTAGTATAAAATAGCCTCTTAGTGATTCCGTAATATCTTAGTATGAATTTCTAGGTTATGAAATCATTAAATGACTCTAGCGACCACACCTTGGCCTTCGGCGGGAATTTTAGCACCAAAGCAGATTCGCACTTGGTTTGTGTCCAGGATACCCAAGCCAGCAGTGAAAATTCGTACACAACGCACGCTATCAACATTCTAAACAAACCCCGAAAAGGTGTGTTTTGTAAAGATATGTTTATATCAAACTCAACAGATTGTAGTTGGTATTAGTTGAGTTCGGGTATTCGTTCGGAGCAGATCAACAGTACAGAGCACGTGGAGGAGTTTAGAAGTAGAGCAAGAGTGGATCACTCAACCCAGACTCTTAAACGAATGGATGGAGTAACTTTACGACATTCCCGAACGCGAAAAAGCGCGAGTACTTGGAGTAAATGGAGTTACTCCGAACGAATACCCGAACTCGCCTATTCGTGAATCTAAGGCGGCTTGTAGTTATTATCGTTTTGGGGGGCTTTCAATGTTGAACAAATATAAATTATAGTAAATAAAAAAAACAAAAAAAAGCTCACCTATTTTCCAACGAGAACGTTATTAATGGAAGAGATAAATGATTTGAATTCGTTTGTGGTAAATATCACAGGTGAATTTCAAATGCATTTAGCATTGATCGGATTGACTGTGGGTTCAATTTTATTGAGCCCATCATTGGTATCTGTATATATTATTATAATTTAGATCACTAATATGTAGTTTAATATTTCGCAGTAACTGGTGCTAGCTTTATCGTCTTCAACGGTGCTCTAAAATCATCAAGTGGTTTAACAGCCAAAAGCAGCATCATAGAAGATGGACTAATGATCCAAATTCCCTCGGAAAATTTATCTAGTCTAAGAGAAAGCTTACGAAATATGAAGAACTTCACCATCCAGTGTGGTTGTATAAACGCGCCCTCGGATGAAACTGTAAATATAGTATGGGGTGAACCGGATGCAAATTTTAATATTGGGTAAGTTAGATTTAGTGCATCAAATTCGTTTCAATTGGATATCTTTAATATACTTTGATTTGTATTCTCATAGTGTCACCTCTCCAATTGATAATGAACCTTTATCTGGAGTGCCATCGATAAGAGTGCACAATGGAAAAGATTTCGTTTGCAACAGCGGGAATAGATTGATCAGATGGACGGAGGTGTTTATCTTACAGAATACTGATGAGCAATCTAAAGCTAAAGACCCGATAGATATTTCGAAAATCTCGGAAAGTATATCGAAAGCTACTTGTCAAGCGTTGGTGAAGTATTTGGATTTGTTAACTAGTAATAATTTTTACAAGATTGGGATTAGGACAACGTTACATGTGGAAAATGTAAGTTTGCTTAAACAACTAAGATTTTATTAGTTTGTAGAACTTTGTAGTAGACTTATATAGCATACTATCGGACATTGTTTCGCGAAAGTTCTAACTAGGTGGGGCGGCTACGGCACCACTTCGGCGAACCAGTTCAGTTCCTAAATAACAATCGAATAGTAATCATTTGAGAAGAAAAGTAAACGGTTTAAAGACACGCATTATATTTTATTTCTGACCATTTATTTTGTGTAAACTTTTATGCGCCCGCCACTGGCTGTTGGCGCAAATTGAGCAACTCTACTGATTATACAGCAATGTTTATGATTTATTATTAGAGTAACCAAAACTTGCGGACTCGCATAGGCGTCGGTAATACGGGTTAATATAAGAATACGAAAAATTCATAAATAAACTTACTTGCTAATTATTCAACAAATTAGAGGCATCAGGATGTGAACTACTGTAAACTTGCATCATTGCATATGTTTCCACAGTTACTTCTTTAAACCTTG
The DNA here is from genome assembly GCA_029619315.2 of Dynastes maya. Lineage (NCBI taxonomy): Eukaryota > Metazoa > Arthropoda > Insecta > Coleoptera > Scarabaeidae > Dynastes > Dynastes maya. Next base: position 10,130,315 of record JAROYE020000014.1, read on the forward strand.
TGCGTCGACAAGAAAAAATATTCTTATACATAGAAAACGATCTCTCCACATCTATGGAAGTTACATTTGCATGTAGAAACAAAATCACTTAAAAGTTCACTATTCTTACACTTATTATAAACGGCCTCTAAAGTATTAAAATCGGGATTTTTCCTTAAAACATCTGCCAACTTTTGACTAGCGCATAATCCTGGCGTATCATTTAATGTGTGTAATTTATCTTTTACACTCTCCACTATATCTAATGATTCCTGCAATGACAATTCAGTACATTGTAGTTTTCTGATGGCATCTAGTAATACTGTATAATTGGTACATATTGTTGTTAAATCTTCTAAAAGTTGAGGAATTTGAAATTCTCTTTGACTTTCTCTAATTGCTTTGGATTCATTCCGATTAAATCGTATTATAACTGATTGAATTTGTTGAAAATGGAACAAATAGTAAGAAGCTGCTGTTAGCCAAGTACCCCATCGCGTTAAAATTGGTCCAGTAGGTTCTGGAATACGTGGACAAAATTTACGAAATTCTTTTAAACGTTTAGGAGATTTACGAAACACTGCTTTAGTACTTCCAATCATCCGATCAACGTTTCCGTAATGTTGTCGAACAACTTCACCAACTAAATGCAAAGCATGCAGCACCCAGGTTATATGTATTAAGTTAGGAAATATATGTTTTGAGGATCGCCCAATACTTAACATCGTTGCTGCACTATCTGTCACAATCATCACAACTTGATCTTGGGCAATTTTAAATTTTTTCAAAGCGTTCATTATCACTTTTTCAATATTTTCCGCGGTACATTGTTGAACACGTTTGCAAGCTAACAAATATCGAGATGCTGTGTTCTCGCTAGATAAAACGCAAGCTATTACATTCACAATACTGTTTTTCTTTATATCGGTCGTCTCATCCACGGTAATCCATATTTTTTTGGAACATAAATCACGTTTACACACATTTTCTAGCATCTCCTTCATTCGCGGCAAATGAATCTGTAATTGTGTTTGTGAGGGTAATGGGTACTTTGGAACGTATTGTCGCCAAAACGTTTTAAAAGCTGCTTTTCTCACCAACGACAACGGAAGATTACAAGAGGTAAACATAATTAATAAATGTATGATACCATGACATACCATTGACATGTCTCTGGCAATCAATTCTGTCCAATGCAACCAAACGAACATTGCATATTAAGCAAAAAACTGCACTACCGTCATATTTTAAATGGGGAAGAAGTGACACATACTTATGTACATTAGTAGCAAATCTATTACGAGGCATTGTTTTCTTAGGTATGTAAATATTAGTTCTATATGAAACGATACACTAATTATGTACTTGGTATAATACTACAACACACAAAAAACACCAGCTATATTTTCAAAAGCGACACGTAAGTACATAAGCTTGACCGTTCGACTAATCTCTGCAACAGCTCAACCGGTACTAAGACGAAATATCTCTCAGCGCGGTTTAACATGATTTATATTCAAGGTCGACACTACATGCCTGCTTCTCTACCGGTTTAGTTTATTTATGATATGTAATACCGACGCCTATGCGAGTCCGCAAGTTTAGGTTACTCTATTTATTATATGAGAATAAAAATCTATTATTATTATTATTTGACATTAAATTGTTAATTCTTATTCGATTCCTCAATCGAAATAATACCTTCAACATTACTTTCAGGTATCGTACAGTGCTGGAAGCAACAACATCAAATTACCTCCAATCTACATGAAGAATTTAGATAACGAATTGATCCCGGTCTTGCATCGAATCACCTCGAATAATCTAGGAGACAACGCTATCACCTTGGAACTAATTTTCCGCATCCTAAATACGTAATATTTGCCGTTTCGGCGTATTGTTGAATGTCTTTTTTGAAAAAAAAAAATATGGTTAAATACGAAGGAACTTGAATCTAAAATTTTAACCCTGTATTTACTTAGGTATTATGCACACGTTTGCAATGTTGGTGTTTTCCGGAGTATAATAACAATTCACTTACTTGTTCGTAAAACTTTTACACTCTATTTCTATCTTTTTTTTTTCTAATTGAGCATCTTTTATTTTTAAAGATACATGTAAGAAGATTGAAGAGGTTTGAATTTAGAAGATAATACGTAACTCCATTAAATAAATTTGAGATATTTTATATTTTTTATTCAGTATTTTAGTATTACAACCTAATTCTTTAAAAAAAAAAATAATTAACATTATCAAATTACTTTCAAACGTAACATTTTAAGCTTGTTATCAAACAATATTACTTTGTTTTTCATAAATAGAAAAAGTACTAAATGTGAATATTAAAAATAAAAATATAACTTGTGATACACCTTGGCTACTATGTATATTTTAATCTGTTCTCTTTTTTAAAGTCTTTTAATTTTTTTTTTTACATTGAATGTACATATAGCTTCTTTGTCTAATATATTAATATTTTAATTTGTATTATGTACGATTATAATGGGATTCGTTGTCAGGTAACAAGATGGGTGAAAGAGAGAATCACAGTACATAGCTGAAAAAATTCTATTTGTACAGATGTTATTTTTTATTCGTATAAACTGTATAATTTAATGAAATTATTATATTATTGATAATATATATTTATATTGAAGATATAAAACAGATGTAATGTTATATATATATAATTTAAAATGTGTAATAAAACTTACCTAAACGTTTGTTTTCTTGTACTTCTTTTATGTGATTTTACTATTGTTGGAATTCGCAAAGATATACTGGCAGTGGCGTAGCGGTAACGGCATGGGTAGGGGTAATTTTCAACTCGTAGTCGATCTCGACAGTACCGCGAGAGAGTTCAAAGCGACAGTACGTTGCACGCTGCACGCCAAATAAGTACGCGGAGATGGGACGCCCAAAGGGTGTAACGTTCCCTTCGAATGTGAATAAATATCTCAGGCATTTCCCTGGATTAGAGTATAGAAGTCCGTTATAGGTTTGAATGTAGAAAACATTGTAAAAGTAAACGTCATGTATTGAATTTAAGAAACAGTATTCCATACTGGCAATTTTTATATGATTTTATTTTTATGTTAAGTGTGTGCAATCCCACAATATCTAGTATCTAATGAACACTTTCGTATTTTTTGCCACGTGTGCAAGGTACAGTAAAGGAATGTATAAAAGACGAGTTGAGAAATAAGAAAATCTGCCTGTGTGTGCATGAAACAACTGATGCGCAGAAACACAGCGTCATTCATGTTGTAGCGCGTCCTTCAGAACGTGATGGTCCACGAGTTTCATTGTTGTTATCCAGTAAAAGGATTCAGAAAACTAATGCAGAAACCGTTGTCAAGATAATAAAAGATTCGTTGAGAGAATTTTGTATCACAGAAACTCAAGTCACAATGTTCGTTACTGACGGAGCCGCAACAATGCTGAGAGTTGGTAGGATGTTGAAAATATGCTTTCCGACTCTTCTTCACATAACATGCCCCATACACGCATTTCACCTCGTAGCAGAAACCATTCGTAAGCCAGCTTACCAGGGCGGTCGCCATTTGCCACAGTGTACATCAAGACGACAGAAAAAGGTAACAATATTATTTTTCACTAATATTGTATATTACGTACCTACTTTTATGCGGTGCGCCACTGCCGGTACCACCTTTTTAACAAATTCTGCTGATAACCAAAAATAACAACACGCAGATATGTTGAGGCAATCTAACTATCGATGCACGTCATATATCTGTATCTTTGACGTTATACTGCCAACTGTAAAATACGAATTTATTTTATGATACACAGAGACTACGTAGAATTTGCATATAGCGGGTGATTCATTTATCTTGAGACGACCGAATAACTCTGAAATCACTTATTAATAGAGAAAAAGGTGTAAATAAAAATGTTATCATATGAAAGGGGAAAGTATATTATAAGAACCTATATTTTTTTAATAAATATGTTACTGTACACGAAGAAACAAATACCTTCTATCTGAAACTTTTTTTGTTTAACAACTATTTACGAATATAAACATTAATAAAAGAAGCAACAATGTTCTCGGCACACTCCGCACCACAAAAATTATTAATTAACTAGGAAAGGCCGTTTCGAAGACACGTAGATCTTCATCTTCAGCCGCGTACCGATTGATGTGAGAGAACATATCTTAAATCTGACAAGCCTGCTCTATCTCTACTCTTCAAGAAAAATATATACTTTAGACTAGAAAGTAAATTAAAATAAGGAGAAAATGCGGAAAAAGGTCTTATCACCGCGAAACGCAAGACATGTGGCCATCCCACCCTAATCAAAATAAAAATCGAGTGAGATAACAGTCATGTCCATTCTGTTCGTCGAATTTGTGTTCTTTCCGCTTCTACCCTTAAAATACTGGACACATGCGAAATGTATGAAAGAATCGGCATGTCTTGTTATGGCACAACCATAAATGACTTTTTTACCGTAATAAATCGAAAAAACAGGAAAAGTGTAAAGGGCCCTTCTCTTTATTGATTAGGTTTGCATTCTTATTTATGTAAATAGTCCCACAGTCGGGCGCTCTCGATCGCCGCTTTCGTTTGCTTAGCAGTGTAAGGCGTCGATCTTCCGCACGCGTTGTCATTCTTGACCGACCTGAGCGATCACGGTCTTCTAATGTCCCAATGGTTCGGTACCGGTGAATAGTGTGATGCACAGTTGATTTTATAACTTGCAATTTTTCCGCAAACATACGCACGGAATATCCTTCCTCGTGATGTAAGAATAGCCGATTGCTTTTCTATAGCAATAAGCTTTCTTTTCGTAATTTTTAAAATATTACTTCCACAAATACTGCAACCGAACATCCCTATCGAAATTGGTTTACTAACAGACTGATTCACAACGAGTATGATAAGAATTTCTCTGTATTATAATCAGAGACACGTAGGTCGAATTGTACGATCCCCTAGATCCATTCTCTTTTTTGTAAACTTGTTTATAGGCTATTCATTATTACCTGCTATTAGGATAAATTGAAATTTCACTCCACAACATTTACTCTAATGAGGATTTCCGTCTTAAATATTTTACTGTTATCCCAAATTTGTTGCAGAAGTTTTTACAGTAATACTAATGGTATTGAATATTGAAAGAATTCCATCTTTTAACATTCTAATAATCCTAACTTCTATGACCGATAGTGTATAAGATTCAAAATATAAAGGACTTTTGCCTATTGAAAAACAAAATGATGGAAATATTCAACATTTAAACTGAATTTGATAAATTCTATGAATCTTATTGCTTTACGAATACAAACGCCAAAAGTATCTTTATCTTCGCTCTTTCCGATTCATATTTTAAATACACGTTGTATATAAAATACAGGTATGTAAGAAAGAAAAATGCACATAGAACTTAAAGATTTATATTGTAATTCCTCATACTATACAAATAACAATAAAACTAAAGCACTGATTTTTATTTGTATTTTTGTAATGTATAAAATACACATTATGTAACATTGAAAAGTATTAAAAAGCAAAAAAATAAATTAATATGCATTTCTTTCGCCAACGAACTTCAATGAAAAGAAAGAAATTCATCATTGCCACACCATTATCTTACACGTGACATGAACAAATAGTTTATTTTTTCTTATTTTTTATTTTATTTATATTATTATATCTTTTAATTAATCATTCAATCAAATCGGTATATCGTTGTTATTGTTGATTTTTCTTTGTATCTATGGTTTCGTATGTTTTTTTTTATTAAATAGGCTTCCTACGGTAGGTAGAACTTGTTCTTTTCTAAGAGAAATTTAAGAAAATCATAAGTTTCTATTTTATAAGAATTAAGTCAATAATGTTAATAATTTATTCCTTTTTTATTGCTTAAATAGTCAATAGATCCTTATTTAGAGATGTTGAAGAACAAAAGAACAAATTCTATTTCTATATTAGGTGATTTGTGGGATTGATACTATACAGCGTGATTCGTAAAAGTGAGAGGTTATACTTTTTAAGAACTCAAGTTATTAGATGCGTGAGATTTTAAAATTTTGATAAAATTAACAAAGCAAAAGATCATTTGAAGATATAAAAAGTTCAATTGATAATAAATATTAAACCTTCAAATGAAAGGCATTTTTGACGAATGAGCTGGCTATCGAAAATACAATTGCTGATATTTTGTTTTTGCAAAAGAGTGTGGTTTTAATTTTGAAATAGGTTAAGTTAATGACGTAGTTAGATGAGTTATATACTGCAAGATGGGGTGAGTAATGATTGTAGAATGAGCAATAAGGCAAAAGCAGGAAAATCCTTTAAAAAAGCATTTTTTTTAAAGGATTTTCACATTTATCTAAAACAAAAGCTTTTAAAATTCTCACCTCACTTTCACGAATCCTACTGTATTATCAACCTGATATTATCTGATTTTTTTTTTGTATTTATTTCCTTATTATAATTATTCCTATCATATCTTTCTCTTCTTTTATTTTATCATTTTTTTGTCTTTCATATCCTGCAAACAGCTTTTTAAGAACCTTCTCGTGACTTACAAACATTTAATTTAACTAAATTCACAGTACCCTCACTAAAAGTATATATACAACTGTTCATTATAATATATAATAATTAGAGTTTACAATTATATTTAATTGTATGTTATTGTATTATGTGTATCTTATTTATTATAAGTAATTTATAATTTATTTTAATATCGTAGGTACAGTATGGATCATCTTTCATGATTTAATATTTTTTTTTTAGCTAGTCTTATTTCCAAAAAGATTTTGAATAGTTTAAAAAAGATATTTTATAAGGATTCTAAAAATAAATTTCATATATTTTACTTTACATGAGACATACTGTATCTACATATATTTCAATTGTTTTCCTTCTGATTCTAGTAGATAAAAAATTATTACATGATTGGAGGAGTTTGTCGCAAAATGTTTAAAGGTAAGTTATATAGAAGCGTACAGGATGATTCTGGATGAAATAACAGCGCAAATTGTGTAAATTCTGTTGCATTTTTTGTCTAATTCACATTTGGGTATCAAATATGGTAATTAATTTTTGATATTCAAGAAACTCTGTTCAAATTAAAAAAGACAACCAATAACTTTGATATATTTTGCAACTTTAATATTAATTTCGTAATCTATTATAATAAGTAGTTCAAATCTGACCCAAGGCATACGATTTTTTCTTGCAAATCCAATGTCTAACGTCTCAAACGTATTTAAAATGTTATCTCATTAAGTACAAAGTGAATATATTGTTTTAAAATAAATTTTATAACAAATTATTATATGGACATTTTTTAATTTAAATTACATTTTGACTTCGCCATTTGTTTGTGCTTAAGGTTGATAACGGCGACACTCTAGATGTTGATTTTATATGTAAAGAATTGCAGAATTTAGGAATAAGAAGTATAATTTTGTCATGGTTGCATTCATACTTGTGTGGGCGTAAATTTAAAGTAATGATTCGCTTAGTTAAATCCTTAGAACACGATGTTGGTGTTGGGGTTCCCCAGAGGTCCATCGTAAGACCGTTTATTTTTTTTTTTTGCTTTGTATTAACATGAATAACTGCGTGAGAGCAGAGAAAGTGGTGAACTTCGCAGGCGACACCTTAATGACAGCGCGGACTCCTGGGGAATTGTAACGTGGAGTGCGCGAAATCTTCGAAAAATTTGAAACCACGGTGAAATAAAAATAAAATAATTCTAGATAAAATAAATATTAACAAAAAACGGCTTTAATAAAATTTCAGTAAAGGACAAGTTTTTTTTATTAATCTTTCTTTATATTATTATATAGGTTTGCTTAAGAAATGTTAAATAATTTAAAAATGAATTATTATTAAAAAATTGGAAAAACTGAAAATTATACTAGATTGTTGAAATTGACAAATTGATAGAAATAAAAAAAAAAAAATCGACTACGTGAGAGCAGAGAAAGTAGTGAATTTCGCAGATGACACCTCAACGATTGTTTTAGTGCGGACCCCTGGGGAATAGTAACGTGGAGTGGGCGAAACCTTCGAAAAATTTGAAACCATGGTGAAATAAAAATAAAATAATTCTGCATAAAATAAATATTAAAAAAAAACGCCTTTTATAAAATTTCAGTAAAGAACAAGGGGTTTTTGTTAATCTTTCTTTACAATATTATAATAGATTTGTTTAAAAAAATTAAAATAATTCAAAAATGGATTATAAAAAAAAATTGGAAAAAATTTGTTATACTAGAGTGTTGAAAATTAACAAATTGATAAAAAATTAAAAAACAATCGACTTGTTCCCGAGGCGTTCCCCAAAAATTTGAAAAATTACATATTTTGTAGTTTTCGGGAACAAATTCCAAATTTGACAGTTAAAAAGATCACGTGCTTGTTCTTCTGCGTATCATTTATCATTTTTAAGTACAAACAACTAACAAAGTCAAAATTTACCTGTACTGCTCAATCAAATTTTTATTAAAATTCATATACTGTTATGTGAATTTTGTCTGACACTGTACATCACTCCTAGTATTAATTTGTGACAAAGATAGTGAATTAGTTGCTGTAATTTTTAATTCATCCAAGAGAATCATTCTATAGCTTTTGTATATTCCATACTTTACAATTTTCCAAATTTTTTTTTTTTTGATTGATAACGGGAATAACTTTATACTATCAAGAATAACCTTTCTCATCGTATATTTCAAATTTTTATTATTGTATTTTGCAGAGCGAACTACATAACTGGATATAACATCATATGATAATCGCTGATTTACTTCAATGGTTCTATCATCTATTTTTTTTTGTCGGGTAGATATTCTACTGAGGAGAAATCATTTTGTTTCGTTTTGTGGAACACATTCACGAAAACACATAATACCCAATTCGATAATCAATCATGACAATAATAATAGCTTTTTTTGAGAATGATAATAATTACTTTGTGAAACAAATGGGAATAGTCTCGACAAGCAAGAAGGTAACAAACGGATCACTCATATTACTCAAACCTTTGTTATTTTCTTATTTCGTTATCGATTAATTTGTATTTTTTTTTTTTTTTTAGTTATACGTACTTTATTAATAAACGTATTCGTATATATATAGATATAAAAAAAAATGCAATGATCTAAGAGAACATGGAAGAAATAATTTGTTTTCGAAGGGGAATAAATGATAATAATACATACGTATGTTATTTCAAATGAGTCCATTTTTCTCTAATTTTTCTTTTGTTTTATTTTTTCGTTTCTATTTTGCGTTAATTATAACTAGTTTTTTTTTTAAAGTAAGATAGTGGATCGGAAGCAAATTTATAATTATATTGAATTGCAAGATTTAAATGTTCTTAAATTTGAATAGGATTGAAGATTAAGAATATTTTTTAGGTTAAAAATAGTTTGTATTTTAAGAAAAATATAAAGCAAATTTTTAATTTAAATAAAGACTTGAAAAGATTTATCAAAGACTTGGAAACAAATTGAAATGGTTTAAATGGGAGATTTAGTTAATATTACAAGGGATTCTTTTATATTCTAGTCAATATCAACCTCAATTAGTAAAATAATTGAAGAAATATTGAAAATTCCCAGCGAAAAATATTAATTATTACGGTTACTATCCTAGTAATTCTTATAAATTATTTCTGGGGAAGGCACTTAAATAAAGTTAATTTATTATAAGCTGATTTCTTATTTCCCTTCTATTAACTTTCTTTATCAAACATTATTTTTTGCTAAATAGTGTGTAATCATTATTACGTAGCGCTTTAACAAAATTCTCATAAAAATAAATTTCATTTTTAATCTTGAAAAAAAAAAAAAAAACAATATGTGTTTAGGAAGTTTTTTGCTCAGAGTAACTCGAGGAATCGTCACATAATTTCTTTTCACATTATTTAGAAACACCCTGTATATATAATTTACAGGGTTCGTCCAAAAGTCACCGACAAACTTTTAGGGAAGATGTAGAATTATGAAAAGAACATTTTTTCTAAGTGAATCACATTTGAAAAGCATCTCACATCGGAGTTAAATGGCGCCATTTTTTTTTTGCTGTTATAGGTTCATATATGTTAAGAAGATTGCATAATTAACATGTTTGAAACTCGATGAAGGAAAATTGACACCATTTAATTCTGAAGTATCTGAAATGCTATAAAAAAAAATGAAAAACGATTTTCGATTTTTATTTTTTATTTATACACAGTCGTTCACGACGATCTATTAGACGTATTCCCGAAAATAATAAATATCTCTTTGAAATTGCGACGGATAATATTAGAGATAAAGATCTATTATTTTTTTTTTATATTTTCAGTCTCATGGCACTTTTGTCTAAATTAGAAACTGATATCAACCTCCTTATTTCAAATAGATCATCCGCTCTTAAATGCGTTGTTAAATGCAATGTTAATACTAACTTCGAAAATTTATCTTTTTCTGAAAATCGTGGCAGATCCCTTCTTTGCCATCAACATTTATGGATTGCATAAGTAGCTATTTATAATTGAAAATAAATGTAAACAGGATGTTCCGAAAATCCAGTCCAAGCATGGACATAATATTCAATTAGGAGTTATTTTTTTAAATACCAATCCTGATTTTTGATCAAAAAAAATACAGATAAGAACTAGTTATAACCTTAAAATGTTCAGCTTGATTCACAATACGTTGTAGATTCTGTTTCCAAAAAAAATTTGATTTGTGATTTATACTACTACAAATGAATAGCTTTACATATAATGTGAAAGAGTACCCATGCCATAGAAATGCACAAACAAAATATAATAAACAAACAAAAACTTGAACAAGTATAAGTATACAAATACCTGGGAGTGAATATACAAAGAGAGGGGCGTATGGAAGAAGAGGTGAACGAAAGAATAAGGAATGCATCACAAGTGTACCACAGCCTAAGTAAAGGGTTCATATGCAAACAGAAGGTCGACAAGAAAACGAAGATGACCTTGTATAAAACAATTTTCAGACCAATATTAACATATGAAAGTGAGAGCTGGGTACTAACACAAACATTGAAAAGCAAAATCAACGCCATCGATATGAAATATCTAAGAAAAGTTAAAGAAATCATGAAGCGAGATAAAATTAGGAACGATACAGTAAGAGCAGAACTTCAAATAGAACCAATCAATAAAGTGATAGAAAAGAACCAACTTAAATGGTTTGCGCACATATGCAGAATGAACGACAATAGACATGTGAAGAGAATTTGGGAAGCTAAAGTACAAAATAAAAGAGGAAGAGGAAGACCAAGGAAAACGTGGAATGACGAGGTAGCGGCAATTCCCAACGAAAGGACTATAATCTGGGATGAAGCAAAGAAGCTGGCCAAGAATAAAACAGAATGGACAAAATTTGTGTACACTATATAAATGAAATCAAATGTATATATACTGTTTGATGATAATATATATATACATATATATACTACTACAAATGAATATCTTTACATATAATATGAAGGAGTACCCATGCCATGCGGGTAGGGCATCACTTTCAAGGTCATCGCCTGTGTATTTCTCGTGGAAATTTGGGGGCTGATAAGAAGCATTTTTACATCCGGTCTGTGTGTCCCACAACTTCAAGTTCTTATTATTAGGTGGAAGTTTCTGTGGGTCAAATTGGCACCTTGAGGATAAATTAAGTCAGCTGTTTGAAAGAAATAAAAGCAAACATAACCTCTTTTGTTCATTTTAAAATGCCGGTTCCTCTTGAAACATGTACAGTGGAAGAGTAACATTTAGTGATAAGATTTTTGTTATCTGAACATGTGAAGCCGGCCGAAATTTACTCGAGAATGTTAAGACAGTATGGTGAAAGGTGTTTAAGCCGCGAAAACGTGTATAAGTGGATTGAATAGAACAAATGTCACAGATATTCATCGCTCCAAACGACCGGTTGAAGTGTCGACCGACGCGCTACAAAATCGCATAAATGACCTTATTCTCGATGACAGGCGTATAAAAATCGTAACAATAGCTAATTTGTGTAATGTTAGTGTTGGAAATGTGTATTCAATCATTCATCACAAGCTGAATTATCGCAAAACGTGTTTGAGATGGATTCCAAGACAGTTGATCCAAGTCCATAAAGACACCCGCGTTCGCATTTGTTCCGAACTCAAACGACGGTTTTTAGCCGAAAGTAATGACTTTCTAGACCGCGTTATGACCTGCGATTAAATGTGGATTTACCACTACGAACCTGAATCCAAACGGCAAGGTCTTGAATGGAAACGTCCGGATTCGCCGGGTAAGAAAAAATTCAAAACTCTCGCGTCTGCCGGTAAAATGATGTTAACGGTCTTCTGGGACTCTCGAGGGTCCAATTTTTTATGACTATTTAGAAGGACTATTATAACTTGCTTCAACATAAAGTGAAACCTGCGATAAGAAGAAAACGCCAGGGTGTGCTCTTAAAAGGTGTGATTCTGCTACACGATAACGCCCGCCCCCATTCTGCCCAGAAAACGCGAGAGATGATCGAAAATTTAGGTTGGGAGGTGTTACATCCTCCTTACAGTCCCGACCTCGCACCGTCCGATTTTCATCTGTTCGGCCCGTTCAAAGAGTTTTTGCGCGACACCAAGTTCGAAGACAACGAAGCAGCCAAAGATGCTGTACACAAATGGATCGGACACCAAGGTCAAGAATTCTTCAGCAATGGAATTAGAAAGCTCACAAAGCGATGGGAGAAGTGCCTAAATGTTGGCGGAGAATAATTTTTTTTTCCATAGCCATTTGACTCGTTAATTACTCCCTCGTATGTCAGTGAGGATGAGGATGGAGACATATAGCGTACCATTAGCAAGCAAGAAAATTGACGTGGAGGCTCTGATGACGAATTTTCTGAATCTGCCAACGCTTTCCTGTCTATTATTTCTCCTGGAGCGTCATTACGACCAAAAGCTAACTGTTTCTCTTACCCATAACTCCAATGAATTGAGAAAAAAATGATTGCTTTTCAAAATGCTCTATTAATCTTAGTGTTAAATGTTTATGTTAAATGTCTACCGCCTAAATTCGAATATTTTCATGTAACCAATCACAGCACGCCTGTGACGTATAAAAAAACAAGGGAAAAGAGAAAGTGTGAGCATGACCGTTAGATACATAAGTTGTATTAGAATTGTAACAGTTGACTCTAAGAAGATTTGTACGAAATAATGAATAAAGGTTAATTTGTAACAGTTTTTAAATGCAGAGAAAAGTTAATTCGTAACAGTTAGCAATGTATTTCGCAAGCAGGTCTTTTGATGTTTTTTTTTTAATAAATAAATAATTTAATGTAATGAAGTGAGAATACACAAATGCAGTAATATGAAAACTGTTATCTCAGGTATGACAAGGTTAAAATAAGAAAGTCAATATTTGTAATCAAGAATGCCATGAAATTAAAAATATCTCCATTAAGCTTTATCCTTAACCCTTTAACTGCTACTAACGTAAATATACGGTTTGGAATAAATCCACGATAACGCGTCGTCCGTTTATTTACGTTTTAGAACTTCACAAAATCATTGCTCTTTCTGTAAATATACGTACTGGACACTCTTTGGTGGGGTGACATCGGTGTGGTTCGGCTGTAATCTGCTGCATTCGGAATTGTGATCTGACATATCTGCGTCATGTGCTACACACGTACATCTATGTCGTGTTTTCGAGCAGTTGTAAATTTGTGAAAATGTCGTGCTATGTTGGATTTGCCGAAAAAGAAGCTGAACAACTTCTAGAACTAATTACGGATGCTCATTCTGATGTGCTTAGTGAAGGTGAGGAATCGGACATATATGAATCGAGCGGTGAAGATGAAAGCTATAATGAAGAACTTCCTCGCAAGCAACAATGAACGCCGAGAAAGGTTATTCACGAAGCTTTAGTTGGACTAATAATTTCATTCCTGTAAGTCATGCATTTGATAATGCTAATTCGGGATTTACCAATTACAACCCTGAGGTCAATGGAAATTCGGAAATAAGAGAATATTTTGAGTGTTTCTTTACTAATAATTTAGCCGGCAAAATTGCAGCGGAGACAAACAGATTTTATAAGTTTGTCACAAAAACTGCTGGTATGGCTAAATATTCCAGACTACGTAAATGAGAAGAAACAATCTGGGAGGAGATCTGTCTATTTATTGCAGTAACAATGCTTGTAGCTAGAAATAAAAAACTAAAATTCACAGATTGTTGGTCTACAGACCCTTTACTCTATACACCGATTTTCTCGAAGGTTACGGCAAGAGACAGATATTTGTTGCTTTTGCGACTTCTCCATTTTTGTAATAATGAAGAGCCCGAACCAGGAAATAGATTAGATAAATTAGATATGGTTACTGATGAACTAAAAACTGCATTTCGACAAAACTTTGTGTCATTCAGAAATCTTTGTATTGATGAGTCGTTGGTGTTCTACAAGGGCAGATTGTCATTCAAACAGTTTATAAGAACCACAAGGCAGCGATTTGGAGTCAAATTATTTATTTTGACTGATATTGAAGCAGACTATGTTTTAGACTTTATTATATATACAGGTGCAAATACTCGATTGCAAGAAAAGGATTCAAATTTAGGAATCTCAGGAGCAGTAGTAACCACACTGATGGAACCATACCTGGATCGGGGTCGCAGTTTGTACACCAACAACTGGTATACCAGTCCAGTGTTAGCTAAACATCTCCATGACCATAAAACTAACTTATGTGGAACGGTTCGAAAGGATCGTAGAGGAATGTCTAAAATGATTGACCCGAAACAAAGAGGTGATGTTATATCGCTACATACCGACATAATGATGGCACTCCGTTGGAAAGATAAAAGGGTTGCAAATATGTTGACGACAATACACGAGAACAAGCTTCTAGACAGAATGTATACGTAAAACAACAAAATGGTACAAGAAAATATTCTTTCATTTCGCAGATCTACCAATGATAAATTCCAATGCAATGTATAGAGCTAGAACTGGGAAACACATTTCCTTGGAGAGGTTTCAATTGGAATTGATACAACTAATTGCAAAGTATGGAACAGAACGGGTCCCAGAAAACGGACGTCCGCATTCGGGAGATATTCCCACCCGTCTAAAACAGCGTCACTTTCCACAACTTGTATCTGCTGTACCTGGAGGAAAGGTAAATCCTCAACGTATATGTCATGTGTGTAAACACACTGAAATCGGAGAAAGGAGAAGAAAAGATGGTAGATACTTCTATCCAGACTATGATGTTGGACTATGCATTGTTCCATGTTTCGAAGTCTTTCACACTATAAAGAAATCCTAGATTTTTTTATGTTTCATTAAAACTTTACGTTATGTATTTTTTATACGTGATTAAATATATCAAAAGTAGTATTTTTCTCATTTAAGCCGGCTATGCTACGCATGTAGATATACGTGCGATGTACAGAAACCCCAAGATATATCCGGACTTGCAGAAGGTCACGGCGCATTTACTTTTGTCTGTTTGAATCTATTACATACCCCGTCCCGTGCTTGTATTTAGTTTAGAGCCGACGATAGTCCCGTGCGCTCGAATAAACACTTCAGACCGGGGATGCATGCAAAAACACCCTTGTAAAACAGAATATACCGTTGCTATTTCTTACCGAGCGCTTACTAGATATTGCGGTATCTACGCACGTTGTATACATGCAGATAAGCATAATAAGGGCCTTTGGAACTTCCTAAAAGGTTTTTGATGTTACTATACAATTTTCATTTCGGTTATGGATATTTGTCACTTAAATTTATTGCACGAGTAGAATTCTATTGTACAATAAAGACATTAATGTTACTTCTCTTATTATTAGTTGCCTCTTGCATTTCAACAAAATGCAAATAATTCACTGCGCACACGATTTACCTGCAGTTATTTTCTTATTTTGTACAGAAAAGTATTTCAACAGTTTATGAAACGAATATGAACATTTTTATTAAACATTATTTCCTTCTTTTGTAACACGTTTTTTATTTCGTTCATATTTCAAACAAAAACGTCGACATTGGCGCTCAAAGTATTGCTTTAAACGTAGGACATTTTTATGCATATCTATTGTAGAAATCGAATTTTCAGTTTCCAAAGAATTACAGAACCTGCTTTTTTAAAAATCATATGTTCATGCTAATAATACTTATTTTGAAAGCGAATGCGGAAGAAAATTTCACGTATACTTTGCTTAGATAAGTAATTGTATTAAGTTTATAGTAGAACTCAATATGAGAAAGCTAATGAAGCCATGCATGATCACATATTACCTTCCACTTTTCTTTTCTTGCTCGTAATAAATTTCGTTCGTTATAAAGCCATCGCACATTACAGTTATGCTATTTATTAAACGTTATTATTGCTTTTCAAGTTTTCTTCATTTCGTTCATAGTTTGCTGGTTTTTGTAGTAACGTAGAAGACGCTAAATTATTTTTTGTTTTAAATTTATTAGCACTACTTCTTTCCGTCTTTATCACATTTGCGGCGATTTTTTGACTAATTCGCTATAATTCTAGAAATACTTTAAAATCATTGTTTTCAAATTAATGTAATTAGTGGAATTTAGGTCTAATGTGATTTACAATAGACACATCGTAGGCTCTACATTTTAAGTGTATTAATATGGAAGAATCAATCTGAATATGTGTTTTATAATTTCATTACTCGCCCCACATCAAAATGCGAGAATCGCTTTATCTGCAAGTATGTAACGTGCGTAGATAGCGCTACATCCCGTAAGCAATCGGTGAGAAGAGGCAGCGGCATATTCTCTTTCACAAGTAGGTTGTAAAAGGGGGTAGGTATCACTGCATCCATCATCGATTCGGATTGTTTATTCGAGCGTTCGAGACAGTCTCTCGCTGCCAAGTAAATACAAATACGGGAAAGGGTATGCAATAGATTCAAACAGAGAAAGGTAGCCTGCGCAGAACTCATTTTGTCCTGGTATTTGTTGTTAGTAGTGTACAAGTCATA
The DNA here is from genome assembly GCA_029619315.2 of Dynastes maya. Classification (NCBI taxonomy): domain Eukaryota; kingdom Metazoa; phylum Arthropoda; class Insecta; order Coleoptera; family Scarabaeidae; genus Dynastes; species Dynastes maya. The sequence goes on from JAROYE020000014.1 coordinate 10,147,297, forward strand.
TGTATGCTAAAACCATAAATAAACGTTCTCGCACTTCCCAAATTCAGCACAGGCTAAGAGGTTGCATAAATTATATTCGGCAGTTAAAGGGTTAATATCATCCAATAAAATTTCAAAAAATATTTGAATTACTTTCAGCGATACATCTAATAGGCCATCATCATGAAAGTTTTTAAGATTAATAAAAAAAGTTTAAAGAAAGAAATGCTTTTTAAAAAAAAATCATCGATAAATTTTCTTTTACTCTAATTTGAAGTAAAGATTTATTTTTTCGAAAGATTTTGAAGTTTAATAATTATAAATTTGCAATCCGATCCACATAATTATAAAATAATAATAATAATAATAAAAACTATATACACGCTTGTGAAATTAAAAAAAAGATAAGAATAAGAAATAATAATAATAAAGAATATATATATATATATAATATATAGCAACAAAATCAGAATTATCTATACAACGTAAATAATATTCCTAATTATCATTTCATTTCACTTTCATCCTTTTTTTCTATTTTATCATCATTTATATCATCGTATCATCAAATACCATTCTATATATGCAATATATATTATTATTACTATGTATAAATTATATACAACACTACGAGTCTACGAATATTTTAAATTCACACTATTATCGACTGACTTGAAAAAAAAAAAAACACTTTTCTCCTGCGATTAATGAAAGAGCAGATTATTTAATTTTTTTTTTAAGGGAAAAATTAAAATGGTAATAAGGAAATAATTATCCACGAATACGAGCTCTTTTCAATTAATTTGTAATTAATATAACTGACACACAGAGAAGCTTCCGTTTCCTTTCATCCACTAAAAAAAATGGAGATTAATACCCTTTATTGCACTTCGCTTAGTAATATTCTAATATCCAACGATTTCATTTCCCATTACGTACATCTTTCTTCACGATTGCTCTTGCGACTGGTGAGGAAAACAAACGAATCGAATACCTCTACTCCTACGTGTATAAAGGCTATCTCTTTTCTTTTTTAATTTCTACAGCGGAGGGGGAGGGAGCCAAGTAAGTATTTGCTTTTACGCTCGTTATAGTGTTTTGTTACTTTATTCTATCGTCTTTTTTTTTTCAGTTTGGATTATTCGTATTAGAAATTATTACTTCTATTTTTTTTTCTCATTTCGTTTTCTTGACGTGCTTCAGAAAAGGAAAAGAAAAACAAGAACGCTTTTTATCCTTATTTTGTACAGGTTAGGGTTAGGTGAGTTTTTCGTTTCTTTGTTACGAATGTCTTTTTTATTTTGTTTCTTATAGCGAACCAGGTGGGAAACTGGTGGAACTATTCGAATGAGCTAAACTCAGCATAGATCCTGATAAGCTTCGGTCGTCTTCGAGGTAGGTTTCACGGGTTGCTTCGGCTATGGCCAACGCACTGTAAATAAAGCAAACAAAACGATTAATTTGTTGGAAAAGATGGATTTTAATAACAACAAATTTGCATAATTTCCAATACCTTATTAAATTTGAATTTTTAGGATATGACGAAAATTAACAGAAGGCAAGTTATTTAGCCGTTCCCCCAAGATCATCGCTGCAAGGAGATAAATTGATCTCCTAACGCCCTCCCGGCAGAGAGAGGAGGCTGTAAAAGTAGCTAGAGACACTGAGAAAAAGGTCACAGGCGAGACCTGGATCTGTTGAGTGCGAGAGGGTTAATCATTTCGATTGCCGTAACATGGGAGAAGGCTCAGGACTGTCCGAATGTACATATGATGTTCAAACGAGGCCTGGATGAGGACCAGCCGCGAAGAGTGACGGTCAGAAGACCGGGAGATGTGATCGACGCGAAGCCGACGGATTGAGACTCACTGACGAGATGCGCAGGCATGGATGGATTCCCAGCAGGGAAGGAAGATAAACCAACGTGGGGACGAGCAACACCGCCCATCGCAATCACAAAAGAAGGTCAAAGGATTACATATAGCCCGACCTTAGTCAAACAATATGGTTCTTCGAGAAAGAGGTCAGAGGAACAGTTGAACAGGTGGACATATTATAGCTGGGCGACGTACCAGAGGTGGCGCTAATGACTAGAGCGAGGTAATCGTCTCTGCGATACATAGGCGTTTCACCGGAGTAGCGAGCTGTGTACAAAAATCGATTTGTCAGCATCCGCTTGTTTATTTTTCGTTCAGTTTAGGAAACGATAGCGTGCGTTGTGTTTTGTGTCACGTGTTATTCGTTATAAATAGAGAATTATTAATTTAAAATGTGTAATGTGAACGGGGCTAAAAAACGACCTTTTGCTGGTACAGTAAATAAGTTTATCTGTGACTTTCCGGATTTGTTCTACGACGGTGCTAAAATAGTTTGTAAAGTGTGCGAGAAACATTTGATGTGCTGAGACAAGGCGGACCGTAACAAACATGTAAATATCGAAGAACACGGAAATAGGAAAAATGGGCGTGCCAACGAGAACTGCCTTTATTTTCGATTTACTTGCCATGATGATAACTTGTAATTTGTCATTTCGCTTACTCGAAAAATAATCGTTTCAGAACTTTTGGTATAAGTACAACCCCGAGATGAAGTTGCCAACTACGAAAGCGGCAGATAAGCATGTTTTATTTGTATGCGAAGACGTGGAAAAGAAAATCAAATCTACATTAAAAAATTAGTCGCTTTGGTTATTATTAACATTGGCAATTAACTCGACAAAAATGTGCAAATGTAAATAAGTAAAAGCTGTTATCCTACAATGCAATCCTGCCGAAGCTGCAGCTATAAAGGAGAGTCAGCCAAAATTTCAGGATATTTCCGTTGAAACAGAGTTATAAAACAGAGCGCTGTCGTTAGTAGAGTCACTGCAAATAGTGGACGAAATACATGACGCAAAATCTAATCGCGTTTTAGAAAAGTTCGAAAGTGTGTTAAAGAAAGATTCCGATTTTATCACATTAAAACGAATTTGTGATGGCGAATCGGCTAATCCATTAACTGAGTTCAAAGAGTGTTTTAATCATGCATGTATTACATCCGTAGATGTCGAACGATCTTTTTCAAAATATAAACACATTCTTTCACCACGGCGAACATCGTTCAACGAGACAACTGCGGAAACATATCTAATACTGTCAACTTTTTACGTCTCTTATCCAGTGGGCGATAATCCCGATAATTGTGATTCTACCCTTAATGTTTGGTAATTCCGATGCAGCCCGCTAACCAACTAGATAACGCTGCTTAAGAGGGTGAGTGTTTCACAACTTTTCAGATATTATAATTCTTGATTGATTCTGTTATTATTATTCGATTTATTACTTATCTTTTGGTATTGTACTTACTGAAGGAAGCGCACGCTTATGCCGCGCAGAGACATTACCTCGCTTTACTAATGACTACATTTGAAAACCAAACATTCTATTGGCACTAGACACTAGATATGACGAAAGCATGTGCAACGTTGTACTATTATCACGGTACACTCAAAAGTATTGCGTTAACAGTTTACACTAAGAAGTAGAGAACGGAAAGAAAAATCACGCACTTACCTAAAACCTAAACGGTCTGACTCAATGTCAAAAGTTTCGAGTTCCTGCCCCTGCTTATGATGCAACAACTTTATACGCTCTGCTCTTTCCTCCAAAAATCTGTTACTTTCAGACTCCATCTGTAAATAAAAAGAAATATGCTTAGATATCACCTCTTGGAAATGATTTCTTGTTTCTCTAATTTTTTAGACTTATTGATTGCCCTGAAGATCTATCTACTAACTACCTCATTGGCTTTATTTAGCATTATACCATCCGCGAAAGTCTATACTTCATTAATTGTAAGACAACAGCAACTTTTTTCCGATTCGGACGTTCAAAAAGAAATAGATGACATTTCCATAAACTATTCAGTAGTGACATAAACTATTTTTCGGTTAGAAAATACTCACTTATCTATACAAGACTCGTTAAATAACATCAACAATTTAGCAGTCGCTCTAGAAAGCTTGACGGATTCTATAGGACTAGATGTCGCGCAAAAATTTCGTGCAATTTTAAATAAAAATCCGGATTTAGAAAAGGTTCAATCTATATCTAGAATTCAAGACTGCACAGAAGAGATACAGAAGTATTTGAATTTCGCAAATCTTACTTCATTACATGATGAACGATCATTTGCGAAGTATACGAGAACGTCTTCAGACCGTCGTCGAGACTTGACCGAATCGACAATGGAAGCATTGCTTATATTGCAGTACTACGCGGCGTGTCATAGCGGTCGCACATTACCGCAGTGGTCATCGATACGTCAATAAAAGGTAACAATCTATTATTTTTTTTATTAATACCGTGTCTACTTTTGCGCGGTACGCCCCGGACGGTTCCACTAGTTTCTCGAACATTATAAAGAGTACACGCACACCGATCAACCGATAATAACCGAACGTAGTTGTATGTACATAGTAAACACGGCTCCTTTCAAAGTGCCTCTGCGGGTGCAAGCGTTTGTCACGTTTTAGTCATAACTTCTGTGGATGCCATTTTTTTTTAAATTTGACAGCTCTGAATTTTACAAATGCATAAAGACTTTAAATTAACGCTGGTTCAATTTTCTCGTGGGAGGTTCTAGGTTGAGAAATAAAGTTCATTTCAAACAGCAAAATTCTGATTTTTATTTTTATTCCGGATTTTTCAGTCCATCTTCGTACATATACAGTATGTCCCAAAAATTAATAAATAAATTAATAAAATTCATCAATCATTTACTAGTAATTATTAACCTCCATCCCCCATTCCATTTTCAACCCGCTAAGTCCTAACAATCCCAACTTCAAGGAAGTGAAACCGTAGGCCCCGTGTCAATACGATGTTTGGCATGTTAAATATTCCTACCAAAGTTTGGAACACCTTTGGATTCGGCAAAATTCTAGTGGGGTTGGCTAATGATCATAGTAATCGATGCCTAGAAGTACGAGATGTATTCCGTAACCCGACGCTTCGCCCAATACACAACAACAACAACATTTTAAATAGCAAGGTACCTTTTGTACATTTCATTTGAAAGCATTTTTGTTGGAATATTGGGGAATTTACGAGGGAAGGGTCACCAACATTGCTTCGCCTCGTAATCTCGCAGCTCTATGCGACAAGATTTAAATAATAGCGAACACAAATACCTAAACATTTTCTCAAGAAATAAATCTTTCATGAAAAAACCTCAATAATCTATTTCCTTACTTTTTACAATAACAAATGTAACAACATTTAAATAAAAACTTGAAGAGAAATTTGATCATTTCACCCGATATCGTTTCTACATTTAAAAAAAAATAATGAAATTGTGCAAGTAGACAAAAATTAATTTCAACTTCACCTTTTGATCTAGCAGAGCTCGCCTGACTTCGACTCTTTCCTCCAACTCGTTACGTTCTCGATTACGTTGAGCTTGCGCGTGCATCTTGTTCTTACTTTGGTAGGCAGTTAAGATTTCCAATTCGTAGTCCAATCTCTTCCTAAGTTGTTGTTGTTCGTGCTAAAATAGAAAACAAACCGAATTACTTCTACAGTACCGTCCATACTTTTCAAATAACTTTTTAGGATCTTAATATATTTGAGACTTACCTCTTGGCTTTCGTCTAGCTTCAAGCTCTGTTTCTGCAGCATCTCGATGATGCTTTGCTCGTATTGATCGCCGAGCAAGGCCAACTTACGTCGTTGCTCCTCCTTTAGCTTCTTGATGACTGCCTTCTGGTTCTCTTTCGGCGTGGATGCTAATAACTGAGCCTTAAGGGCTTTGTACTGTTTTGTCTGCACTTTGCAAGTTTCCCTGAATTGTTTACGTACTAACATTTCTTTTTGCTACAATAGTTAATAAGTAAATAAATATAATGAGTGAGGAATCAATTTTTATTTAAAATTAAACATACCTTCAAAGATTTTGGTTGTTGCTTAAGCTCTAACGCGTGCTTCTTCCTCAATTCTCTCTCCGCTCGTTTCATGTACTCCTCCAAGTTTGCCAGCTCGGTTTCATGTTGGCTTTTAATCTAGAAAGCAATGATTAACTAAGAAAAATAAAACGTTTATATTGTGTAAAATAGAAAAAGGGAGTAAAATTTTGTTTTCTAACACTGCCCATTATAAAAATTGAATAATTAGAATCTTTTATCAGCATAGTACAATACATTTGTACCCCCCGAAAACATTTAACTTGAAAATACATTACCTGTTCATCTCTTAAAGCGTGCACCGCCTTCTGTTGCCTGTACTCCAGATCTTGCGTTTTGTCGTGGTGTCTCAGTAACATATTATGAGCTAGTTCGAGCTGGTTATGGCGTTTGGTCAGTTCCTAAATAAAAGAAAAAAAAGATGAAAAAATAAATATAACATGGCCGAGTAAGAAATCGAGTGAATTGCGATCAAATTTCAGCATACTCACTTCTCTAAGCAAATCCGATTCCAACTTATGATAATTAAGCAATTTTTTTCGCTTGTATTTCCTAACTTCGAGGTCTAAATACTCTTTTTGGCCTCGTATAAGTCTTTGTTCGTCCTGCGCGTCGACTAACTTCAAATTCTCCTTTTGAGATCTGCAAATTTGGAGAAGAGACGTTAATGTTGGTGTTTGACAGGAACTCTACCATCACCTTCCAGATTTGTACTTCGAAAATCGCTAATATTTTTGGGTATTAAAATATTTTCTAATTCGAAACGTATTAAAAAGACACTGAAGATATTAGTAGTGCAATAACGAAACGTTTATGGTTGTTAGTTAATGGTAATAGAAAGCTGACATCATACAAACTTACTGTAAAGTAGCGTCTCTTTGTTTCTTGGGCGTAGAATCGTCTTGGGACAATTCCCTTTTCCACCTCTCCTTGTTCGCCTTGTATTCCTTCTTTCTAAGGTTGTCGAAGGCTTTCCTATCCATCTCTTGCCGCGTCATGATGTCCTTGATCAATTTCTTCTCTCCAATCGCATTTTGTTTCGCTCTACGTTCCAATTCTTGCTGGTGTTTCGCCTGGAAAAGAAAATACATAGATATTAAGATTCTATATTAAAGACTGCTATATTATTATAAGAAATATACATTAGTTTTTTGATTAACTATTTTGTATACATTCTTTGTATACAAAAATCTAAAATCCAAGGGTGCCCAAATACTTATGAGCGGTAGTGTATATATTTTTATTTAAATGAGATACTTACTTGCAATCGTTCCAATTCTCGACTGAATTGTTGCAACAGCGCCTCATACTCCTTATCCAGCAACTGCTTATGGCTCTCCATCTCCATCTTACACTTATCCTCGAGCTTCAAGAGGGCGCTTTGGTGCTCTCTGCGCATCCTCTTGTACCCGGTCATCTGCTCATGCATCTCCTCCTGCATATGCTCCTTCTGCTGTTTGGTGACTATACTGGTTGTTCTTATCGTGGCGAAATTGCTAGTGCCGTGGTCTGCGACGGCCGCCGCAACTGGAAGGTTCATGGAGGCGCGATGTCTTCTAGACGTTCCGTCTAGAAATCGAAAAAAATAACATGTGGCTGGCAAATTTTGCCCCAATTTGATTTAGAAATGCATTACTTTAAATTTTGGGGACTTTGTAAGATTTTGAGCTATTAAATAGGACAATTTGCTTGATTTCTTTAAAAAAATTTTGATATCAAACCTTTGAAGCAACTTCATATCTTCGTTTAGGATTACACTAATTTCTTGAACGTCATCCGATTGAAGTGACTTTTATTTAAATCAAGAAAGGATTATGTACGCTTTTAAATATTTCTTAACAGAAAATTGAAATTTCTAAAATGTAAAAAAAAACAAAAATGCAAGAAAGGTAAAACCGCTACTTTTCAGAAACATTTGGCAGCTTTACTACAAGATAGAAAATAATTTATGGGATAGTTCTAGATAAAAACGAAGCCACAGAATCGATTGCTCTAGATCCCATTCCATCATCTGCCTTTTTATTTCATTTACGACCAAAAATGTCTATAAAAAGGACATGAAACTTTCGAAAATTGTAACTTGTATATAGATTTATATAAAACTTTCTGTGCTGTTTTTAAATTTAAGTAATTTTTCTTGTTTGACAGTCAGATAGGAATATTTTTTCCAAAGATAAATCAGAAAAATTTTGCAATTTCAAAATTATTGGTTCATTTTAGAATCATTAAATCATTTGTATGACTTTCAAGGCACCTTGTGTAACATTTTTAAACGGAAACAGGGCCATAAAATCAATAGCAATAAATCTCATACAATTCCTTCTTATTCTGTTGGCCTACAATCACAAAAAATGTAAAAAAAATTGAGGCAAATTCTCTAACTTATCTTAGCGTACATTTCTAGTTTTTTTTTTTAGTAAGATTGATTTTTATTAATAAACTGAAGATTCTAATTCTTCCTTATTTAATATAACTCGAAGTTTAATTATCAAACCGTTATCTTTAGAGAAGTCCTTTTTCTATGACCTGCAAGGTAGTTTATGATATCTTTCTAGATGAAAACGGACTTATAGAATCGATCGCAACAAGTCTCGTTCTGTTATCTTTTTTAGTTCTTGGCTTACAATCGCCAAAAAAAGTGCCACGTCGGTTGAGAAATGTAGAATTTCAGCAAATTTATTTCGTTGCTTGCGTATCACAAAAACTAGAGAATTGCTTTTTTTATTTTAAATCGATTCGTTGAATACTTCAAAATGACCTGCAATCTTTTCCTGTATTTAAAATATGAGAGAAACAAAAAAAAACAATTTACGATATACACAAGACCTGCGCGCTTTCACGTCAGCAGGCTGTGACATATTTTGAAGTAGGTCGTCGATCATTCACACGTTCGGATCGTTTCTTGCGTTTTGAATTGGTTTATTCAAATTATATTGGTTTTATTTAAAAAAAATTACTGTGTAGTGATATTTCCGTACTTTATTGGTGATACCTGTAGTGTTCTATAAGCGATAAAACCTTTTCTGAAACGATAAAAACGGGATGACACTTTGTACATAAAAGAAGATATTATTTATTTTTCAACAGCTACAGATTCAAGAACCGGGGAAACTATAACTGTAAGTTAAAAAAATCCTAGGCTTAAAAAAGATGCTATTCCAACTCAATTTCCTTACTGTCCGTTGGTATTTGACAAAAAACGTGGGGATTTTATCGTTCAAATAGTTTTTATTTTTGAACACGAAGAGATGTTTTTAAATGTGTTAAACGTTCTGCTTTAATACAATATATTTTAAATTATATCACTGAACGTAGTAATTTGGATGCTGATATATGTAAATGTCATATTCACAGCAATACATTGCAACAATTATAATAACTGAATTTGTACTAGCAGGGCTGATGCGTCGTGGTCTTTGATGTATCAAAGTCGACGTTTTGCGAAACACTGCGGTCGGCATCTTCAGGACGATGATTAGTCTTCACTGGTCGTCTGATGACACATCAGGCGACCAATGAAGATTCGATGACGTTCGACACATCAAAGACCACGGCCCATCAACCCGGAAATATGTACTGCTAGTACAAATTCAGACACCGGCCGTGAAAGCCTATAGTTATTATAATAACCTGTTCTACAAATACCCCACTTAAAAATTATTGTGGGAAAAGTAATGATAGATTAGGTAAAACATAACATAATAGAAAATTAAAGACCCTGGCTAGATAGCATGTCTGTAAATTTTCTGATGAAATTGACCACAATTTTGAATAAAATTGCAATTACTGTATCATTTCAACCTTAGTTTCGTCCAAATACATGTACAATTGCAAATAATAATAATTAGTCGATTAAATATCAGCCACAAATACATCTTTCACGAAAACGGTGCTCGGTTACGCGTTTGGCTTTTGGTTTGAAAATTCGTTTTTCCAAAATAAAATCGAATGGGATACGAAGAAGGGCTTAGTTGTACGACTGGCGTCCTCTTTAAACCGGAAGCTCTTCAAAATTTAAGAAAGAATGGAAAAATACGATTCCTTTACCGCTTAGGCTAATATCGTGCATGGCGATACAACACCAACCTAGCGTGATGTCATCGAAGAGCGCTCAGGCCTTGTTATAGCGTAGGTAACGGTGCAGCACGAAAAAATTTTATAATTCTAAACATTATTTTAAGTCGCAAAATACAATAATCTTCTTCACAGAGTGATATTTTTACCAATTTTTGAGGTATAAGTGACTCTTTGGAAAATATTTCTAATATTCTTAGAAATTGGTTAGATAAATTATTTGTTAATTATTTATGTTAAATAATAAAAGCACGATTTGAATATTTTTTCGAAGAATTTATAAATAATATGAAACCATCAGCATAATATTTTTTAAAATCAATTTCCATCCAACACTGTAATCTTTAAAATGTCCAAAACTAAATCAACCTTTCAACATTAATTTTTTCCTCGAAAAACATCCCAAACATAAAACGAAACAAAATACTTACCAGCTGGTAAACTGTTAGTACTACTCGACTGACTACTGGCCGAAACCCCAACTGAATGAACACTATGCTCTGATGTAACCGAATTACTCTTCGAACTATCACCACATGCATGTTCATCGGGTGTATCATCATTGTCTGTAAATAAAACAAAGCAAAATCAGATCGGAATGGTGAAAAATGTAATTCGGAAAAGAGAAAGGGTCCTAAGAATTGATCTTGGAGTATAACTTACTTAGAGGGATCCTCTGAGCACATGAACTACATTCTATTAATAGGTTCATATTTCAGAGAAATTCGACGTGTTTTTCTCACAAACTCTTCGTTATTAAAAGCTAAAATTTATTGGGTGGAAATTTATGCGTATCAATAAAAATATTGTATGAATATTATCTTATCAAGTACATTTCCTTCCTTCATTTGTTCTTATCAATATTTACATTATTACTGACATCAAAAAGAAATAATAAACAAATAATCTTTCTTACCTATCGTACTTTCCGTTTCTCCGCTATCATTCATTAATATTTTCTTCATTTTCCTATAATTCAAATTATCTAATTCGCGTACTGCCGCTTTCGTCCGCTGTATTAGATCTATTAGGACGTTGGGAGACCTGTGTCTCGTTACGAACTTGTGGGTGAGCAGTGTGGCAGAAGACGGTCTACTGGGGGCTGATTTCTGTAATCGTAAGCGTCGAATTTAAAAAAAGAAGCACGTTTTCAAGATAAATAGAATTTCTTTTGTGTCTTTACAGCCTATTCGCAAATTAAACATTAATTGGCAATAAATCGTCAGGTCTGGTACTAAATGTCCATATTCTGCAATTGCCGATATTCGTGAATATCAAATCCTTAGACGTTAGATCGTGAACTCGCATGACATATTACAGGCTGTAATATGGTATTTTTAAAGAAACGAATTGTAGTTGTTTGAAAATTTAATTGGTAAGAATGTAAAATATCGTCTATTTGAAATGTGTATCGTGATTGGCCGTGATTTTTGATAAATGCTATCGTTAATAAAGGAATGATGGAACGCCACGATAATCTGTCTCTTTAGTTCAAACCGTCTTTGAGAGAAAACGTATTTGGCCAAGTGTTTAGTTTACCAAACAAATTCAAATGTTGTAGTGTTTAATTTTATTTCAAGTACAAGTTCAATTTAAGTTTGATTATTTCTTACGTGACGCCTTATCACAAATTTTGAGATTAGTTTTTATTCTATTAATTTTTCTGTTTGTAAAACGATATTATTCGCATTTATTTTTTTAACTGTCGAAAGAGTGTCTAGGTGACACTCCCTGACTGAGCTTATACACCCGTTTGATCAAGTGGCAGTAGCGGGGATGGAAGGTTCACGAATGGTCCATGAACAGTTCATGGAAGGTTCCAGAAAGCAATTTATCAGATTTTCCAGAAAATTCCAGAATGTTCCAGAAGGTTCTTTGGGCCTACAATTTTTATAATTGAATTTGCTCGAAAACCCAAGCTAATTTTAAAAACGATTGGCACCATTGGATTTAGCGTACACGAATTAGGTTTACTCCCCGGATGCCCAGCTTGTTGCATTTTGCTACTAGCACAGTGTAGTCAATGCAAGGATATTTTTATTTTATTTAAGACGTATTAATTCGAAAACAAGCGAAAATTTGGACCATCTACATGAACGCTAGTTAAAATTTTTTAATTACGCTATAACTTGAAAACAAATGAAAATCGGATCAGAGCATAGATCTTTTTCACATTGTTTTCACGTGTACAATGCACTCCTAGAGTTTGGTCCGTTCCTCCCGACTCGCCCTGTATATTATGAATACCAACTTGAGTAATTTTATCAATTTTATTAAAAAAAAAATAAATACATTTCTTAAATATCCCGGAAATAAAACAATCCCGCCAATTTTCAATGTTAACTATCTTCATGTTTGTTTGAACAATAATGAAAGTAGCAAGGGTGTGTGGGTAATTCTGAACAAAATCGATCGAAAACCAGTTACATCATTGTTTGCTGAATTGTTCGTTAATTAACTTAGCCCGTATTATTGCGCGCCGCCACTGTTCTTCCTATCAATGGATCCATTTTTACACATGAAATAACTTAAGGTATTGATTTTGCGTGTTCAAATATTCCCCCCTTAAACAGTAAGTCCTTCTTTTTTAACCCCATCATAAAGTGCTTCTCATTTAATCGTCGAACTTAACACCCTCTTTGAAAAAGCAAACATTTCAAAAACGTATCGAAAAAATAAAATTTTGCGAGGAGTTCAGCGTGAAAACTACCAAAGATGGAAAAATGAGATTTTTTGTACGTACATAGTATACCACAGCGCATTTGGTAAAATTATCTACAAATATACAGGGTGTTCCAAATTTCCGTAACAGCCTTCGATTTTTTTTTTTTAATCAATTGCAAACATTTTTTATTAATCCCTGTGATAGCCACTTAAATTACTTCTGCAGTGATATATGATTATGTGCACTTTCGACAATTACTTTTGGCTATATTGCAAAATTTGTTAACTTTTTGACAGTTACAGGACTCTGACATTTTAAGACAACCCGAAATAGATGTAGTGTCGCGAATTACTCTTTTGCTGTCAATTTAGAGGCTAACACTATACACATTTCAAGATGGTATAATGTAAAAATATATACAGGGTGTTAAATATGTCGTGCAACATTTATCAGAATTCAAGCACTTTTTTTTTCAATTTCCTTAAATAGAACTTATATTTTTTTGATATTGCCAGCAAATTCCTTGAAAAGTTACCTTCAAAATCGCACCAATAACGTAATAATATCTTCGAAAATACTGGAAATAAGTATTACGTTATTGGTACCATTTTAAAGGTAATTTTACAAGGGAATTGCTAGCAATATCAAAAAATATAGGTTCTATTTAAAAAAAATCGAAAAAAAGGGTTTGAATTTCGATAAATTCCGCATGACAGATTTAACACCCTGTACATATTTTTACATTATACCATCCTGAAACATATAAAGTGTTAGCCCCTAAATTGATAACAAAATAATAACTCAGGACACTATATCTGTTTTCTGGCTAGGTCTTAAAACGTGAGAGTCTGTAACTGTCAAAATTTTAACAAAATTTGCAATATAGCGGAAAGTAATTATCGAAAGTGCACATAACTGTATATCATTGCAAAAGGTAATGTAAGTGGCTATTAAAATAATCAATAAAAAATATAGCAATCCATTAAAAAAATAGTTGAAGGCGGTTTCGCAAATTTGGAACAGCCTGTATATTCGCAAATAATTTTAGAAAATGGCGTATCCGGTATAGAACAAATCAGTTGGTTATTGAATATTCAATTTAAATACTTAAAAAAAGGGCTATGAATTTAATAACGAATACAAATTGTTATTAATTACACGAAATATTTAACGGTAATACAAATTTCTATCACTAGATGATTTTAGTTTATTTTATACACAAATCGCGTAAGCAACGTACCTCTAAGCATGCTACTACAAAATGTTTAAAAACTTCTGACCAATCGGAAGACTGCAGTGTAGGAGTATCGTTTTGAGCAATGTGGTATAGGGCAGACATGGCGTTCATGTTGAAGTAGGGTGGTTTCCGCTCGGCCAATTCGATACAGGTGATGCCCAGCGACCATACGTCGACCTTCCCGTCGTATTGTCCCTCGTCCATCGCCAGGATCACCTCCGGGGCCATCCAGTAAGGCGTACCGACGAAAGAGTTCGCTGGACATTTGATTGAGGCGCTTCCGAAATCGGCCAATTTCACGGTACCGTTCTCTGTCAGCAGAATATTCCCAGCTTTCACGTCTCTGTATGGAATAAAAAAAAAACGGATACTATAATAATGTAGTCGAACCAAATTTAGCGTTAAGTTTAATTAGGGTATGAATTTAGCTTATTTGGTAATTAATTTGAGAAACATGAAAATGTGGATTACTAAGGTTTTAAAATTTATTCGCAAGGATCGATCATCTGGTCAATTTTTGTAACAGATGATAGTACCAACGTCAATTACTTTGGTTTTGCGATTGGTAACCTAGATAACTAGGTGCTCCATATGTCATGCGATAATTTGAGATTACTTACGAAAAAATGGATCGTTGGTAGCAATATAAAGTAAAAGTTTAACAAGTTGATGTTGCCGAGAAAGCTTTTGAAAAGGTCAAGGGTTCCTGAACATTTTTAATATTTAAAAATGTCCTTGTTTTGTCCCCGTTTTGTATTGATTTCTGTCGTAAACATTTTATTTTGTGCTCATTCCGTTTCCGAGATATTCAAGATTGAAATGTGGGAGTCAACTTGACGCTGCTCCCGCACTTTCAATTCTTTAAAAATTTGACCACGATATCGTTTTGTGATGATTTGTGCCGTAAAAATTTTATTTTGTATTCATTCCGTTTCCAAGACATTCGAGACTGAAAAGTGGGGGCCAACTTGGCGCTGGTTCCACACTTCCAGTTTTTTTTTTAATTTGACCACGCTATCGTTTTTCTGATTTCTGCCGTAAAAATTTTATTTTGTATTCATTCCGTTTCCAAGACATTCGAGATTGAAAAGTGGGGGCCAACTTGACGCTGGCTCCGCACTTTAATTTTTTTTTTTTTTAATTTGACCATGCTATCGTTTTTCTGATTTGTGGCGCAAGAATTTTATTTTCTGCTCATTCCGTTTTCAAGATATTCGAGATCGAAAAGTGGGGGCCAACTTGGTGCTGCCCCCGTATTTTAATTTTTTTTGTAAAATTTGATCACGATATCGCTTTGTGCTGATTTGTGCCGCAACAAAATTTATTTTGTGCTCATTCCATTTCCGAGATATTCGTAATTGAAAAGTGGGGGCCAACTTGACGTTGCCCCCGCACTTCAATTTTTTTGTAAAATTTTACCACGATATCGCTTTGTGCTGATTTGTGCCGCAAAAAAATTATTTTGTGCTCATTCCGTTTCTGAGACGTTCGAGATTGAAAAGTGGGGGCCAACTTGACGCTGGCTCCGCACTTTAATTTTTTTTTTAATTTGACCACGCTATCGTTTTTCTGATTTGTGGCGCAAGAATTTTATTTTGTGCTCATTCCGTTTTCAAGATATTCGAGATCGAAAAGTAGGGGGCCAACTTGGTGCTGCCCCCGTATTTTATTTTTTTTTGTAAAATTTGATCACGATATCGCTTTGTGCTGATTTGTGCCGCAACAAAATTTATTTTGTGCTCATTCCATTTCCGAGATATTCGAAATTGAAAAGTGGGGGCCAAGTTGACGCTGCCCGCGCACTTCAATTTTTTTGTAAAATTTTACCACGATATCGCTTTGTGCTGATTTGTGCCGCACAAAAATTATTTTGTGCTCATTCCGTTTCTGAGACGTTCGAGATTAAAAAGTGGGGGCCAACTTGACGCTGCCCCCGCATTTTCAGTTTCTTTAAAATTTGACCACGCTATCGTCTTGTGCCCGTTTTGCACTGATTTGTGCCGTAAACATTTTATTTTGTGCTCATTCCGTTTCCGAGATATTCGAAATTGAAAAATGGGGGCCAACTTGACGCTGCTCCCGTACTTTCATTTTTTTTTTTATTAGACCACGCTATCGTTTTATACTGATTTGTGCTGCAAAAATTTTGTTTTGTGCTCATTCCGTTTCCGAGATATTCGAGATTAGAAAGTGTGGGGCCAACTTGACGCTGCTCTCGCACTTTTTTTTTGTTAAATTTGACCACGCTATCGTTTTGTGTCCGTTTTGTGCTGAATTGCGCCGTAAAAAAATTATTTTGTGCTCATTCCGTTTTCAAGATATTCGAGATCGAAAAGTAGGGGCCAACTTGGCGCTGCCCCAGCACTTTAATTTTTTTTTGTAAAATTTTACCACTCTAACGCTTTGTGTCCGTTTTGTGCTGTAAAAAAAATATTTTGTATTCATTCCGTTTCCAAGACATTCGAGATTGAAAAGTGGGGACCAACTTGACGCTGTCCCCGCATTAACAGTTTTTTTTTTAATTTGACCGCGCTATCGTTTTGTGCCGGAACAATAATTTTGTGCTCATTCCATTTTCAAGATATTCGAGATTGAAAACTGGGGGCCAACTTGATGTAGCCCCTACATCTTGTTTTTTTTTTTTTTTTTTTTTCATTCGACCACGTTATCGTTTTGTGTTGATTTGTGCCGTAAAACTGTTATTTTATGCTCATTTCGTTTTCAAGGTATTCCAGATTGAAAAGTGGAGGCCCGACTTGATGCAGCCCCCGCACTTTTAGTGTTTTTTTTGGGGGCTAAAATTTTACGTCATTATCATCAAATAGCCATAAAAATTGCTAATTGTTATTTATAAATAATGGATTGTAAACTTCGTAACGTTATATAAAAAAAAAAAAACGGTGTCATCATATTATTAATCGTAAGTAAAAATAAAATTAGTACCTGTGTATTCTATGTAGACTATGCAGATAGCTCAAACCCTGCAGCACCCCCTCGCAGATCGCCGAGATCTCGTCCTCCATGAGCGGTTTCTTGTGAACTTCAATGATATCGGAAGCTGATCCTAGGCAATATTCCATCACGAGCCATGCAGTATTGTCTCTCAGGTAACAGCCTTTGTATTCTATCGTGTTCGGATGCTTCAATTGTCTTAGGAATCTAATATAACCGAGAGGAAAAAGGAAATTAAACGGTTCAAGAGCATCTTTTTTTTTTTCATCCGAAAATTGTACTACTTACCGTATTTCTTTCAAGATGTCCTGCCATTTCTCCTGACTCTGCTTGCCCATGTAGGACATCTTCTTGATGGCGACGATCTCGTTGGAGTGCGTGTATCGGGCATAGTACACCGCTCCGAACGAGCCATGCCCGATCTCCCTGAGATCCTCGAAGATCTTCTCGGGATCCTGCTTGTAGAAGAGTTCGGCTACATCAGGATCTTTTAGGCTGCCTGGCCGAGGGACAGGAGCCATATTATTGACCCTTAATACTTCGCTAACTCACTGCAAATAAAAGAGGACGAAATCGTTAGTAAATTTTTAAATCTCTCGTTATTTTGAGTAAGAAATAAAGCTCATATATTAAAATGTCGGATTTGGACTAGGTTGATATACAGCGACCGCCATAAAGTCGGCATGAAATGAGAAAAATGTTTATTTTTAATAAAAAAAAAAAAAACAGTACCGTTCATGGAAGTTCGGGCAAGCTGACAAATTATATTAACTGTTTAGGAAAAAATGTTAAAATTATATAATATGCATTTCTGTGAGGAATTATTAAAACTAACCTTTTCTGGAAGCCTTTTACCAATTTTCAGGTAGTATCTGTCTATTATAAGACCGTTATCATAAAATACATAATTATGTTGGAAATCCCCAATAATTACAGTGACAATAAAGCTTTATAATAATCCCTAAGAGGGTCAGCTGATTCACTCGTGTTACCTGGAAATATTCGTATACCCTTTATAAAGTATTATAACATTTGTAAACGCAGTGGTTCTGAAGAGATTGTTATTGTGAAAGTATCTGTGGTTGTGCAAGTGAAAAATAAAATTATTTCGGTTTGACTGCTTAAAATGCCCCGTGGAAAGCCTCTAGCTGTTTCAAAACGATCTGCTGTTATTACCTTGCGTCAGGAATGGTACGCGGAAAGACGGATTGCGGATAAATTAAAAATAAAAAAATCTACAGTGCATGATACTATAGTTCGATTTAAGACAACCGGTGACGTGCAAGATCGTAATCGGCCAGGACCGTCAAGAAAAACGACTCCTGCGGAAGATTTACGAATAAAAATAATTAGTAAGCGCAATAGAAGACTAACAGCATCAGAAATTGCTGCAGAATTCAATAATGAGCGAGATTCCAAAGTTTCTGTGAGTATTGTGCAACGACGGCTGAAAGGGGCTGGGTTGCATGAGCGAGCGGCTTGTCGAAAACCGTTACTCCGAAAAGGAAATAGGCTGAAACGACTGAAATGGGCACAAGCTCATAGAGATTGGACAGTGGACGATTTTTAAAACGTTTTGTGGACTGACGAATCCAAGTTTGAGGTTTTTGGAAATAGACGGAGAGTTTTCGTACGCAGATCAAGAGGGGAAAGAATGTTACGGGAGTGTATAGTTCCTACGGTGAAGCATGGAGGCGGATCAATGGTTTGGGGTTGTTTTTCCTTAATCGGAACAGGGGACGTGCTCAAAATTGAGGGCATAATGAAAAAAAGAAGAATATCGGAAAATCCTGAAGGAAAATGCCATACCGTCAGGAGTCCGATTAATTGGTCGTGGATTTGAATTTATGCAGGACAATGACCCTAAACATAAATCTAAATTGTGCACGGATTACTTGCAGCAAGAAGAAAATGAAAGAACCCTAAAAATTATGGAATGGCCGCCACAGTCCCCCGATCTGAACCCGATAGAGTTGTTATGGGAAGAATTAGACCGATGTGTTAGGAAAAAGTGTCCAAAATTGAAGGAACATTTGTGGACCATTCTCCAGGAGGTATGGACGAGCTTGCCCAATGAAACATTAGCAAAATTAGTAATAAATCGGATGCCGAGAATAGTGGCAGCAGTCCTAAAGGCAAAAGGTGGATTTTTCGATGAAAATCGGACTTAAATTATTTGTATTACATTAACTTTTTCTTTTTAATAAATTTGTGTTTGAAAATATGTAAAATCATGTAAGTAAGTATTAAATACATGGCCATTTAATATTTCTCTTATTTTCTTTGACTTCCGTACATTTTTTTGCTTGCCCGAACTTCCATGAATGGTAGTGTATGTATTGAAATATGTAATAGTTTAATTGAAAATGTTAATCGATTACAAAACGATGGGTTTGTCAATTGTTTCTGTAAACAATTTTATTAAAATTGAATGTCTTATTGGATCTCTTCCCAATACTTAGCTGTTGAAGGCTGTACATTTCCTTAAACATTTTCACTATCGAAATATAAAATCAACGAGCTTTTTTTGACAAAATTCTCGAACACGTCAATTTACACCACAATTTGATGTAATTTCCGGTTTGAGCGGGAGTACTAGTAACTTTATTATTTAAAATACAACATCCTCTATATTTTTACGATTTGGATAGGCGATTAAATAAGCTTCTCAGTAAATTTGTGACAAAACAGTCATTTGTGAGATATTGCAAAAATTAAATTAATTAAAGACAATAAATAACTTGACTAGAACGGTTTTAAGTGTTTATTAATTAATTTACATATCTAATTCAATTCAAAATGCATTTAACTGAAAAAGAAAGAATAAGTTCTTGTGATGATTGCACGGAAAAAAATGTTATAAAGCATTAAACAATTGTAGAAGAATTTGCTACGATTTGTTTGAGAATATACGACTGGCTACAACTTGTACAAATCGCTACTACCGTTACCATCGAAACTAGAAGGCCTCAGCGCTCTTCGATGACGTCACGCTTGGTTGGCAATGTATCGTCATGCACGATATTAGCCTAAGCGGTAAAGAAATCGTTTTTTTTGTATTTCTTTTTTACGTTTTGAAGGGCTTCCGGTTTAAAGAGGGTGCCAGTCGTCAACTGACTCCTTCTTCGTATCCCATTCGATTTTATTTTGGAAAAACGAAGTTTCAAAGCATCCTAATCTATCATTACTTTTCCCACAATAATTTTCAAGTAGGGTATTTGTAGAACAAGTTATTATAATTGTTGCAATACGTTCACTGCTGTGAATATGACATTTACATATATCAGTATCTAAAATGGCTACGTTCGGTGATCTAACTTATACAACACTCGAAAAACGTTACAAGTATCATCAACAAAGTACGGAAATATCATTAGACAGTATTGTTTTCAATAAAACCAATATAATTTGGATAAATCAATTCAAAACGCTGAGACGGTCTCAATGTGTAAATGCGTTTATGGCTGATCGGAGGCCTACTTCAAAATACGTCACAACCTGCTGGCGTCAAAGTTGTTTAGCCTTGTGTTCGCGGTAATAACGCTACTACTCAACTGTAGTTAAGGCATTGTATTTCCATTAAATACGTTATTGTTGTAAAAATTTGTCAATGATCTGTTACAAAGGTTGCTACAAGAGTGTATAAGTTTTAGTTACACGCGTTGTAAAAAAAATCCAACAATATTGTTCTAAAAATTGTATTCTACCTAAGGGTCGACCATCCAAGGTATTTGAAGATACTAAATTAAACCTCCTTTGAACTGAAGACAATCCTCCCGCAATTCTGAGACAAATGTCAATAGACTGTGGTGTTGGATTAGGAACTGTTTCAAATACGTTTTAGTATCAGAGTAACACCCTTACAAAATACATTTGGTGCATGAATTGCAAAAAGACAACTTTGACCGTAGAATTCAATTCTTCGTGGGAATAATTAGGACACAAGACAACAATGCAAATGTTATTGAACATACCGTTTCTTTCTGACGAGGCGACGTTTTCCCTTAATGGTTCCGTCAACAGGCAAAATTTTAGGTACCGGGTGACAGAGAGAATCCGCATTAGATACAGGTGGAACACATTCAGCATCAACAGAAAATTAATATGTGGGCGAGAATTGTTGGTATCTGATTTCTGCGAGCTTAGAATTTCTTCAGTTCGAATTGATTCCCGCTTTAGCAAGAAGATGCTAACCTACCCTAGATGCGACTTTGGGAAGAAGATGCTGACCTACCTCAGATGCGACTTTCCCTAACTGATGGATCGGAAGGGGGGGAACTATCGAGTGACCACCTAAATTACGTGATATAACCCAATTAGATTTTTTCTTGTGGGTTTATTTAAAACTCAAGGTCTATTTAAACAGGCCGAATACTTTATATGATTTAAGAGAAAGGATACTTGACGAGATTCGTTCAATTTCTCCAGCAATGTTGTAAAATGTCCAAGAAGGAATAATTTCTCGGCTTCGGAAATGTTATGAGGTAGATGGGCGACAATTTGAGAATTTGCTTTAGGAAGTATTTCACTTCATTTTCCAACTTATCAAGTTATTAATTGTTTTCATCTGTTCTGTTCAATTAACGTATTTGTCAGACTTGCCACCATTTCCGTTCAAACAGGAAGTGAGACCACGTTGTAGCGTAGATCAAAAAATGACAAACCAAAATTATAAATTAGCATGTCAGACTATTTTTACTTACTAAAATTTGCTAGAATTTCATTGAATTAATTCCTTTCGTGAACGCTGTGTATAAATCCACTCCCTGAATCAGGATGTGCACCCGCATTTCGCAAATGAAAGACAAGAAGTATACCAACCATTAGCCCACCCAGACAGCCTATACATAACAACGTTTCGCTTTCATCTACTTTATTAATTATGGAAAAATCTTCAACTAACTATACTATACACTTGTAACGCAATCTTCCTAAACTTTAAGATTATCATTTTTATTAATAAACGACACGTTTTAGGAAAGCAAATACGAAATATGTACGTAAACGAACTCCGTTTTCCCACCAAGAGCCGGGGAGGGCAATCCTCTTTACTATAGTTGATGTCAGTGACAGAATTATATCCACTATAATAGACCGTATTACAAAAGCTCGTATTTCCGCTACAACTTACTCATATTTTTGCAATATGACTCGATGTAAGAATAGCGACGTGTTCATCATGCACTTTAAAATATCTTTTAAATACATTCTAGTCTCACAAATTAGTGGCGAATAAATTCCTTTGTGTCATCAGTCATTCAACACCGAAAATAAGAAAGGCGTAGTTTAAATTTAATTCTATTACAATACAATTCTTACCCAAACAAATTTAGACATGTGGTTGTTTTAAAACATTGATTTTTAATGAGTATCTTTTGATCACTTTATTTATAAAGCAATTCCCCACATCTCTAGATATTATGGTTTCCAAGATATTGCTAGTCACCTCACAGTCTCAAATTGTATCGCTTATTTATTCACTTAATACCTAATAGTTGCATATACGACTATGTATTTAGCGCTAAATCAACAATATAAAGTACAACCTTGCTAATCCCATGTTTTGGATGTTATTTAGATTAGCAAATATACATGTTTTAGGAGTTTTTCAAATAAAATTTTGGTATTACACAATAAAATTATAAATCAATATTAGGTTACTTCAGGGATTTTATATCAACAACAACCGCTTGATCTCTACTACCCTGCAGAAGCAACAGTTGATGATATACCAGTGAAAACACTTCAGGGTTTCTTTATGCGGTACACCATTCTCAAGTAGAACCTTCACCTTCTTCCTTATTGCTTGTTAATCTCCCCACCGCTTCCCATAAGCCGGGTTGAAAATTGTCAATATTGGTAATCTCGCATATTTCATCATCATTGACCTGATCAGTATCCAGAGCATCCTGAACATCTAATAATCTACGTCTTAAACAAGTTAGCAAAATAGAATGCTCATTCTCATCAATAATGTTCTTAGGTGTAACCCTGGACTCTAACCCGAACTGGAACTCGCGTTTACAAAAAATGACCGACAAATATAAGAGGGTGTTAATGACAACCCGTAGAACAGTTGGGAAAACATGGGGACTCAAACCACATATGACGTACTGGCTGTACACTACGATGGTAAGACCCATGATAACTTATGGCTGCCTGGTTTGGTGGCCTAAGATCACACAGAAGCATGCGATAACTAGTCTCTCGAAAATTCGGAGACTGGCATGTCTATGTATAACAGGAGTTATTAAAAGCACTCCAACAGCTGCTATCGAAGCCATGCTAAACCTACCTCCTCTTGAGATTTATATCAAGGGAGAAGCCAGAATGGGTGCATACAGATTGAAAAATACTAGCAACTGGAGATCCCACAGTGGATCTGGACACATCAGAATAGAAGCAGTAGTAACAAACCCTCCAGGATCTCCTATAACAAACCTTTCAAAGTTTCCTTGAATTGGAAAAAAATGGAGGGATGGAGAGGGGAGAAAACCGAAAACACTAGTCTGGTACACAGATGGTTCCAAAACGAGCACTACTTCTGGCGTTGGTGTATATGAGGAAAACCAGGGATACAAAGTATGTGCACCACTTGGGCGATACACCACGGTATTTCAAACGGAAATATATGCTATACAAACCTGCGCGTGGGACAGCCTGCATCGGCGACCGCAGGGCGAGACGACTTGCATTCTCTCTGACAGTCAGGCAGCCTTAAAGGCACTAGCATCTTAGCGTATAACCTCCAAACTAGTATGGGAGTGCCTGCAAACCCTAATGGTTCTGTCTAAACACAACAAGGTCACACTGGTGTCGGTGCCAGGGCACAGCGGCATAACGGGCAATGAAATTGCAGACCAGCTAGCGAGGGAAGGCTCAAAAATGAATTATATAGGCCCTGAACCGGGTGGTGCAATTAATGAGTAGATCACAACACAACACCAGCAAACGGATGATGGGAAGACCGTCGTAACATCTGACTGCTGACCTATACATAGGTACAGCTTAGGGCAGCAACACGTCTATTAACAGGACATGGCTGTTTGAGAAGCCACTTGCATAAGATGGGGATCTACAAAGATGAACCCTTATGTAGACTTTGCAATGAGGAGGAGGAAACAGCCCCTCATATTATTTTCGAATGTGCAGCGCTAGCTCAACGCCGATTCGCTATGCGAAGCACAATTGAACTACCAATGGAGAAACATTTACTACATAGGCTCTTAAACCTGATTGCGGGAACTAACCTGTTCAAGTAAAACAAAACCGAAGCAGGAATAATACAATAGGCTATTAAGCTTTACTGTTAGGGATGTAAAGACCAGCCCTGCTTTGGTAGAAAAATCAATCTCACCAATAATTGTTTTGAGCAGTTCACCTACATTGGGCTACAGTTTTTTCCATGGCTGTTGAATAAGTTGTGATGGTATAGCACACCAAGCGTCTTTAAGAGATAGTGTCGTTGACAACAGATCAAAATTCTTCAAAAAGGACGGTGTACCTTGGACATCTTCAGGTCTGATAGACATCAGTGGAAACTTGCGATAATGCAGTTTTATCTTTTGAAGCATACGTTGGTCCATTGGCTCAATAAGAGGGGGGACAATGTGATGATAGAAACATTGCTTGAATGCATTTGTCCTGAGTTCAAAGTTCTTCTATATCGAGATGCCCAGTCGCACTATCCGAAACAAACAATGCTTTCAGAGACAAATTCAAATCCCTCATTTTCCTTTTAATTTCAGGTACTCAAAATCAAAAATCAGATATCCCATATACGCAACGAGAAGATTTATATTCCTCTTAAATGCTCTTGCTTTATTTCCCTTTTTAATAACTAACAGTTTCAGCTTGAGTTCGGAAGTATTGGCACAAGGTATGGAAATAAACATGGCCTTATTCACTTTCTAACCTGGCACCGTATTTTTCCGTTAGATTTGCGAGAGTTCTGTTTGGAAGCGCTCTCCAAAACAGTTCACTCTCGTCGAAATTGTAGACTTGATGGGGTGTTGTTATGCAACGTTTCAAATTAATAACGACCCAAATAGCTGTATGCTAGATTGGATTTATGGCGCTCTTATCCAATAGACCTATACGCTTGCCACGTACCTTGACAAAAATCTTTTTGGCGTCGCAGTAGTCCAGCGGAGATTGTTGGGGCGGGGAAAAAGCGTAGAAAATCTCCAAAAGAGTAAAGTAAGTTGTAAATAAAAAGGCGCCACCACGGTTTTATTTAAATACGCTCAAGACGTCAAAACCGGAAAAAAGTTGTAAAGTAAGGGAAGTGGGGAGTGGTAAGGATACGTACACACCGCTATCTATGCACACAATCAACAATAAATTTGGTTAACATTGATATATTGATTTCAAATACAAACAAGTGTGTAGATATATTTATCTGAAGAATATAAAAAAAAGAGAAAGCATTAATTATTAGTAATTTGAGATAGTGGGTGAATCAACAAAAAATGTAAAGCGTAATTATACAGGGTGGGGCACCATACGGCAAAATATTTTTGATAGGTACTGTGTAGGTTCATTGGGAGCAAGTTTTAAAATTGTTTTGAAATATACAGGCTGTCTCAAAAAGAAGTTACATACCAAAGTTGTGAAAATTTAAATGGAATAACCTGTATATTATTACATATTTTGATAGTACGGGCTAAATAAAGGCAAGTTACTGTTATGTTCCCTATACCTAACTCAAGCCTTTTTTGAGACATTTAACAATTCTTGAAAATGTAGATCACAATTTAAGAAGCACGCCTGTGTTACGTATTTCAGCTAGATATTTTCTAATTGTATTTACTTTTAGTCGAAGCATTAGATCTGACGATCAAATAAAAATGATCCCTAAAAATTATACAGGGTGGGCGAAAATATACTTTTGATTTGGACTATCGTTAAGGTCAAATAACTTTCTTATATTAAATGGAACACCCTGTATTCATTAGAGTATTTAGATTCTAATTTTAACCATTTACAGAATTGTATTAAGGTTTCCTATACTTATATCTTATACTTTCTTAGTAATTTAACATTTTCAATTTCGAATATTCATTTCTTACCGAAAGTAGACTTTGACGGAACTAACGTTATTATTACTGCCCAGAAACATGATAACTAGTTTTTCTTTCATGCTTACCCTGTATATTTCCAAACAATTTTAAAACTTGCTCCCAATGAACCTATATAACACCTAACAAAAATATTTTGCCGTTTTTCGTATATAAACCGACGCGGATTTGATGCCCCACCCTGTTGGGAATTGAATCATAAAGTAACTTACTTTCAGTATATAATCCAGTGACTAAATAGGGAAAAACTGACAAACACAAATGTTGTTAAACTGTTAGAAATGCACTTCATATGGTTTACAAGCCAAAATAAAATTATATATTTTATGAAGTAAGATTGAATTCGTTAGGTTAGAGTTTAATTGATCGTCAGGTGCTTACCTTGTACGAAGGTGGTTGTAAGGTGAGATAATCTTGTGATTCTTAAAACGGAGTGAGGTTTCCAAACCGTGTTGATGGTATTAGGTAAATTTTGCCGATAAAAGCTTATCTAGCTGTGCTCTATATCTAAAGATATAACTAGATAGTTATTTAAATGAACTGGCATTACGCGCAGAGAAATGGTTTCTTGCATCAAGAAAATATTTTTATTTCAAGACTATAAAAATGTGGAACCTTATTAATAATGCAATTAAATAGGGATTTTTTTTTTGTTATATATGTTTGTAGTTAAAAAATATCAAAGAAACATTACTGACTTTGTAAAAAAAGTATACTTTGCATAGTTTGGTGTAAAAATCGGTGATCAAGAAAAATGTTGGGCTCCTCACAAGGTATGTTATCTTAGGAAATGGTATAAGAAAGAAAAGAATGCTTCTAGATTTGCAGTACCCAAGTAATTGTTTACCCTGACCTTAATTCAGCTATTCGGCCGGCAGCACACGGACCGGGACTTCCAGTCTCTGAGCCACCTCAGTCTATTGATGACATCTTACAGTCCAGTGAACCCCAATCTGATGAAAATCAACCGGGTGATGATGAGTTCCAATGTTCTCCAGAAAATTTAAAACCCCAGTTGTTTACACAAGCTGAGTTAAATGATTTAGTGAGAGATTTGGGTTTGACTAAGGAAAAAGCAGAATTGCTTGGTTCAAGGCTGAAAGAAAAACATTTATTGGCACCTGGAACATCTATTTACCAATATAGAACAAGAGATCAACAGTTTGCTCAGTTTTTCAAGCAGGAAGAGGATTTGGTTTACTGTCATGATATTGGTAGTCTAATGAACGAATTTGGCATTGAGTACAAGAAGGCAGATTGGAGGCTTTCTATAGACTCATCAAAAACTAATTTAAAAGCTGTTCTTTTACACAATGGAAATACTTATGCTTCACTGATGGCTGCTCATTTGATTCATATGATGGAAACTTACGAAAATTTTGACATGATTCTACAAAAAATTAACTATCCGCCTCACGATTGGATGCTATGTGGGGATTTGAAAATTATTTGCATGATCCCTGGTCAACGAAAGGGATTTACAAAGTTTCCATGTTTTATATGTGAGTGGGACAGCAGAGCAAGAGATCGACATTGGTCCACAAAACAATAGCCCGTAAGAAAAACACCTAGCGAGAAGAACATATTGCATAAACCTTAAATAGATCGAAAAAAAATTCTTCTACCACCTCTACACATAAAGTTAGGCGTAATGAAACAATTTGTAAAAGCCTTGCCTAAAGATGGTGAATGTTTTAAATATTTGTGTGAAAGATTTCCACATTTATCAGAAGCCAAACGGAAAGAAGGTGTTTTCGCTGGGCCTGATATGCGTAAAATGATATTCGATTCCAACTTTGAAGCAAGGATGACCACAAAGGAAAAGGAGGCTTGGATATCATTTAACCAAGTTGTGATTAAGTTTTTGGGCAATGTGAAAGACCCCAAACTATGAGCTTATCGTAGCTAATATGATTGACAAGTTGAAAAATCTAGGATGTCCGATGAGCCTTAAAGTACATTTCTTGCACAACCATCTTGACTTTTTTCCTGAAAATTTGGGCGATGTGAGTGAAGAACAGGGGCAACGATTCCATCAGGACGTAAAGGTGATGGAGAAACGGTACCAGGGACGGTAGAATATCGACATGATGAGTGATTACTGTTGGTCACTTCATCGAAAATAACAGAATGCATAGCATCGTAGAAAAAGCTATGTAAGAAGTTTTAGAGAGAAAAGGGAAAGGAAATATTAAGAATCGTTTTCTGCAAGATTTTCTTGAATCAAATTAACAAAATAAATACAATTACTTCATTACAAGTATATACTTCTCTTAAGCGGAGAAAAAGACGCTAAGAAAATATTTCTTTTGATTTAAAACAGTTATTGCATTGTGGATAATTGAAACAGTAATTGTCTTGAATTACGGCGGACGGTTTTGAGACAAGTAAACATATCTCTGCGTATAAAATCTAATATGTGTTGAAAACCTAGATATTAAATAAATTAGAAGAAGAACAGGTAATTAAAAAATATCTAATTTCTAAATAACAGTAGTTGCAATATGTGTTTGTACATTTAAATTTATGCCTTTTCGTTTGTGTAAGCACTATTGTTGTGTAGTAGTACCAATAAAGATTATTATTATTATTATTATTATTAAATCTGAATTAATATTTATAATCCCGCACTAAATAAACATACAACTGTTGCTTCAAAGTTATCTTTTCCAATTATTTGCGGAAGCTTGTTCGAATTACTGGATGTCCGGATTGTCACGTATTCTGATTGTGGAGGTTACACTCTAGTATAATCTTCCAGCTTAGCATAACCAGAAGTAAAACGAACTGAACAACAAAGGGAGACTAGTAACAAATTAATTAAGACAAACCATATCTAGTTTTGCTCCATTTCTAATGAAGCACACGATATCCGTTTGCCGACCTAATATTTATCTACATACATTATGTACAAGATAAAAGTATATACATCGAAATCAATCCTTGACGTAACGCCACTTTTTCTTAATTTATCTTTTCATCCCGCATTCGCAAAGCTATTGAATATCGTCCTGAGATTTCATATAGCTCGTGTTTCCTCTTTTAATTAACTGACGAAATGTACATAGGCAGTCTCTAGCTTTCGCTACGAGATACAACACTTCCTTTTCAAGATAATATTGTTGATGATATTTACCCTTATGTAGTTAAAAGTTTATGTACACCTAGAGGATCTACTTCTCTTGTTACTGGTTAATATAGTGTTGTGTATCTATATAGGGGGAGCAAGTCTTTTATAAGAGGTGTTATGGCTTCATTATATATGATGTAATCCAAACAAGGAATGTTTTAGATAAGAAAAGTTTCTAAGACAAAAATCTGTCGGATTTTTTTTAAGTACAGTGAACATTCGATATAGTCACCTTTGATATAAAAAAACGTTTAATATAAGCAACCCTTGATATTGTCAACAAATTTTGTTTCTGTCATTCGATATAATCACATCAACTGTCAATCGTTAAAATAACCGTGTTAAAGATGGAAAAAAAGAAGAGACAGTCTTTATCTATTTATAAAATATTAAATATTTTACAAGAAATTGAGAAGGGAACAAAAGTAAAAGAGCTGTGTGTGAAATATAATGTGGGCAAGTCAACTATTTCGAAGATTGCCAACAAATAAAGAAAACATCAAAGGATCACTTTGATGCCATGTGTTAATGCTACTGGCAATCAAAAATTGTTCTTAACGATGATTGGGAAAGCAACCCTAGCGCTCTTCCAAAAATGCGTGGTAGACAACAAAATTGTTTAAGGAATGGTTTTTGGAGCAATTTATTCCTGATGTAACATCTTACCTAATCTACAAAAAATCCACCTGTAAAGGCTTTACTAATCGTCCACAATGAAACGTGTCATGGAACGATTGACAATAAGCACGTCAAAATTTTGTTTTTGCCTCCGAGCATGACCCCTTACCTACAACCACTGGGCGCTGATCCAGTGATTGTAGGTAAGCACATCATTAAATCTCTTAAAGTAACACATGGGCTGAAAAGTCCCGGGCCTAACACATAGATGGCGCTAGTTTTATTGCATTCACCTGTTTTGCAGTTAGTACTAACCTTAAAAAGACAGCTGTTAAAATTTCATGATATTCTATTCATTAGTTTGTGAGTTATTGTGCTAAGAGTGACGCTACTTTTGTTATTTCCAAAACAATGGATCAAAAACAATTTCGTGTTTTAATTTTACACTGCTTCTTGATGGGAAAAAATACCGTTCAAGCGAAGCAATGGCTTGAAAAGTGTTATGGGGACTCCGCTCCATCAGAAACAACAATAAAACGTTGGTTTGCTGACTTCAAACGTGGTCGTAGAGACACCGATGATGCAGAACGCAGTGGACGTCCAAATGAGGCGGTAACACCAGAAAACATCAAAAAAATCCACAAAATCGTTTTGAATGATCGAAAAGTGAAGTTGCGTGAGTTAGCTGACATCGTAAAGATATCAAAAGAACGTGTTGGCTTCTTATTGCATGAGCATTTGACTATGAGAAAGCTCTGTTCAAAATGGGTGCCGCGTTTGCTCACTGTTGACCAAAAACAAGAACGTGTTGATGCTTCTGAGCAGTGTTTGGCCATGTTTAAACGTAACAAACCGGAATTTTTGCGTCGATATGTGCCAACGGATGAAACGTGGATCCATCACTTCGCTCCGGAATTAAAACGATCATCATCTGAGTGGACAGCAACTGGTGAACCTCGCCCAAAGCGCCCGAAAGCACAACAATCGGCTGGAAAGGTTATGGCCTCGGTATTTTGGGATGTGCGTGGTGTAATATTCATCGACTATCTTGAGAAGGGAAATACCATCAACAGTGAATATTATATAGCGTTACTGGAGCGTCTGAAGGCCGAAATTGCAAAGCAACGTCCGCAAATGGCGAAGAAAAAAATTTTGTTTCATCAAGACAACGCACCGTGTCGCAAGTCAATCAAAACAATGGCAGAACTACATGAATTGAACGTCGAATTGCTCCCACATCCACCGTATTCGCCAGATTTGGCTCCCAGCGACTACTGGCTGTTCGCAGACCTAAAAAAAATGCTCGCCGGTAAGAAATTTCGCTCGAATGAAGAGGTTATCGCTGAAACTGAGGCATATTTTGAGGCAAAAGATAAATCGTTTTACAAAAGTGGTATTGAAATGTTAGAGCGGCGCTGGAATGATTGCGTTGTTCTTGATGGAAATTACGTTGATGAATAAAGCTAATTTTGAACAAAAAAAAACGTGTTTTCTTTGTCAGGCCCGGGACTTTTCAGCCCATGTGTTACGTTATCGCAAGCATTTGTTAGCAATATTAGCATCTCAGAATGAAGATATAAACATAGCGTTAAACAGCATTACGCTGATGTAGCATAGATGGCAGTGGAGTCTTGGAAAGAAGTTCCACACAACTGTCAATGCTTTTAAGATATATTCTTCACATGAAGATGGTAATTTTGCTTTTCCAATTGGTCATTTCACAGAGGAGTATAGTATTCCTATTGCTACTTTCTTTAACTCGGTAGTAGGAGGCAATGTTGCAAGTAACTCTAAAATAATGGAATGGGCGGAAGGACAAAATTAAGTTACAGAAGTTCATGACAACTAGCTCACGAAGAATGGGTACTCAATTGGGCATTCCGCAGAAAAGAGTAATAAACACACTCCACGAGCAGTGTTATGTACTTTTCTAAGATTCCAAGAACATACCACTAGGAAAAACCTCTTTCTTTACAGAAAAACACGATTATTAAGTGAAATTTCATCAGGGCGCTAATATAAGATTGGGCAGCTAAGAAAGTTACCGTTGTTTTTACACTACATCGGTCTATGAACCCACAAGGTTTCATTTATATCGGTGAGACATACTTTCCTGTGTCCCTTGTCGAAATATGGAAAGTATGTTCCTTCGAAAGATAATCTCGTCTAATATTTAACAAAATAGCTATCATCTATATCTCGATCTTTGAATTACTTTTCATTATGAGCTAATACAGAAGATCCTATCAGCTTTCAATACAAAAATAAACAATTACAGAATAAGTTAATAAATGGAAAAGTTCTTAATGATATAAAATTATAACACATTGGAAAGATTAGAGGCAATTTCTGTGTATATTTATCAACTGCCTGCAATAGGTTTAGAATTCTACACAAAACGTTCTCGTATTATTGCTTGGTTGTCGGAAATGAACTAACCTTGTATTTTGGAGAATTCATTGTTTGACAGCCTGTATAGAATAGAAGATTATCTTTACAAATATTTTGTTATTTATAACAACAATGTTTTAGGATATTCCTTTAAACTATACAGTTGCACAGTCGACGTATTTTTTAAAGGAAACGTAAAATTTGATTATAGGAACAGACTTCCTTCTGTAAAGGGCGATAATCTAATCGTAGAATTGTAAACAATGTGAATTCAACCTGGTTTTCGTAAACGGTTGGTAGTTTTATTATAAAACTGCGGTACACTCTCATTTAAAACATAATTTCCTATAGCACTAAATCCAACATTTAGTATTAAGTTTTTCAAAATAAATACAAATTCTGTATTTTTTAAATAAAATTTTAGTAAATAACTTCACAAAACACTTCTTTTTATAATCTTTTAAGGCGTGGTTTTATTATTTAAGGCGTGGTTTTATTATTTAAGGCGTGGTTTTATTATTTAATGCGTATTTCTTTTCAATTTCAAGCAATATTCTTCGAATTTCAGAAATCTATTCTAGATGTCTTTCAGGAAGTTTTGAACGGCTTTTATGCTTTGACAGGCTCTAATTTGACCTTCCTGGAAGGACAAGCTTGTAGGTAGTCTTGAATTGATTCTAATTTTTCAAGATAAATGAGAGTTTTACAAAACAGAATTCATTTTCAATTAAAAATCTTACTTTATTTAGTTATACCATGCATTTTCCTGGCAATTTTAACCGGATTTTCATGAAAAAAGATTAGGAATTTCACAGGATTATTTTGGGCATTTCATTTCAAATCTGTCAATTCTTGAAATTTTAGAGATTCTTTCAAACAAGCTGTCCGATGTTTTTTTCTTTAATTATAGGATATTTACTATCCACTACAAATTTAAAAAAAAATAGTATGAAACGCTTCTTTATATCAATGAGTTTAATCTATATATTTTTTTTGTTTTATAGAAGGATCTTGCCTCTACAAGCTGTTCTATAATATACAAGTGCAGTAATGCCCCTACAAATCATTCTTTTGGACTTGATTTTTGTAAGGGGGAAACAAGGTTTCAATAAGAAAAATTTCAAATCTAGCAAATTCTTATCGTACAAAATATAACTATTATTTTAAGCTTACTTTCATAACATCATCAACTGAGTAATGTATTTTAAATGGTTATCATAAGTACCATCTAGAGAACGCAAGTTAGGCTACATACCATAGGCGCCAACTTGATAAGTAGGTAATCGCATTTCAATTCTTGGGCAACATGCATTGTTAGGATATATGTTATATATTTATTTATTAAACGATATAAAAAGATTGGTTCATCCGGAATCGCAGCAATTTATTTACTAATGTGTGATTGATTCAACGCTCATGTATTGTAAACAAGAATTGTGTTCTCTAGTACCATCCTGTAAAGTGTTGATTTTGACCCCATTTTTGTAAAAAGAAAACTGGATTTTATAGAATGACTTTACGCTTCCATTTTTGGATTCATTTTCTTTTTACTTGGCTGAAAATTTGTCGCGACTAAAAAAAATCCTAATTTCTGGGAAGTCTATATTCCAGGGAAATCAATGTAGAAAGCTCATCTTCTGTGTAACTAGCGAAGAAATAGTTGTTTTTAACTGTTTCAAATTTTAAGCTTTTTTGACAAATAGTTTCTAGTGATACTTGAATATTTTGTTAGTTTTCTGGATTGCATGATGATAAAGACGGAAAAAAGGTTTTAAGTAATGCGCGCACTCCTTTCAAGTACTTACTTTGTCTCCCTTCTTTTAGTCTTATAAGGAAACACCCCAACACCAAAACCAAGTATGTTGTAGAGAAAAGCAAGCTCTTTTAAATGGTTGTTGAGTCAAGAAGCTCTTAGGTTTTCCAGTTAAGATATAGACGCTCAAAGATATGCTAAATTTGCATCAACATTTTTTGGGATCCTGTTCATCTTCAAGTATCTCAGAAACTATTTGTCAAAGATGCTTAAAATTTGAAACAGTTAAAAACAACTATTTTTTCACTAGTTACACAAAAAATGAGCTTTCTACATTGATTTCCCTGGAATATAGACTTCTCAGAAATTAGGATTTTTTTTGTCGCGACAAATTTTCAGCCAAGTTTAAGTACCAAAAGCAAGAGGACTAGTTGACTGTTTTTATTAAAATTTGTAAATTTGGGACACTGATAACTAACGCTAGCCACGAGCGGTACCGCGCATCGGCGTAGAATCAGTTCGGACCGAGAGGAACGGTTGTATTACTTCGTCTGCGGAGCAGTACGGACATTTTCGCTGCCGGTCATTTGCGCAATTGTTTATCTGTCCTAGAAAAATTATGATTTCGTCAGCAAAACGACCGCGGTCGGACAAACTTCGAAAATTTATTGCAGAAATTCCAGACTTGATATATGAAGGTGCTAAAATTAAATGTGTAATCTGTAAAATCCAGACAAGATTGTCTACAACACGTAAATACTGAAAAGCATGTCTCAAAAAGAAATTGCGCACGAGACAATGAAAAATGTATATTTAATTTATGCGTTACGTTTATCGCATGTAATATACCGTTTAATTTACTAGACAAGGAACCATTTATCTGCTTTTGGAATAACTATTCGGAGTGCAAATTACCAAGTCGAACATCGTTACGAAGAATTGTGCCATCTGCGCGCGAACATATTGAACAAAAAATAAAATCGGAGTTGAAAGATTAAAAATTGTGGTTATGTATCGACGAAACAACAGATCGGAAGAAACATTCTGTTCTTAATATAATGGCACGCAAATTGGAACCTCATCAATCGGCACCTTCAATTCTATTAGTCTTCAAACGAATACAACAGTGTACTGCCGAAGTAATTTCAAAGTTAGTGTTAAATACATTGGACAAGTTTGAACTTTCAACAAACCAACTCTTGATGTTAGTGAGTGATGGTGCTGCAAACATGTTTTCTGTAGGCCGGTCTCTTAAAAAGCATTCTGCTAATTTGTTACACATTACGTGTAAAATTCATGCTCTCAATCTTGTGGCGGATAGTATCAGAAAATGTTATCCTGAGGTAGACGCTTTAATAGCGCATACCAAAGCAGTATTTGTCAAATCACCGAAACGTATTCGCGAATTTCACAGACTGTGCCCCCGTATACCAGAGCCACCAGAACCTATTCTAACTCGTTGGGGAACATGGTTACAGGCCGCGTTTTATTATCATAGATATTTTGATAATATTAAGAACGTGGATTTACAATTCGATACAAAGGAAGCTGCCGCTATCCAGAAAAGCCAGTCGAAATTTCAAGATAGTCAGGTTAAAATGGATTTAAAAATCATTCACGACAATTACTAGCAGATGCAATAGAAAAATTACAAAATCCTGCGGTGCCGTTAGAGGAATCTCTACAAATAGTGCAACATGTTCACGCACAGCTATGCGCGATTGAAGACGCAAAAAATGTTTCTGTTCTAGAAAGTGTTTTTGAGAAAAATTCTGATTTTGGCACATTAAGACACATTTGTGAAGGTGCGTCAACAGAATCGTTAAGTTATTTGAAAGATTATTTTACTTACGCAAATATTACGTCACTAGATGTAGAACGTTCGTTCTCTGGATATAAACGCATTTTTTCCTCATGCCGTACTAGTTTTGCCGAAACAACAGTTGAAACGTATCTAATGTTGCAGATATTTAACAGACATTATTCACTTTGTGATTTCACGGAGCACTCTTAAAATGGTAAGTGTTTGAGCACGTGTTATTTAATTTCTATTTAAAAGATGAGCGAAATTATTTGCGGCAGCAAACATCTCTATTAGCAGAATAACTCTAGTGGAACGCGAGGCCTGGTCGACTCTACGCTACTGCGCGGTACCGCTCGTGGCCAGCTTTACTTGTAAGTCTACAGTTATATTCGTATAATTTGAAATAAACTATAGTTTTATTATAAAACTGGGGTTCGCTATTATTTATAACATAATTTTAATACATATTTGTTCTTTCTGATTTTATAACGTTAATAATCTCTTTCATAATTTTACAAATTAATCCTATAAATTTTGTATCACATTGTTTGTTTCCACAGCGTTCATTTATTAATTACTATACATTTATAAAATACAAGACAAAACAATATTGTAAATATAAAAAAGAAAGTGTACAATATTAGCTATTAGCCAGTACCTAATCTATTTACAACTGTATTATGGATTACTTTCAGCTTGCCTGAGGATGAACTGATATTGGCTCGAAACCGGTAGCATTACATTATTAAAGAGTTATTGTGGGAATCAGACCATCATTACACCTTTTCCTAGTTATGAATCACTCATACAGAGTCGCCTTGGATCATTTGAACATAATTTTGTTAACTAAATCAACTTTAGGACTAAAAAGCTCTTCAAAATAAATATAAACCCTGTATTTTTTTAACAAAATCTTAGTTTTTTTGTAATCTTTTAAAGTCTAATTTTATTTATTCAGAGATCTCTTCTAGATGGTCTTTCGAGATATTTCGAACGGTTTTTAAACTTTGAACGGACTCTAATTTGACCTTCCTAAAGGGGTAACAGGCTGACAAATCTTCGAAAGTTTCGAATTTAAAGTATTCTTAAAAAATTATTGTAGGTAGTCTTGAAATGAATTGAATTTTTAATGTTAAATAAGAGTTTTAGAAAACAGAATCTTATGTCAATTTAAAATCTTCCTTTTTTATCTACATGATTTCATAACATCATATTTTTTTAACCCGATTTTCGTAAAAAGAACTACGAATTTTATAGGAATGATTTGCACATTTCATTTCAAGATTGAAATCTCAAAATTTCGAAAATCTAGAAATACTTTCGGACAATCCATTTGAACTGGTACGTAGGCTTCCGCGGTCGTCAATAATACTATATTCTTGGCTTCCGGGTTGGAACCGCGTCGTTGTCGTAGCTTTTGCCGACGTTTCGTCCACACTCTTACGGTACATCTTCAGGGCTGTTACTGCACACTAACTTATGACTGTCAGTGACGACAACGACGC
This sequence comes from Dynastes maya, assembly GCA_029619315.2. Lineage (NCBI taxonomy): Eukaryota > Metazoa > Arthropoda > Insecta > Coleoptera > Scarabaeidae > Dynastes > Dynastes maya. The sequence continues at coordinate 10,184,423 of JAROYE020000014.1, forward strand.
GGTTCCAACCCGGAAACCAAGAGTATAATCCATTAGATGTTTCTTCTTTAATTCTACTTCTTAATTCTTCTACCATACATTATAAATTTACAAAAATAGTATGTAACATTTCTTTACAATAATTTTTTTTGTTTTAAAGAAGGCCAATGCCTCTACAAACCATTCTTTTGGACTTGATTTTTGTAAGGGGGAAACAAGGTTTCAATAAGAAAAATTTCAAATCCAGCAAATTCTTATAATTCAAAATATTCCCGTTTTTTTAAGCTTACTTTCATAACATCATAAACTGAGTAATCTATTTCAAAGACTTATCACAATACCATCCTGTAAAGTGTTGATTTTGACCTCATTTTCGTAAAAAAAAAAAAACCGATAAATTTTATAGAATTGCTTAACATACCAAATTTAAGATTTATCCTCTTGTTATTTGAATGCACTCAACTTCAAATTTTGTAAATTTATTATGAAATTCTTTTGGACGTTGTGAACACTGATCTTGACCTTCATGAAACCTTGTCAATTACAGACAATTTAAGATTAGATTTTTTTAAAGTATGCAGTTACACATTCGACGTATTTTCAGAAAGAAACTGATACAATTTTATGGAACGAACAGACTTCCTTGTGTGAAGAACAATAATCTAATCGCGAATTTGTAAACAATCTGAATTCAACCTGGTTTTCGTAAAAGGTTGCTAGTTTTTATGATAAAACTGTTTACTCTCGTTTAAAACATAATGTTCTTGTTAACTGCATTAAATCAACTTTGAGTCTTATAAACTCTTCAAAATAAATATAAATTCTGTTTCTTTTTAAACAAAATCTTAGTAAATAATTTCATAAAGCAGTTTTTTAATCTAACTTTATTTTAAAGTCGAATTTTTTTATTTAACGCACACTGTTTAATTTCAAAAGTTATTCTCTTCGAATTTCAGAAATTTGTTATAGATGTCTTTCAAGGTGTTTCGAACAGCTTTTAAATTTTAAAAACAAACTCTAATTTGACCTTACTAAAGCAGTACCAAGCTTACAAATCTTCAAAAGTTACAAACTTCTTCAAAAATTCTTGAATTGAATCTAATTTTTAAAGTCAAATACGACGTTTTTACAAAACAAAATCTTGTATCAATTTAAAATCTTTCCTTTTTATCCACTTGATTTCATAACATCATGTTTTTTTAAGTTTTAACCTGGATTTTCATAATAAAACTAGGAATTTTAGAAGACCGTTTTACACATTTCATTTTAAGATTGAGACCTTCAAATTTTGCTAATCTACTATGAATATCTTTCGAACAATACATTTGAAATTTTTACCATACATTATAAATTAAGAAAAAAATAGTATGTAATATTTCTTTATGATAATTAATTTATTTTTTTTTTTTGTTTCAAAGAAGGGCACTGCCTCTACAAACAATTCTTTTACAAATTCCGTTGAATTTAACTTGATTTTTGTAAAAGGACAGCAAGCTTTCAATTAGTCAAAAATTTCAAATCTAGCAAATTCTTATCATTCAAAATATTCCTATTGTTTTAAGCTTACTTTCATAACATCATAAACTGAGTAATCTATTTTAAATACTTATCACAATACCATCCTGTAAAGTGTCGATTTTGACCTCATTTTCGTAAAAGAAAAACTATGAATTTTATAGAATTGCTTTACAGGCCAATTTTAAGATTTATTTTCTTGTTATTTCTATGGAATCAACATTAAACTTGTGGATATTATGAAAATGTATATTGGCCTTCACAAAAACCTTGTCAATTTCTGGCATTGGATTCCAAAGGAACGAATTGAACTTATTCGTTTGCTTTAGAGAAGAATATTAGTGTAAAATATTCTTGTAATGCCTTTTGAATGCTTAGTTTTCAAAAAATTATGAAATTTAGAAGAATCTGATCTGAAACTGTTCCTTTTTCTTTCTATAAGTTGGCAAAACCAATTTTGATTTTCTACCAAATTTATCGGTAGCACTAATTTCGTAAATATGCTAAAGGAATATAATTAAACTGCTTATGATAAACCTAAAATGTCACTAGAAAACAATAGAAGGGAAAGAAGGATCTTTTTAAAATCCCTCCAAAAGTCATAAGTGATATTTGTCATCTATTCTGAGAATTACATCAGCTTTCCTCAAATTTTCTTTTAAAAAGAACAAAACTAAAGTATTTTTCGACCCAAATAAAAGGCATGATTTTGTTTGAAACTTGAAAAACAATTCTTGACATCTCAAACAAAATACATTACTTATTACATTAAGGTGTACAACTGAGGAAAAAATAATATATGTATAATCATTGAGTGATTCACCATTGAAATATTTTTTATTTTAAAAAAGGATGCGATACGTACTTATAGTACAACGTAAAAACTTTAAGGTAAAGTTCAAAAACCTACGAATCTAAATATGAATAAACAAATAATTCAAAACAAAATGTTTTCTCGTCTAACAAACGCGAATAAACGAATACATTGGTAAATTATTAAAGCTTATTAGCATTCAATAGCAATAGCTTTCAAACAATAATTGTACGATTATTATGGAGAATTTAAAACACTTTCGGTCGAAGACAGAATTTAATGGTTCGGTTTATAACAAACCACCTTGTGCTTTAGGTAAATACACTTTAATCACTGCAAAGATAGAGTAATATAAAAACGAGATCTTGTATATAATTATGGATATTATAAAGTTCCTGTACGTATGTGTAATTTTCTTATTTAGGAAAACCTAGAAAAAACACAAACGTATATTCCCAGGACGACTAAAACAATAGTAAAGCCTGTAATCGTATAACAAGTGCGAATACACGAATAATACGAAATCGTACCTTTAAGTTCGTTGGGGAATGCACAACAGAAATCAGTGTAAAAAGGAAGTAGAATATACACACATGTACAATACAAGATATTTACATTAGTCATAGCTGAAGGTTCCAAAGAAAAAAAATCCAATGTAATCTCGTTCGCTGTATTTATACATGCATGTATAACTGAATTATTAGACCCTCCCCTATTTCCACCAAGTAATGTTTTGATCGAAAAGCCAGCCACAGAGTGAATAAGAGAGAAGAAAAAAAGGAATATACGAACCAACATTACAGGGTGTTTTCGTCTTGTATTCGAGCATTTCAGCCTAAACGTGGAAGTTCGCGTTCGAAGGGCACAATAACCGTTTTGTTTACACCATTCGCACCGAATGTTAGTTATTTAAAACTGACATAACACTTAATGCAGCACACACTGAGTTAAAATGGCGATCCGCTCTCGATACACGGGCTTTGCATGAATTTTTAACGGGTTTCGGGCAAGATTCACGCCATCGCTGCCTCGTACAGGTCCTTGGAGGAACCGTGGGCAATCGATTGCTCGGTTCCCGTAGATGTTGGCTCGCCTACGGTTAAAAATCCGACCGAAAACACGTACCACCGCACAATAGCGAGGTTAAAATTCGCGACACCCTTGCGTCAAAATCGACAAGCTCGACGCCCGCCAGCTCGGTCGATAATGTACCGAACCATCTCGTTAACCATCCGACGAGCTTGCGTTTGAATTATAAAAACGTATATCATAATATCGTTTGGATAGACATTACACACCAAATTCCGTACGTACAGGATGCACTCTTTAATTTAGCGCTTTTTATGCTTTACATTAATTTGAATTATAATGACACCACACCCCAAAATATTAGAGTTAATAATAGTCGGTAACGTAAGTTCCATTATCTTTATTTTATAATTGAAGATCAGCGACATCTGTATAAATTGTGTCAATTGCTTGCACATAATTGGCAGATTTAAAAAAGATTTCTACTATTTTTTATCAGCTCCAAGATATAAAGTTTGATCCAACACGAAATTAGGGATCAATTCGCATAATCACTGCATCTACTATTTGAACGCGCTTGCTTGATTGGTGGCAAATTCCAAACCAGCGGTTGTTGGAACACTCTTATGTTACGACAGTCATCGATAGATTGTACATATAGTAGTGGACTTTAGTGAACGATAAGGATACCGGTAACGATGATTTGTAAATTTAAAATAAGTACAAAATTTTATCAAAAGAAAATATGGAAGGCAACACCAATAATGGTAAATGTAATCTTCTACGGTATACATAGGTACCATCACTTGCACACAAATCTGGGACAACTCTTATGAGCTCATTTTGACGTTTTTTCAATCGTGTGACAATGACTTTGTCCATTTACGATTGACACTGACAGACAATTTGACATATTTTTTCATAGTTTACAAAAGACATGTTTAAAATGGATAATGTCGCTTGTCCCAGATTTTTATGCAAGTGATAGTATCATGGCTTTCATAAAAATCTGGGACAAGCAGTACTATTACCCATTACCCATTTTAAACATGTTTTTGTAAACTATGAAAAAATATGTCAAATGGTCTGTCAGTGACAATCGTAAATGGACAGGTCATCATCACAAGATTGAAAAAACATCAAAATGAGCTTATAAGAGTTGTCCCAGATTTTCATGAAAGTGATGGTACCTCTTACTAACGAATTTATTTGTTTTCAGAAGGGAGTGAATATCTTATAATTTAAATAATTGAAAACAAATCAAAATACTTTCAACGGAGTTATCCGTAAAATCAATCTCATCGTCTCATCGCTCATCACTAAAGCGTGACAAACGGTTGAACCCGCAGAGACGTCTGTACGAGGGGGTGTATGTACGTATGTGGATGTAGAGTTCAGTAATGCGGTAGACATTGAGGAGTTTGGTCGTTCGGTTATTTATCGGATTCTCATTGTGTGTTTTCGAAAACATGGGACGTAAGCCTGGTGTACCTCTTGCATCGCATGTGAAGAAATATATTTGGCGTTTCCCTTGTTTGGAATTTACAGGTTCGCAAATTTTGCGTTATAGGGTTGCTAGGTCGCACGACATTTGAATGTAGAAGTCATATTAAAAGTAAACGTCATGTATTGAATTTAAGAAACAATATTCCGTACTGGCAATTTTTGTATGGTTTTATTTTCATGTTGAGCGCGTGCAACATCCCACAACACCTAGTAGATAATGAAAACTTTCGTCTTTTTTGGGATAAATATGTTCCGTCATGGAAGCTAGCAACAAAAAGACAATTGCGGTACAATTCACCACATGTGCAAAGTACAGTAAAAGACTGTATAAAAGACGAGTTGAGAAATCAAAAAATCTGGCTCACTATAGACGAAACTACTGATGCTCAGAAACAGAGCGTGATTCATATTGTGGCGCGTCCTTTAAAACGTAATGATCCAGCAGCTTCCTTGTTGTTAGCCAGTAAAAGAATTGAAAGAACTGATGCCGAAACCGTTGTAAACATAATAAAAAATACGTTAAGAGGATTTTGTATCGCAGGAGCCCAAATCACCATGTTAGTTTTTGACGGAGCCGCAACAATGCTGAAAGCTGATAGGATGCTAGAAGTATGCTTTCCGACTCTTCTTCACATAATATGCCTCATACACGCATGTCATCTCGTAGCAAGTATCCTAGGGTGAATGATTTAATATCATCTACCAAAAGAGTGTTTGTGAAATCTCCCAAACATATCCCCTTATTCAAGCAATTATATCCGCAAATTCCGCTACCACCTCAGCCTGTATTGACGCGATGGGGAACATTCTAATTCTCAAGCGGTTCGCGAGAGTCAGCAACTTTTTTTCCGATTCGGACGTTCAAAAAGAAATAGATGACATTTCCATAAACTATTCTGTAGTGACACAAACTATTTCGCAGTTAGAAAATACGCACTTATCTATACAAGACTCGTTAAATAACATCGACAATTTAGCAGCCGCTCTAGAAAGCTTGACGGATCCTATAGGACTAGATGTTGCGCAAAAATTTCGTGCAATTTTAAATAAAAATCCGGATTTAGAAAAGGTTCGATCTATATTTGGAATTCAAGACTGCACAGAAGAGATATAGGAGTATTTGAATTTCGCAAATCTTCATTAGATGCTGAACGAAATTATACGAGAACGTTTTCAGAGCGTCGTCGAGGCCTGACCGAATCGACAATGGAAGCATTGCTTATGTTGCAGTACTACGCGGCGTACCATGGCAGTCGCACCTTACTGCAATGGTCATCGATACGTCAATAAAAGGTAACAATCTATTATTTTTTTTACTAATACCGTGTCTAGTTTTGCGCGGTACGCCCCGGACGGTTCCACTAGTTTCTCGAACATTATAAATAGTACACCCACACCGATCAACCGATAATAACCGAACATCCACTCGATTCCTTGTATGTACATAGTAAACACAGCTCCTTTCACGGCGCCTCTGCGGGTGCAACCGTTTGTCACGCTTTACTCATCACTAGAATTTGTTAAAAAGGTGGTACCGGATGGTAGTAGCGTAGCGGTAGCGGCGTGGGTAGGGGTAATTTTCAACTCGTAGTCACTCTCGACAGTACCGCGAGAGAGTTCAAAGCGACAGTACGTGTACATGTAGCGATATAGCTAATTTCGCATTTTTCCAATCGGTATAAAATTTGGGTCACCATGTGTGGTTAACTTAATTCTCATTGCATCTAAAATAGAAAAAAAAATTTTTTCCAAAACATATTTTATTTGCAACTCACACTGTAAACATTACAACCGTATCTATAATGTACTTATTATCTATTTTATTTAAAATTAAAGCAACAGTTTTAGGGGAATCACATACATATAAAAATAACCTATCAATTGATAAATCGGGAATATTGGTCAAATTCAGCGTAGTTAGGACATCAAAAATACATTTTCTGAAGTATATCTTAAATTAGAGGATTTATTAAAAGTATTATTTAGAAAAACAAAATTTGAAAAAATCGTTTTAAAAATACTTCTAAGAGTGCGTGTTCTCCTGTTCTTCAACCTTAGCAGTTTTATTCACTACCAGTTTACTAACGGTAAACAATTCCACCGGGACCTCCCGGACCCATTCGTCGCAATTCCTCTGAGGCGTTTCTTGCACAGAATCTCTTGCGGTGGAAGAGCTATTTCGGCGAAAATCTGGTGAATCGAGACCGGCTGTACTTTCTAAATTGTCCAAATTGTGATGATATTCAAGAGCGGATATGTTCTTCGCCAAACTCCACGTTAAAACATTTTCCATCGCGATATCCAAGTCTGTTTGTATGGGCCTGTTGTGCTCTTCACGATTGGAGTTCCTCAAGGTGGCGTTGTAAATGTGTTGGCTATAGATACCCCCAAACAATTCTTCGGTTCTTTTCGTTAATGGTATGATGACTGTGTGCTCAGCGGTTCGTGATGGCTCGTAAACGTGATGGCTGAAATGTTCGATTGTACTTGAACCGGACGTACCTTAAAAAAGAATGTTAAACGGAGTCTGGTCGAATAATTTGGTCAAGAAATAGTTTTAAAACTTTGAATTTAGATTCTCAATGGATGAAGAATCAAAAAAAAAACATTGTATATTACCTGCAACTTCCATAACACCTATCTGAGTAGTTCTAACATGGTACGGGAAATTCTTATTGGCAACAGATGGCATTGTTAAAAGCTGTAATATTAAAAAGGACTTATCATCATGCAAGACAATCCAATGTTCCTTGACCCACACAAAACCAGTACCAAAATAAGAATATTAACAATTCAAATTTTAGAATTTAAGAAGTAGAATCAAATACTTACTAAAAACATCAAATGACCTCCGAATGTGATAAACAAAAGAACTGCGCAGACAATCGATTCGCGTATCCATTTATCAATGTACGTATTGGCCGAGAGAATAAAGGCGGGTCCGGCAATGAACCATAACGTTCCGAATATATTAAAAGGATAGTAAAAGTTCGACTAGAAAGCAATAGAAGCATATTATGAACTATTTTGAAGTTAGCGTTATCTACATTTGATTTATACCTTGTCTGGGTATTTCTTAAGCGTAAAAACTGTGGAATAAATGAAGATACACCACGCGAAGATTCTCAAGACTATCAAACCGTAGCCAGCTGGTGATTCGTAGAGGTACAAGACTTCCCCTGGATCAAATACCTATTAACGGCAAATTCAGTTCGAAATTTCCTTTAATTCTTTGTTTATAATTCGACAAAATTACCTTGGCTTCATATACGAATAACGCAATGAATGTTATAGAATACAAACACATGAATATCGTTAGTTTAACGCTGGCAGTTAGGGATAATCTACCTCTTGTGATTGTATAGCCTTTTGCCAGTAGTAATAACATCAATAGGAAACATGTTTCTGAGAAACCCATGCACATTTCACCTGTAATAAGAAATTATATGTAAACCAATTTACAATATCCGGTATTAAATATTGAACTGAACTATGAGAATTTGTGAGGTGTATACTTTGTTATAGATCATTTTAAGGATTTAAAATATGTGAAATGTGGAAAAAAATCTATAAAGATTTTGGTACGTAGGCTTCCTCGGTCGTCAATAATACTACACTCTTGGTTTCCGGGTTGGAGCCGCGTCGTTATCATAGCTTCTGTCGACATATCGTCCGCACTCTTATGGGACATCTACAGAACTGTTGCTGCACACTGACTGGGAACTATTCATTCCGGAGGGGTTTATATAGGGCTTGTTTTGGGTCAATGGAGTGAAAAAGTCATGGATCAATGAAGCGTGACAGTTGCTAGGAGGTTCAACCAGTTGGGATTTCCACGTATGATGTAAGAGGTAGGCATCTTCGCGATTTCAACTGTTGGGACGTTGCCGCCAACATCTTTATGGAAGCGTTCGAACAACAAGCCCTATTATCTTACAACCTTAAGTCAAAGTGTTGGTACAAGTATGTTGATGACACCTTTGTCATCTGGCCGAATTCGGTCATACGGTTGAGGATGGGGACCCACGAGTCATCGAAATGGTTGTTCCGAATTAATTAATAATTTACGTGGTGCGGAGTGTGCCGATACTTTAGTGTTACTTGCAATATTTTCAAATGTAAATAGATTTTGGACGCTTTGGGCTATAATCTGTGTTTTCTGAAGATTTAAAAAGGTGACTAGAAATCTCTTAAAGATATTAAAACATGATCAATAAGATGCTAATTTTAAATGCAAGACTACAGTGCATCTACTCCTGGAAGATGATTTTCCAACGTAAAAACAAAGATATTTACTTAGGAAAAAGGGTATAGATACGAACTTTGGTGAAGTTCTTTAAAATTAGTTGTAATGCCAGCTATGGGATTATGACGTCATCTACGAATCTAAAATTTATTACTTACTACTGCATTTTATGTAAAACTCAAGATAAGGACTATGAAATAGCAGGTTTAATCAGATTCTAGAAGAAACACGGCTTTTGTCAGAAAAAATATTGTCAAACGGAGATAATTGAGAGTATAGGTTTTCACGGCTACTGTTTATTATGAAATCACTTTCTGGATGGCTTACATTACAATGTAGGATTTCTAAAGACATTAAGAAACAAATAATTTTTGGAAATTTCTTGAACAAGTGAAAGTGTCAAACAACAATATTGGTACAACAATAAACATTTCTATGGCGAGCAACTCCTAATTTGATTAAAGAAACTTACCCAGCATTTTTAGACCAGGCGCTCCAACCCCATTAACAGCATACTTCAAATAAGCCATGCTGTTCAATATAACGCCGAAAAATTGTATAAATACTGAGAGAACAAAGAGTTTGTAGGTGGTATGAAGGAGTTGTCTCGATTTTAACTCTATAGAACACACAACTATTCCTAAGATTAAAAAAGAGTATGCCACAGAAAATGCTGTTAATACCGGAAGTACATCTAAAACGTTAAATTGATTATACAGTATTCGTATAAAATAGTCAAAATTAATGTTAAAAATCAATAAAAAGATACTTACAAAATTCATCTGCAGAGAAGTGTTCATGCCAATAATCTCCAGGAAGACCATTTGTCATTAAGATTCTATACTTTATATGAATTCCCTAAAATACATTATTATATTAGAGAAATATAAGAAAACGATGTTTTTAAATTTAAATCAAAAGTACTTTAATCCTTTAGGTGAGAGATAAAAACCCATTGTAGGTATTACCTTAGAACCGTTACAATTACTGACAGCAACAAACCACCACCTCTCTCTAGAGCTTCTAAACTTTCTGGCATTATGGCAAGCTATAGTTCTACTTCCAACACCATTACCACGACGTTGTTGTTTTGGACCTTTTGTTGGTACAGCTCTTTTACGAATAGGGGATTTGACTGAAGTAGTAACTTCCTATAAAAGATAACAGAAAAACTCTTTATTTAGTTAAATGTAATTTAAAGCAACTTACATCAATTTCTTGAACAGATTCTGGGCTAAATGTTGTACCAAAGAATTGTGTGACATTTTCGACATCTGAAGTCGAAAATAACTCTTTAGAAAAGTTATAGTAAAACGGACTAGTACTTTCAAAATCCGTAAAAGTAGAGGATAATATAGTTTCAGTCGAAGATGCGTCCTGAACTTCACTGCTAGTACTTGTAATTAAGGTTATTGTATTGGTTATAAAAGGAGACGTCCTTGCAAACTTGGTGGTCTTCTTGGGTAGTTTAGTTTTGGCATTTTTTGTGGTTTCTGGCGATTTGGTTGTGGTACTGGTCCAGTGTGTGTTGGACTTCGCGGGAACAACAGTACAACCTGAAAGTTCCCTATAGATATCGCCATTGATTGTCAGATTTACGACTTGGTTTTGTTCGACTTTTAAAACCGATTCTTTTTCAACGCAGGACTACAAGAAAAGAAAAAAAAACGTTTTTGAAAAAGCTAATAGGGTATTATTTACAAAAATGAAGCATTATTAATAAAAAAATGTGCATTATGGGGAAATTTCATAAAAAATGCAGCTATTTACAAGGGTTACTCCTGTATCGATGTCGATCGCATGCTTAGGAAAGTCCAACATAGGCTCTATGTTAGAAATTCCACGACCTTAATCCCAACAGTACCACGCGATAAGAGATTTGTAAAGCTTCTCTTCCATAGAGTATCGAAAAATATTGGTAAAGTTTTTAAGGGACAAGAGATGAACGTATGTTTCAGTTCGCGAAATACACTCAAAAACCTTCTTGGCAATCCCAAAAATAAACCTGAAATGAAAGGTAAGGAATTTACAAAATTGCATGTGATGATTGTGATAAAGCCTATATTGGTCAAACGAAACGAGCGATAGGTACTAGATTTAATGAACGCATCAGGTGTTATAGGTACGGGAAGATAGAAACGTCAAGTGTCGCACAACACATAAACGAAACCGGGCACAATATTTAATTGTTCCGGACTAAAACGTGTGGTGCGGACTGTGCCGATCCTTCAGTGTTGTTTGTCATACTACCTCACAGTCCTTGCTATTATTATTAATAAAAGGTGGGCCTGTTATTCCTAAAAATTTATAATTTTGATTATGTGAACAGCGTTCCTCGAATTTTTTCAGAAAGTCCTTTGTTCCATTTTAAGTTTGTTTAATAATCATCATATTTACAATTTAAGAGACAAAAAAACAATGTTCCTGCAAGAGTGTTAACTCTTCATAAAAACTGTACAAACTTTATAAAACCTATTCTTGGCCTACGTAGGACCTAACGGAACGAAATGTACCAAAAGGAACGCACCGAAGGCCAAAGTATCGTCCCCTACCGGTCCCGTAATCGAAGATACCTTTGGAAGTTTTTCCCCATCTATTCATATTTATCCGACGGGGATGGAGAGTACGAGATGGAGACAACAGTAAATATTAGTATAGTAGATGCGATATTAATAAAATAAAGTTGATTTCTCGCAAATATTATTTGTTTTACTGCTGAAGATGATAGCTTAGTTATGCGTCGTTTCATTATTATTTATTTATCAAAAAAAAAGTGGTGGATTATTTCTAAAGATGGTTCAACCGTCATTTAGAAAAAGAAATCATTAACAATATACAATTCACGGCACAGAAAAGGTACCTTACTTTTGAAGTTTTGTAGACAGAAGGCCATTGGTCAATGGTATCGTAATATAGTAACAAATTTGGTTGACCTTGTTCCTCGTTATACTCGATATAATATTCGAACTGCCCATCCCCTGACAAAAAACAAAATCTCGCTAGGAATGCCCAATTCTGTAAATAAAATGAAACCATTTTAAAACAATAAAGTGACCGCCCCATGGTCAAAATGTAATAAAATGTAACATCACTACAACTCTAAAAGGGTATAATTAAATAAAAGGTTCTTCAAGGACATTTTTAAATAATTAATCGAGGTAAACTTACATCACTTGTCCTTAACTCCCCTTCCAAATATTTCATCCAAGTACCTCTAACTAGTAAGGATAAAGTTAGAAAGAGACGTAGCATATCTTCTAAATATCCCATTCACCCAACAAAATAAGTTTCGCTTTTGAAGACACAAAAACAAATGAATCGCTGCAATTTTTGTTTACGTCCTGGCGAATTTAATGGAATCAATTGTGGTTGCCATGGCGACTACTACACTACAAACTTTCTATATATTTTTCAGATCGAATGGAGTACATAAATCAGAAGAATTAGTATGATTTTAGGGTTATTTTTAGATCGAAATAGACAATGGAACGGGTTATGATGTCCTTTTGCATTTTTAAAGGCGTTAAAAATTAAATAGAATCCGGAAATAATCGTTTCTGAATGGAAATAGGTTTTTTTTTTAATATTGAATGCGGTATCAGGAAGAATCAGTGTTATGTAGGGCATGTGTACGTGTAATTTAGGACAATAAGGGCAAAAACCTTAGATTCAATACATTATAAACTTTGGGGATCGAACATGTGTTTCTACCTATCTGACGAAGTCGGGTCCAAATATCTCTAGCTTCATTGCTGATATCTTTAAACTCGAAGGGATTTGCTATTTAGAAGGAGGGTTAACTTTGGGAAGAATTACCAAGAAACGAGGTTGGTACCTGTTACCGCCGACCGGGGTGCCCGTTCGACTCTCTTTCGCCTCGGACTGGTTCATCACCACACATTACACCTACTCACGAAATTGCATGCAAATCGCACGGTTGGTTTTGCCAAATATTGCAATCAAAGTCGTCGTGAAGGGACAAATCCGGACCAAATGATTTCCTATTAAAAATCACACCTTTTCCTAATGCAAAATTAGGTCACGCCCCCTTTTCAAACAATCGCATTTCCTGGCGAGCCCTTTCGTTTCTGCGAATTATCTTATCACTTTTCCCATAGTTCCCAAAGCGAAGTCATGCCCATTTCTGCGGTTTTTCGCGCGTAACTCCTTCGGAAGCCGTGCGAATTTCAATTCTTCAACACCAATCGATCCAGAAGGACCTCCCGCATCTTTTCCGTCGCTCCGATTTTTTCCTCCCATACATGTCAAAGGTCATCCGGCCAATCCGTTATCAGTTTGGCGGAGGTGCCGGGACCGTAACCAGCAAATTGTATATAATAGCACAATTTTTCGCCCAAATCAGCGAATCTCCAGGTGCTACACGAACCTATGTCAATCGGCAGTCACCGTTCCCTATTAACTCAATTTCGCTAAGTGTCCGGTGGTTTCCACGGGTTGGAAACGAAGACCTCCCTAACCAAGATTCTGAGCCGATTTCTACGTGGGCCAGCCTCTAGAAACGACGCAAGTGGTAACCTTTCTTCCGTCAATCTGACCCAGTAGCATTCGTTTATCCAAATAAAATATCAAATATCATTTTTACTAATATTTTCCCGATAAATAGTTGTAGTAGTATCGAATTACCGACATACCTAAATTATAATTTTACTGTCCAGTTTTCCTAGTTGTCAAGGTTCCCCTTAGAAAGTTTTCTTGAATTGGGAAGAATGGAGAGGAGAGAAAACCGACAACCCAAATCTGGTATACAGATAGGTCAAGAACGGGTAGTAGTTCTGGCGATATACCGCTGTATTTCAAACAGAAATATATGCTAAACAAACATGCGCGTCGGACAGTCTGCGTCGACAACCATAAGGCGGGACGATCTGCATTCTCTCTGACAATCAGGCAGCTTTAAAGGCACTAGCATCTTATCATATAGCTTCCAAATTAGTATGGGAGTGCCTGCAAAACCTATTGGTACTGTCTAAACGCAACAAGGTTACCTTGCTGCGAGTGCCAGAAGACAAGAGTATAGCGGGCAATAAAATTGCGGACCAGCTAGCGAGAGAAGGTTCAAAAATGAATTTTACAAGACCTGAACCGCGTATAGGTATTACCAAGAGTGCAGTGTGTGGCGTAATTAATGAAGACCATCGCAACATTTGACTCCTGACCTGTTTGCACTAAACAAGATTCAGCTTAGGGCAGCACAAAATGGGGATCTACAAAGATGAACCTTTATGTAAACTTTGTAATAGGAGAGGAGGAAACAGACTCTGCGCAGCGTTAAGTCAACGCAGATTCATTATGTAAAACGCAATTGATCTACCATTGGAGAAAGATTTACTGCATAGACTCTTAAAGTTGATCGAGAAAACTAACTTGTTTAAGTAAAACGAAAACAAAGCAGAAATAATAGAATAGGTCCATTGGGCCGCAGTGTTGAGGATGTAAATCAATAAACTTTCTTTTTATTTCCTGGAAAGCAAAGTAGGTATACGGGCTATTGCGCATGGGAAAAGAATCTCGAAGAAGATAGGGCATGTCTTACAAAATACTCAAAAATTCAGAACAGTGTGGATTATGAAACTATTAAAATACATAACCATACACTTTCAGATATAAAGAAGCTGTCATTACAAACATTCAAAAGTAAATTAAAACGACATTTGACCATGAACCCTTTCTACGCGGTCAATGATTTCTTCAAGACAAATTTTTACGCTTCCTTCAGTAAGTACAATACCAAAAAATAAATAATAAATCGAATAATAGTAACAGAACCAATCAAGAATTATAATATCTGAAAAGTTATAGGGACTGGTACCGCGGTGCCTAGCGCGCCGTGATACCGGGTTCGCATCCCGGGCCTATCACTCTCAGAGTAAGGTTTTCCGTAATTTTTCTTGCTCCAAATTTGGCGAATGCAGAGAGTGAACATCTTAAGACGTTCTACGAGCGCAGGCGTAGTAATATCTCATGGCTGGCCGATGCCCTCTGCAATTGGCGAAAACTGTTGGGGAATGTGAAGGCATGAATTATTATTATTATTAAAAGTTGTGAAACACTTGCCCTCTTAAGCTGCGTTATCAAGTAGGTTGCCGGGCTGCATCTGAATTACTGAACATTAAAAGTAGAAGCACCAATATCAGTATTATCACCCACTGGATAAGAGTTAGATATGTTTCCACATTGGTTTCGTTGAACGATGTTCGCCGTGGTGAAAAAATATGTTTATATTTTGAAAAAGATCGTTCGACATCTACGGATGTAATACATGCATGATTAAAACACCATCACAAATTTGTTTTAATGTGTTAAAATCGGAATCTTTCTTTAGCACACTCTTGAACTTTTCTAAAACGCGATTATCTTTCGCATCATGTGAACATAAATGAAAAAGATATTACCATCTTGATTACCTCTAAGACTTTATTGATGAATACATACCAACAATAACAATAAAAATGTTTCTTATCTAAAAATATCAAGACAATCGGTGTTTCACGCCCTTGCGGAACCTTTTCGCCAACTCCTTCTGCATGGCATGCTGATCCTTTTGACTGGCTTTCGTGATCTCCTCCATAACTTCATGGTTATAGGTGGAATGTAGCATCAAAGCCAAGACTCCGGCTCGGGAAGCCATACTTTGACGAATCTGACGTTCTTTCTCAAGCAATTCATCCATTTTGAGCCATTGTCGAACACGCTCCAAGTCAATCTAGAAGATTTGTTAAATTAAACAATCGACACTTTTTTGCACAATTGATACTGATGTACTCTAATAATTTATAATTGTGTAATTTTTGACAGAAATTTGTAATTCCCCTAAGTCACGTTATATCATAATATGATCCTCTTATTATTAAGATTTATAGCTTTTTAATCAAATTTTTTTATATGTATTTAAAATAACGACAATGAATATAATCTATAATAGTATTAGTTTGTAAGACATCTCACCTCTGCTCTACGTAATTTCTCCCACACATAGTGCTTTGTACACGATTTCTTCGGAGCTCTGCAGAATTCACCAGTCAAATCGAATACATTCGTCACCAGAGGGCACCCACATACCTCATTCTCACTGATCTTGGGGTCCTTACAATGTTCAGGACACAGAACCCGCAATCTTTTACAATATGTGCGATTGGATGGGTTAAAGAAATCACAGAACATGTTATTTCCCTCGATTCTAGTCTTATAGACAGATCCGAAGGAAGCTTGTGATTCGTATTTATTAAAACATTTCTCCATATGTTTGATTGCTGTTCTAGAATGGATTTCATGCCCACAGGTGATGCAATACATCGATATTTCTGATTCTTCTTCGTGTTCGTAGTCAGCGTTGGGATCTACAGTAGCATGTCTTGCTCTTTCGACAATCATATCTAGTTCACGATGTCTTTTATCTAATTCCTGCAGGATTTGCTGCACTTCGAATTGTTGCTTGCGGATCTCTTCGAGAGATTTGATGTTGGTTTCTTCAGCTACGCAAGGACTTAGTGCCCATTCCTGTATTCTTTGTGGGAGGACTTGGTAAATTCGGTTAGTGGCTAATCTGTTGCCGCAGACATCGGAACAGTATTTCGATCCGTATCTAGCACTGTTAGTGCAAGCCGGACCATAGCATTGTCGAGGGTAATCTACAGGATGTTTTTACGGTGTTACATTGAAAAATAGAACATCGTGGAGATACAAAATATTTTTTAAAATTCTACAGAGTCAAATTTAGAACATATTGTTTTCTTTTTGTCAAAATTGTTCTAGAATTAAATCGGGAACTCAAATTGGAGTTTGAAAACAATAAAAAAATTCAAAATTTGAAATATTATATTAAAACAGTATGAATATTTTCTCTATTTTCTCTAAATCTAATTTAATTTCTTTTAATTTTTGAAATTTCGTATATTACGTTAACAAATTGCCTTATTATTTAAGGTTATGTTGCATAAAAAATGATCACGATAAGTAAAAGCCTTTAAATCCCCTTAAAATAATACAAAAAAAGCAAAAACTAACCTGTTTGCAGATGAGCATTTGAAGTAATCTCAATATCGGAGCCAGAATCCTTACGCTTGCGTCGATTACCATAATTAATACAAATACGCTGTCTACACCTCTCTTTCTGTCGGCCATACTTATGTTTCCTCGTACAAACATCACATCTACCACAATCTTCGGTCCGATAACATCCCATACAATCCCCACACCTCTTTTGCTTCTTATCGGTTTTACTTTCATTTCTTTCTTTACGTTTCTTTGACCTATGTTCATCTTTCGGTGTGTTCTCGTCACGCTTAGTTTTCCATCTTGTTTGTAAAGTGGAATCTTCCTCGGTGCAACGTATACAAAAATACTGTTTTATTAGCTTCGCTTCTTTCTCAGATATTTGTATACAATCTCCATGATACCATTCTTCGCAAGCATCGCATGCTATCATAAACCGGGAACTATCAGACGAACGACAGATGCAATACGCTTGACCGTCTTGTTTTAATAAGGTATCGATTTTCGATTGCCTTTCGGGTAAAAGAAATTGTCTAGCTATTTCTTCACGCTGAAATATTAATTAAAGCTTAGTCTGCTGTAGTATGTATGTGAACAAAATTAAAACTTACCGAAATATCACGTTTTTTCGACATGGTTGTTTCTTAAATTGTTAATTTGATTATTGTAGACAAAATCTTACAAAATCCGTAGCATTTTCAATCAATATAACGCAATTAATTCATATTTTATGCCTATTGCAAACTAAAAATCAGATGAAAACAGGACAAAGTTGTAACAAAGCCTTCCATTTAATTTTATTATTTGCAAATTGGATTATTAGATGGCGCTGAAACATTCTACTTTCCTTTTTTTTTTAAGGGTGCTCTCTTAAATCTTAAGACCTATTTGTGGCGGTAAAAATAAAATTGAATTCTTTTTTTTTAATTTACACGTTTTTATGAATTTCTACATTTGGAAATTTTCAACAATGCAGTTTTAGTAAATATTTAAAAGAATATTTATGTTACATTCTTTTCATAAATTTAAAATTTAATTTTCTAGTTTTATATCTACTGTCTAATGTCGTACATAAAATAATTTCTTATATATGTTACACATAATATATACTTGATAACCGATAAACCCCGATAATTTTTAACGAAAACATTAATAATCATATTTAAAAATACACACAATTAAATACCTCATAAAATTCTAAATAATAAAGTCTCCTCATTTCCGAATTTAGCGAAATGAGGATGTAAACGATTAAAAATCTTGGTTTAATGGTTTTATCAAATAAAATGCAAATTGAACAAATTATTTCATTGATGATTTACCTATAAATTTAGGTATTTTCATTGTCTTAAAATATTTTAGTTTTGTTGATGCAATTAGTCAAGTTTTCCCTCAATGAGTCTTTTTATTTTACATTAAACATTTGCAATTACTTTAAATATTTCCAAGGGATGAGTGAAATGACACCTAATGCCTTATTGATTCGAAGAAGTAACATTTAAGAACAGTTCTTACCCCCACACCGACGCCAATGTTAATAATAAATTTTAAACCGGTATTCTTGAATTAAAAATTATTAATACGATACACTTGCTTAAAAAAAAGCAACATCCTGTTAAAATATAATTAGCTTTCATCTTAAATTTAAATCAATAAATCTCTAATAACGTGAATCCTTATGATGAAAATTATAATAAATAAATAAACAGAAATGAATAATAAAGAAAAATACTCCATTCTTGTATTAGCCGTTATTGTACAACATGCATACCAAAAAAGGAATACAATAGCCAATTGAATATAATTAATAAAATTAATTCAAACAAGACAGTGTGACCAAAACCCATGTGCGTAGCGAACTTGCGTAAATAGAACCGATAAGCTTTCGGAGAAACGTGATAAAAGCGCACGTTTTCGGAAAATCGCAAAATTACACGCGGCTTTGCTATACCGGGTCGAGAAATTATAAATTTTATTGGATAAAATTCGAATTTTAAAGTACGTTACAAAAAGATCCAAGTGGGGTGGATTATATGTTGTTTGTTTTCTGTTTTACGTTAGATGATTGGCGGACGCTTTGGCGGGGTACGAGTGGCGACGCCATACGGAACGCTTATTAACTACTATTCGTCTCCAGCTTGTTTCTGAGGTAAGTCGATTTATTGCATTCTTCTAAAAATTAATATAAATTCGGAGGATTTTCCGCGAAATCGCGGAATATTGTAGTAAAATAATAGTTTTTTTACTGTATTTTATCAGGGCCGATTCAATATTCCCGGTTCAGCGGTACGTACATAATAAATTCTTTATAGTTTATTTTATCGAATAAATCCGTGTATATGGCGGCCATCGTATTTATTCCTTGAGTCGAGCTTGATGCTGGTTACTTCAAAAATTAATTTCTCCCTATCACCGTATCGAATCGTCGAAATTCATTCACAGAAAAATAGCTAATTTTCTCTTCTACCGCTTAGTATAGAACGTCTCGAGGGTACGTGCTTTTTAACGTTGGAAATTATTTGGGTGTATACGGGAATTTTAATATTATATTATTTTCAGAAATGGCGCGCATTTTGTTCGACGCCAACTATCAAACTTTTTAACGCTTTAAACAATAATTTATTTTGACTAATTTTTTTTCATTGCATGACGCGCATTTTAACGAAATAACATCTATTTACCGGTTATTTATAGATTGTTTATTAACGAAATTAATTCAAATTTAAAGCGAAACGTACGAAAATAATTCTTTTCAATTAATTCATACTAATTAACCTGCTTTTTTTTTCAGGATTACAGGATTTAATATCCTTGTTTATCGTCTGGCTTGTACAGTAGCGACGAAAATAAATTAACAAGAATGTCCGACGATAGTGCACCTGCGAAAAGGGGGCGCAAAGCGACCGAGAAGACCGAAAAGAAGGAGAAAGTCGAGAAAGCGGAAAAGAATGACAATGACAAGGGTGATTCGAAGAAGAGGCAACGGAAAGAGGCAAAACCTGTCGAAAGTGCAGGTGATACTGACGATGGTGCTGCACCGGTGAAGAGGGGTAGAGGCAGACCGAAAGGTTCTACGAAAAAGAAAGCCAATGCCTCGAAACCAAAATCCAAAGGCACAGGTTAGTTTTATTCCATATATGCATTTTTTATATTTTAATTTAAAAATTAATTAATCAATTATTTGCTTTTAAATTTCAATTGGATTATTGGATATACCACTATATCTATTAATGGGAGTAGGGGAAATGTAAAAAAAATTCTGGAAGGGGTATAAAGATCTAGAAAAGAAAGATGCCGCCATCTTGTCATTTGAAAAAGCGCGCGAAAGCTTAAATACCGTTGAAAAGATCCTGTTCCAACGATATTTATTTAGGTCAAATGATCGTAGATTACAAGCTGTATAAAATGAATATTATTTATCGCGTAAAATAATTTATTTTTGTTCTTATCTATTGGTGTTATTGTCCGATATTTTTCTTTTTGGTATGGGAATTCACCATATACAGCGCTATGCATAAAATCTGCATCATATGGAATTTTTTTATTAATCAATATATGTAAAACTTGGCCTTAACACTTGTTTTTTGCACGTGACTTTAACCGCCAAATTTGAAATTTTCTTCAAAAAATTACAGAATATGGCTTTATTTTTCAAGTTGTTGTAAAATGTTAAAGGAAAAAGTTACTTGCCTAATTTTTTTTGCAAATTTTTAACATTCTGAAACAATTTTAATTTTTGCTCTTTTTTTTTTGAACAATCTTCGTAATTATAATTAAACCAAAAGTGACTATTCAAATGTATTTATGATCCTTAATGTTGTTTTCGATCAAAATTTTTTTACGTAAATAAAAAATCTAATAGAGAACTTGGCACGTTTTTCAATTTCATGATAAGAAAGTATCTACATTAAAAATGAAGAATTTTGATGTATGATAAGCTGATATTAACATTCTAATTCCATTGCAAAGACTGAAAAACAAACGTAGATGAAACGCGTGCGCCTTTGGTCAGGTTTTTGTGACGTCACTGGGACATGATAATCAATCATTTTATTATTTGATGTTGGTAGAAGTGTATTTGTATTATTTTTCACATTAAAAAATAATTTATCCTGGGAGGTTATCCTGTAAGGACAAAGATTAGAGACATAAAGATGCGTCTCTTCTGTCAGAACCTTTGATGTTTCGTTCAAATTGTTGGTGACCTTGTCCCTTTAAATTAGAATGCAGTAACGCGGAAAGTTTGAAGAGGGTATTCATTATATGTTCTAATATGACTGAAATAACTGGATTTTGACATCATTGACATGCTTGTAAATTAACGAGCGATTAAGTAAAAAAGCGATTAATTTTCTACTGGAAGTTGTTCAATTAAAAAAAAAATCGTTATTGTTGGGGTTCCCTTTTCAAATTATTTTTGTATTTAGTATTTTTACCTTTTGATGATTCGATATTGAATTCCCTAGGTATCTTCTAAACCATGACCTTAGAGACCTTAGTTCCAGGCGTTTATTTAAAATATAAATATTACATCTAATTATAACTACGAGGTAGGCGCCATAAATATATAAATAAACTTGGTAAAGTATAACAATTTTTATTTTGCAGTGCAATCTCCCCTAATTTCAATACATTTATTATAACGAAAGTAATCTAAAGTTTTTTCCTCAACACGTTGTATTATAACTGCTTACACTATCGTCCTTAAAACGACGTCCCCTAAGGTTTTTCTTTAAATGAGAAAATACATAATAATAATCACTTAGGGCCATGTCATTCGCGAATGGTAGCTTGTGAAATGGTGGCAGTATAGACGAGTGCATTGTCGTGCAATAATTGAACACCTTTTGTCAATTTCCCTCGACGTTTTGCACGAATATTGTCCCTCATTTAATGCAACAAAGACGCATAATATGTGCTGTTGACAGTTGTATTGTGCTCTTTAAAGTCAATGAGTAAAATATCCTCACAATCCCTGAATATTGTGGCCATCACCTTTTTCGTTGATTGAACGACTTTCGCCTTTCTGGGACGAGGTTCATCAGGTCGTCGCCATTCCATTAGTTCCTTTTTGGATAGATGATCATAACACAGAACCACTGTTTCATCTCCTGTGACAATGGACTCCAAGATCGGTTTTGGGTCGTCTCCATACATGTTTAAAGACGAGCGTGCACATTCCACCCGATGTTCACGATGGAAAGTGGGGCGAATACTTGTTTCGGAATTGTTAGACATCACTGCTAATTCCTTCACTTTCAAACAGCGATCTGCTAATCAGTTCAATTGGCTGACCGGGACTCGTCACCTTCAAGGGATTCTTGCCCCAAACGGACACATTTCGCCCACTTTTTTTACAATGGAATATGAAGGAGATAAATCACCATAAACGCCGTCTAAACGTCGTTTAATGTGATTAGGCATATGCCCTTCTTTGTTAAAAATTTAAGGACCGCGCGGTACTCGATTTTCGTTACCTTAGACATTTTCATGCACTAGTCACGTTGTCTGGCTGGCTGCTAAAAACTAATACTTTTCGAGCCGTAATATATATCGTGTATGCCTCGCACATGTGAATTTATGGTACCTGCCTCGTATATTTGCGTTTTTCAATGGGACATTCACTATATTTTTTATCTTTCGATAGCCCTTCATTTCCTAATTCCAAATATGTAATATTATTTCAGAGTGTTTTAAATAATTAGCGGCTCATTTTAGTAAAGAAGGTACAAAACATAATGAGTAGGAAAACAAAGCAAAAATGAACATATTTGACAAAAAACCTATCCACTATTTAATTGCATTTTAAAGGAACTGCTCAGAAAGACCTCCATTGTTGCCTATGCACAATTCATATCGCCTTCTTAAATTTTGTATGCATTGGAATCGAAATTCATCACTTAACGACTTCTGACTCAGGTTGCTGGTGCACCCGGATATTCAAATTCTTCGAATTCCATGTGCTCCACCTTAAGTTTCCCTCCATTTTGCTTTTTTCTTCGTTTACTATCGGTATCATTCGCTAAACTTCGTGTGCTTTCTGTTAACTCTTCTGTTCCTGGATACTAGTGTAATATCATCAACACAACCTATTAGATTATGGCTTTTACTCATAATATCTCCCTTTCTGTTCAATTGGCTATCTCTCATTTAGGAATAATTACCCATGGAAATTTGACTGTGTGTGACCCGTTTCTTAAACGAATTACAAGGGTCCTGTACATTTTTTTTTTCATGCAAATGGATGTTCACAAATCGGGTTGTATTATTTTGAAAAATATTCTTGATCACACTTTATCATACATGACTGGTATATCTGAGTTTGTTTTTTATGTAAATTCCGGAGATTTCTAATAAAATTATCGGATGATTGTTTTTATGGGTTGTTTGCGATACCATCTGTGAAAAACAGGTGTATTTTATCTTAAATTCGCTTGTTTATATTGCTTATATGGCTTATATTTTCTAATTATGTCTAAAAGGATTTATATCCTTATCAGAAACATAGCTGTCAACAATTTTGATCAAATCCTTTTTTTCTAATAGGAGGAAAATGCTAATAAGCTACGAGCAATGTTAGAGATCTTACAAAGACTTCTTCTAGCTTCAAGTTTTGTTTTAAGGATAATATTAATTAAGAATAACTACAGCCTTCCCGAAATCGAGATTATATTAAAAAAAAAAAAATAAAAGTAAACGTCGTAAGTATTGGCATGATTATTTCTGATGTAAAATACAGTACAGACTCTTTAATCCGAACTCACCTTAATTCAAACATCCAGTGATCCGAACCAATGTAGCCCAAATCGATGGTCCGAACAAGACTCTATAATTCGAACAAAGTGCGGTTTAACAAACATCGTTCGGATTGTAGAGTCGGCTGGCAAAATAAAAGTACCGCTAGACATAACGCGTGGTTAGCTTTATGTGGGTAATTCCCCGGCCGTTTTGGGGAAATCCCTTTTGTGAGCCGAAAGTATCGTTCTTAGTAGGAATATCACTACCGTGCAAACATGTCGCAAAAAAGAAAACATTACACGTTACTCCTATTGCAAAAAGTGGAAATTCTAAATAAATTAGATGAAGATGAATCGGCATCCCAATTATCTAAAATTTATAACGTCGGAAAATCTACTATTACGAATATTAAGAAACATAAAGAGAACATTTTTAATTTTGTCGCTTCTACCTCTGAAAACGGACTTGGACGAAGAGAAACTTTGAAATCATGTGAACATCCTAATATGGAAAGCGCCCTTTATACCTGGTTTTTACAACAGCGTGCTAGAGGTACCCAGATTTCTGGAGACTTGCTATGTGAAAAAGCTAGGTTTTTCTCTGAGGAGGTACGTATTAAGGACTTTAACGCCAGTTGTGGGTGGTTGCAGAAGTTCAAAAAGAAATATGGAATTCCCCAATTAAGTGTCTCGGGGGAAAAGCTGTCTAGTGATTTTAGTGTAATAGAACCCTTTCAATTAAAATTTTTAAAAGCAATTGAGAGATTAGGCCTAACTTCTGATCAAATTTACAACGCGGATGAGAATGGGCTTTTTTGGAGGGTGTTGTCCAAAAAAAAAACGTTGGTTAATCTGAAGCATCGGCACCCGGAAGAAAATTAAGTAAAGAAAGGATAACTTTCATGCCATGTGCAAACGCATCAGGAAGTCACAAACTATCGTTATTTGTTTTGGGAAAATCAAAAACGCCACGTGCTTTTTGTAACTGCCAGTTACCAGTTATTTCCTTCTTTCCATTCTAACCTCCCGAATCGATTCACAGTCGAGGATCCAGGCATCTTCGATACAGCTGTTCCGGACTAATTAATTAATAACTTGTGTGGTGCGGAGTGTGCCGATATTTTGGTATTGTTTACAATAATAAACGATTTTGTTACATTCGAACAAAATTTTCCAATTTTCACGACCAATAATTATGCTTTTCTCTTCATTTTTGTTTCAGGACGTAGAGGTAGACCAAAACGCGAGGAGACGAAGGATTCTGCAGAAGAAGACGGCGAAGAAAATGACGCAAATGAAGAAGAAGACGATTAAGTAGAGAATAAAGAGGAAAGAATAAAAAAATAAACTATTAAAAAAAAACCATTTCTGCCGCAACCCGATACTTTACCCTATTTGTTTTTATGCAAATGTTATATCCGAACTTTCTAGCAAGAACGCCCTCTAGCGTGTAGGTAAATAAAAAAGCAGTGTCGTAATCTCCTATCGTTTCCAAAAGTATCGCTTTTAACAATCGTTTCAAAAACATGTGCCATTTGTTCCTCTTTTCTTTTTAATTAATATAAGTTTTTATACTAGTACGCGTATCTAGAAAGTTAAGGACGTGAAGTTTATGTTTTTGTTTGTAGAGTTTCGTTTTTTTTACGCAAGACGTTTAGCCAATCACTAAACAGCATGTAATTGTTACGGGTTGCCGGCAGTTTTTATTATACATATTTAAGTTTAGGTTTAAGATATGTGTGAATGATATTACAACAGCAGACAAAGAAAATACATCAAAACACTAGTTGAGAAACAAAAAAAGAATGTTAGAAACACAGATTAAAACGGAAATGACTTTTAAAAACGGATTTTAAAAACCACGGTTTTATGTATTGATTATTATTATTAGAAGAAAAAAAAAGGAAAAAGGAAAGAATTACAAATCTCATCACCTTATTGTATGTAATTTTTTTTTTGTCAATATTTTCTTTCAAATAAAAAAGATTTAAATATTAATTTGTCTATTTATGTCTATCGTTAGTCAATTGTCATTTCATTTAATCAAAAAATGTAATAATCGCGACTGCATTTGCAAAGTGATCAAGATAAGTAGGTCTCCAAGCGGTATCGAAATATCTCCATTTTGAAATTCTGACCAAAAAGCGAATTCCATGAACAATACACAAACAAAAATACGATGGATCGTAAAATAAGGTTCCCAAAGCCCTACAGCAGCAATAAGACGTGTTAGGCGAAATCCGACAACATTGGCGTGTGGAGCAGCTCTCCCACTCTATATACGTACTACTCCCGACTCGCTACGCCGCTCAGTGTTGGCTAATCAGCCGTCCAAGATGGAACTACCGATCGCCGCTACCGTCAGGTGCGAAATTTGCGCTGTGATACGTATTTTAAACGCGAAAGGGATTTCACCTATACACATTCATCGTCAACTAACCGAAGTTTATGGAGAAAAGTGTATAGCTGTTGGTGTAGGGAATTCACTGGAGGTCGAACGGAAATTCACGACGAAGAGCGGAGCGGAAAACCATCACTTTCAGAGGAAATCGTTGAAAAGGTCGAGAGCATACTGCTTGAAGATCGGAGGGTCACCTTTCGCCAACTCGCTCTTCGAATTCCTAAGATTTCCAACACCACAATTGAAAAGATTCTTGAAAGGACTGGCGGCAGAATTTTACAACATGGGGATACAGAAGTTGGAGCGCCGTCTGCAAAAATGCTTAGATAGAAATGGCGATTATGTCGAAAAATAGCTTAAGCTTTTACCTTTAAAACGGTGTGTAATGTTAAGGAAATAAAGAATGTTGTCTATTTTTAAAAAATATGGGAACCTTATTTTACGATCATCCCTCGTAAATAAAAAATTAGAAAAAAATGTCCGATTTGAGTACAATTTACTAAAAGAAGACGCAATTATGACGCTTTTTATTTAAAAGCTATTTATACTACATGACGGAGATTGCAACACCAAGAAGGGGTGCGATTTTTTTGACCACACTGCGGAAACGTATAACCAAAGAGTATACATACACGTTGGTCCACATTTCACCGGGCTGCGAGAGATATTGTACGTAGCGCCATCTGACATACATATAAAATGGCCCATAATCCCGCCATGTATGTATGGATAGGGATTATACAGTAAGAGCGAGCGTACTATGCTCACCCGATTTTAGCCGAATTCGGCGCATCTAAACGTCATTTTGCTTGTCAAAATTACGTGAAGGCAAATTCAGCACCTTGTTCACAAGAATGCTGATTACGCAAGGTGATTATTGCATGCTCGCTAGTACGGTATATTATTAATCTACATACAACCCCTTCTTACTAATCAAACCAACCGCATTTGAAAATAATCATTCAATAACAGATAGCAAATAGTCCTATTGAAATCTAAGTAATTTATTCAGAAATAGTTTTTTGTAGCGTAACTCCTTTATCCACTTGCCTCTTCAATTTTGATAATTTTTTATGAAATTAAATATAATGTAGTTGTATAAAAAGTTTGTTAAATAATCTTGTGTTATTATGTTAATACTCAATATAATAAAATTACATTTAGGTGAGTACTGTGTTGGATGTTATTTGCTTGTCAAAATTAGGTGAATGCAAATTCAATTCTGCATCTTAATTGTTAGATACATCGCATCGGCTACTAACGTAGCAAGCCTTGACTTCGCTCCCGCATTTCCGAAAAATGCCGATTACGCTAGGTGTGCATAGCACGTTCGCTCGTACGGTATATATGTATGGATATGGTCCATTTTATGTGCTCCTAACATTATTTTAAAAAATGGGGTATTAAAATCTCGTTATAGATGTTTGTCAAAACATCGTGTTTTAAAGTACGATCCCATAAAAAAAGGACAAATTATTTACAGTTGTGGTTTACACAACATAGCATGTTTTTATAAACACGATGTTCCACAAGAGGAGATTCTAGGGTTGGATGATGACAATTGTAATGAAAATAAGTGAGAGTGAAATGGTGCAGGGGGGACAACGGCATGTTGTCGAGGAGAAGCAGTTTGAAATGCAATGGTGCAGCAGTATTTTAATTATAAAAACCTGTAAACATTCCACCAGTGTTTAGGCAGTGGTTGGTCGTGAGAGTTTGTCAAATTTTACGTGTAAATAAATAAAAGAGAATTTAAGTTTTAACAGTTTTATTTTTTAAACAGAAAAATCTTATAATTTATAGAAAGCTTCTACTTTGATTGCTGATGGCTCTAGTTAAATTATTTATAGCTCTAGCTAATACAAAATTAGAGTTTGATAGTTGTAAAATTAACAAACCCTTACTCTGGTTTGTTTTCGCTTAAAATCCTACAATAAAATCGGTTGCTAAAATACTTAGTACGCGCTTAAAAATAGCGTTACATTGTTTAAAATAATGTTTCCTATTTTAGCTTGCTGCTGGAAACGTTAAAACCATTTTTATTATCAAAAAAATATAAAAATAAATTAATTCAGAGATCTAGATTGATGAAGAAACCTAGCGACGCTAGCGCTTGAGCTTCTTGACGCGACCGCGACGCTACTCGTAAATGTCTAAAACAGCCTTTAAGAAATTTTACAATAAAAATTTATTATATATAATAAATAAAATATATAATAAAAACTTGTCAAACTACACAGTTTCTGTCTTTTATTTTTTTTTGATCTTACAGCTTTGTGTTTAAAAATAAATTTATCTAGTAACTGTTTTTTTTTATTTGTGTACTCCTCGTATATTCAAGTTTGAATTTCGCGGCAGGAAATCATACTGTTTACTTCTGTCAAATTTACATGCTACTTCCGTGTGCGGCATTTACCCGAACCTAACCCAAAACCGGGACTGTTCTAGAAATTCTGTTTTTACAAAATATTCACCTGAGAGAATGGCCGCGATTAGTTTATTAAATCCTAAAGCTGAAGTTGCTAGGGCTGCCGCTGCCCTTGCGATTAATATATCCGCAGCCAAAGGAATACAAGATGTGATGAAGACGAATTTGGGTCCAAAAGGAACAGTGAAGATGTGAGCACATGATCTTTAATTTTGAGAAATTGTGCATTAAATAATATTTATTTGCTATTTAATGTGTTGAAAACGATATAGAGCGATAGAAAAAAGATATTTAAAATGATAAAATGTATAAATCAATACAATTTTTTTGTCTAATATGATTAAGACCTTTGTTATATGTGATTAATATAAAACTAATTGGTTTTTAGGCTTGTATCAGGAGCAGGAGACATTAAAATCACTAAAGATGGAAACGTTCTTCTACACGAGATGCAAATTCAACACCCAACAGCCTCGCTTATCGCAAGAGCGTCAACGGCTCAAGATGATATGACAGGCGATGGAACTACATCAACGGTGTTAATTATTGGGGAGTTATTAAAACAAGCCGATATATATATCGCTGATGGTTTACATCCTAGATTATTAGCTGAAGGTTTCGATAAAGCTAGGGCAAAAACTTTACAGATTTTAGAAAACATGAAAATTCCAATAGAAATTAATAGAGAAAATCTGACGGATATTGCCAGGACTAGTTTACGAACAAAGGTTAGTAGTTTATTATATAAATCTTTCATACTTAATGATAATTATTATTATTAAATAGGTACATCCACATTTAGCTGATGTTTTAACTGATGTATGTGTCGATGCTGTTTTGGCGATAAGGCAGGAAAATAAACCTGTCGATCTACATATGGTTGAAATTATGGAAATGCAACATAAAACCGATGCGGATACTCAATTAATTAAAGGTGAGATATTTTGTATTCAATTTAAATGAGGAATTATTTAATAAGATGAACATTTTTGTCACTTTCCCTTTCAAAATGCATTTTATTAATATTATAGAGGGGGCTTAAAGCTTAATTATGTCAAAGTAAATCTGATAGCTTGTCTAAATTGTGCATTATGTATCGCCAGGTACGGTAGGCATTAACCTAAGCGGTAAAGGAATTTTTTTGCATTTATTAGGTTTTGAAGAGCTGATCGTTCACCTAACACAATATACGTCACAGCCTGCTTACATCAGAACGTTTAGGCCTTGTTATATATTGGAGGTAACAGCTTGGGTCGCTTCTTTCCAACCGGTATCCTGCATCCAACTTCCCTTTCCTATCCAAAAAAAGAAATCGAATCACTGACCGGTATTGTTCTTTTTCCATGATTCCACAAATGCATAAACTTACCCACTTTCAACACCGTCCAAAACAACACTACTCGATGATTCTCTCCGAAATTTTGGTAGACGTTTACTAAAGAATAGTATTAGGGAGTGGTAGCACAATGTCTAACGCGCCGGGCTACCAGTCTCGGGGTACCGGGTTCGAACCCCGGGCCTGTCATTCTCAGAGTTTTCCGTAGTTTACCTTACTCCAAAGTTGGCGAATGCTGAGGGTGAACATCTTAAGACGCTCTATGGGCGCCGGCGTAATAATATCTCATGGCTGGCCGATGCCCCCTGTAATTGGCGAAAGCTGTTGGGGGATGTGAAGGCATGAATTATTATTATTATTCACAGTCGGTAATGCAGATTTTGACACAAAGCGCCATCTGTCTCCAAACACGGGTATTGCTCATACTATCCTTGTATATTCACAAAACTTCCATCTAGAATCCCAAGTATACAAGTTTACAAGATCTCCACTTTTCTAGTCCAAAAGAATCATCTTTGAATTATTATTCCTTCTTAGGTTTAGTGTTGGATCACGGCGCAAGACATCCAGACATGCCGAAACGCGTTACCAACGCGTACATCTTAACCTGCAACGTTAGTATGGAATACGAAAAGAGCGAAGTGAATTCTGGTTTCTTCTACAAAACAGCAGAAGAACGCGAGAAATTGGTGCAAGCGGAAAGGGATTTCATTGACCAGAGGGTGAAGAAAGTCATCGAATTGAAGAAGAAACTTTGTAATGGCACTGATAAAGGTTTCGTGGTCTTGAACCAGAAAGGTATCGACCCAATGAGCTTGGATATGCTTGCGAAAGAAGGTAAATTGAAAATTGAGATTTGGAGTGGATTTTTTTTATTGTTAATTTTTTGCTTAGGCATCCTAGCTCTGCGTAGGGCTAAAAGAAGGAATATGGAACGTCTATCATTGGCCTGCGGAGGTGTAGCTTTGAATCATCTTAATGACATACAAGAATCTCAGTTGGGTTTCGCTGGATTGGTATATGAGCATGTTTTGGGTGAAAATAAGTATACTTTCATCGAGGAATGTAAAGTTCCCCAGTCGGTTACTATTTTGATCAAAGGACCCAATAAGCATACGTTAACCCAGATTAAAGATGCTGTAAGGGATGGATTGAGGGCTATCAACAACGCTGTTGAAGATAAAGCTTTAATTCCAGGTAAGACTCCAAAATCTTTTTCGAAAATTTTTCATTCGCTTTGCAATGATTCAGTTGATTTGATAATTATTGGCTTGATGGGATTCAATGCCCTGAGCATCTTGAACATCTAAT
The DNA here is from genome assembly GCA_029619315.2 of Dynastes maya. Taxonomy (NCBI): domain Eukaryota; kingdom Metazoa; phylum Arthropoda; class Insecta; order Coleoptera; family Scarabaeidae; genus Dynastes; species Dynastes maya. Next base: position 10,215,738 of record JAROYE020000014.1, read on the forward strand.
AATCTACATCATAAACAAGCTAACGGAATAGAATCATAATTTTCATCAATATATAAAGTTTATCGATCATTTTCATCATTTGTTTTGAGCAGCTTATCGACATTGGGTCTTAACTTTTTCCACGACTGTTTAAGATATAGTATCGCTCATAGCAAATCAAAATTCTTCATAGAAGACGGTACATCTTGGACATTTTCAGATATGATAGACAGAGATTTGCGATAATGCAGTTTTATCTTTTGCATCACATGCTGATCCATTGGCTGAATAAGGGAGGTATAATTTGGTCGTGAAACACTGTTTGAATGCTTTTGTCTTCAGTACGTAGTTCTTTTACATCGTGATGTTCAGGAACATTATCCATAATAAGCAATGCTGTTGAAGTCAAATTCAAATCCTTAATTTTCCCTTCAACTCCAGGTATAAAAGAATCATGGAACCATTTAAGAAAGACATCCATTGTAATTGTAACCCATCCCTTACTTTAGCCCATATACGCAACGGAAAGGTTTGGATTCCTTTTAAATGCCCTAGGCTTATTTACCTTTCCAATAACTAGCAGTTTCAGATTATGGGTATTGGAGACATTAGCACAAAGCATGAAAGTATACCCGTCCTTACTCACTTTGTGATCTGATTGTTACATAATGAAAACTCATGTAGCCAGCGATTGTTTATTATTTAACGTAATAAACGTGCAAGATTATTCACACAACGTGAAACAACTGAGAACTCACTGACTCCTATACCTTTTTAACTTCAAATCGCTAGCTAACTAAAACTGACAGTAACAAAAAAAGGACCTAGTAACAATAACCAAAATAACGCTAAAAACAATGTGAGAAGAGAAATGCTCTAGCCAACGGACATGTTTCTGCCTACCCGGTGTCATCAGCATTGTTCCGAGCACATCCCCTTGCTCACCATTGCCGTTCGCCTATCAGTTTATGCCACTAATCTCCACAAACCGCACTAAAATACATTTCTTGGTGCCACCTAGTGCCAAGAGATATAATCATGCCGTTTAGAAAGTAGCGACAGAAACTGGAGTCTTCTAGTTACGTCACTGCATGCAATGCATCGTGCTACTATAGAAATAAGTATATTCGTGAGAAATCCATCATAAAATTATGTTTCGAAGAGAATTATGAAAATTTGCTGTGTTGGAAACAATCGCTATCACGATTAAAATAAAGAGATAGAGGGACGCTAATTAATTTCTGACTTTGTGTCAAGATATTCATTTAGGTAACACGAGTTCGGCTGTGTTCCCATTTTGTAAGTGTTTAACGCTTAAATCGTACCATTTCCAGTAGATAGCATATATATATATATTGAGTTTATATGACGTCTCCATCGGAAAAAACTTCCAATATATTATTTATTCATCATCTTTGGTTTAATTACAGGAGCTGGAGCATTCGAATTGACAGCTTACAACGAGCTCATGTCATTTAAGGATACCGTGAAGGGCAAATCAAGACTTGGTGTGGCTGCATATGCCGAAGCTCTATTAGTCATTCCGAAAGTATTGGCCACCAATTCTGGATTCGATGCTCAGGTAATTCGTTTCAAGAGCGTGTATGGTTAAAGAATAATACAAACATTTTCCCATTACGCTTTTGACAGCTGAAATATGAAATTCTAAAGTAGGCTACGATTATGTAAATGAATTAAATACAATTAACACCCTGAAGTTGATAAACACTCTTATTTTAAAATAACATCTGTCTATTGCTTTTTAGGACACTATTGTCAAGCTACAAGAGGAGTCGCGTCTGAATCCTGAGCCAGTAGGCTTAGATTTAACTTCGGGCGAGCCTATTATTCCTAAAGATGCGGGTATTTACGATAACTACATCGTCAAGAAACAGATCATCAATTCCTGTTCCGTAATTGCCAGTAACTTGCTGCTGGTGGACGAAATTATGCGAGCTGGAATGAGTAGCTTGAAGGGATAAACGGGGTTTCCCCTAGGCAATTTTCGCATTTTTTGGTTTTCATCTTAATCAAATAATCACTTAACATTGTAACGTATTAAAAAAAAACCGTTGTTTACGTGTTTCCTTTTGAAATAAATGCCTTTTTATAATGGATTTTGCACACGTACCCCAGTAATCTAATTAGATACTTATTTAGTCTTTATTGTATTTAAATTGAATAATTAATCTCAAATAAACAATTCACTAGCAATGTTCGTTGTTTCTTTTATAAAAATATTGGAAAATGGAAGAAAATATTCAAACTGGAGTTGGTAATGCGTATTAGTTTTAGATTGATATCTCTAATAATTAAAGCGTGACAAACAGTTGCACCCGCAGATACGCCTGTACGGGGGGGGAGTTATATACGTATGTGGATACAGAGTTCAGTAATGCGGTAGACATTGAGGAGTTCTGTTATTTATCGGATTCTCATTGTGTGTTTTCGAAAACATGGGACGTAAGCCTAGTGTACCTCTTGCATCGCATGCGAAGAAATATATTTGGCGTTTCCCTGGTTTCCTAATTTACAGGTTCGCACATTCATTGCAAATTTTGCGGTATAGGGTTGCTAGGTCGCATGACATTTGAATGTAGAAGTCATATTAAAAGTAAACGTCATGTATTGAATTTAAGAAACAATATTCCGTACTGGCAATTTTTGTATGACTTTACTTTCATGTTGAGCACTTATAACATCCCATAACACCTAGTAGATAATGAAAATTTTCGTTTTTTTTTGGGGTAAATATGTTCCAGTATGGAAGCTACCAACAAAAAGACAATTGCGGTACAATTTACCGCATGTGCAAAGTATGGTAAAAGACTGTATAAATAACGAGTTGAGAAATTAAAAAATCTGGCTCACTGTGGACGAAACTACTGATGCTCAGAAACACAGCGTGATTCATATTGTGGCGCGTCCTTTCAAACGTAACGGTCCAGCTGCTTCCTTGTTAGCCAGTAAAAGGATTGAAAGAACTGATGTAGAAACCGTTGTAAATATAATAAAAAATATGTTAAGAGAATTTTGTATCGTAGGAGCCCAAATCACCATGTTAGTTTCTGACGGAGCCGCAACAATGCTGAAAGCTGGTAGGATATTAAAAGTATGCTTTCCGACTCTTCTTCACATAATATGCCTCATACACGCATGTCATCTCGTGGCAGAAACAATTCGAAGCAAGTATCCTAGGGTGAATGACTTAATATCATCTACCAAAAAAGTATTTTTGAAATCTAAACATATCCGCGTATTCAAGCAATTGTATCCGCAAATTCCGCTACGACCTCAGCCTGTATTGACACGACGGGGAACATGGATCGAGGCAGTATCTTACTATCGCAAATATTATTCCCAAGTGAAAGATGTAATTTTCAAACTTAATTCTTCTAATTCTCAAGCGGTTCGCGAGAGTCAGCAATTTTTTTCCGATTCGGACGTTCAAAAAGAAATAGATTACATTTCCATAAACTATTCTGTAGTGACACAAGCTATTTCGCAGTTAGAAAATACTCATCTATACAAGACTCGTTAAACAACATTAACAATTTAGCAGCCGCTCTAGAAAGCTTGACGGATCCTGTAGGACCAGATGTCGCGCAAAAATTTCGTGCAGTTTTAAATAAAAATTCAGATTTGCGTGTACTATTTATAATGTTCGAGAAACTAGTGGAACCGTCCGGGGCGTATCGCGCAAAAGTAGACACAGTATTAATAAAGAAATAATAGATTGTTACCTTTTATTGACGCATCGATGACAACTGCGGTAATGTGCGACTGCCATGGTACGCCGCGTAGTACTGCAACATAAGCAATGCTTCCATTGTCGATTCGGTCAGGCTTCGACGACGGTCTAAAAACGTAAAATTGTTTTTAGTGCGTTTTTGCTGGTTATGCTCCTTGCTCTTGGAGTATAACCAGCAAAAACTTACTAAAAACAATTTTACAGGAGGAGTGGAATAATATTTCACCAGAGGTAACAGCTAATTTAGTACGATCAATGCGAAGGAGGCTGAAAGCCGTTCTTAAGGCAATGGGAATGCAAACAAAGTATTAATCATTGTATTCTTTATTCAATTTTCAAATGTACACTTTCTTTTAACGCTATGAATACGGAGTATTTTTGTTTTTGTTTGTATTGTTTTTGTTACTGTGAAATTATTTTAAGTTTTTATTTATTTATTGTAAGAGAGTCCAATATTGTTTTATAAAATCCAGAGATGTAAGAAATTTAATTTTAAAATACTAAAATAAACTACAAAATGTTTGATAGGAAGGTGTACACTTACTTTTGACGCTCACAGTAGCTGTTTTGAATTAATCAAATAACTTGTGTGGTGCGAAGTGTTATTTGCCATACTACCCTACAGTCTTTGCATCATTATTTATTTAGGAAAGAAAGAGCTAAATAATTTTATTTTATATCTAAATCGTGTTTGGAACATATGTACCTATTATAACAAACAAAATTAAATAATCCGCTCTGATATTTGCGCCCAAAGAAAAGCGATTTGTGGGTGACTGAATGACGTCACACCAATCGCTGGTGGGTTTTAAATCACGTGATTAAAATTTGAATTTTGAGAATTTTCAAAAGCCTTGTTCTCTTGAAATAGTGAAATTTAAATGAACATTCTTAAAAAATCATAAATTGTTATTCCTAAACAGTCATCACGTATAACTTCTAAAACAAATAAAATTCCGTGCAACTTCCTTATTGCAACAGTAACTTTTACGGGTAGGTTTGGTATTCCATTTCTGCAATGATTATAACATAACCTTGGTCTGTTTTGGTTGTGTTGTAATGTGCACCAATTAATACAGTTAAAATACTGTTATTATTTTTAACGTACTAGCCGACGATTTTATAAAATAGCGTAATATCCCATTATCTATAAGGAAGAGAAGGGAAAATCTAACTCTACTAATGGCAAGACATACTTTAAGAAATTCATGCTTTTTACAGAGCAATTCGAATTTAAAACTGTTTATTTGTCGAATGCAGAGTGTGGTTGCTTCCAAATTGATATATTCCCAATACGGTGAACCGTCTAAAGTCTTACAAAAGGTAGACGAAGAACTAGGTAAACTAGAACCTAATCAAGTGTTAATAAAAATGTTGGCTGCTCCTGTTAATCCTGCGGATATAAATACTATACAAGGAACTTACGCTGTGAAACCAGAATTACCAGCCGTTGGAGGTAATGAAGGCGTGGGTGAAGTGATTAACGTTGGCAATGATGTTAAGAAATTCAATCCTGGTGATAGGGTTGTTCCTCTGGTGAATGCCCTTGGTACGTGGCGGAGTCACCTTATCGTAACTGAAAAACATATACTTAAGGTTCCCAAAGAATTAGGTCTTGTTGAAGCAGCTACGATTACTGTTAATCCTGCTACTGCTTATAGAATGGTTAAAGACTTCGTCGCATTGAAAGAAAACGATGTTGTTATACAAAATGGCGCGAATTCTGCTTGCGGCCAGTACGTTGTGCAGCTGTGTAAGGCGTGGGGGCTTGTTAGTGTAAACGTTGTGCGAAACAGACCGAACATAGACGACCTCAAGACGTACCTAAAAAAATTAGGCGCACACCACGTCCTGACAGAAGAAGAACTACGACAATCAGCTTTATTTAAATCAAAGACGGTTCCTAGGCCAAAACTAGCATTGAATTGCGTAGGTGGTAAATGCGCTACAGAACTAATGAGGCAGCTGGCCCCAGGTGGGACCATGGTCACTTACGGAGGGATGTCGCGCGAGCCCGTTACGGTTGCTACGTCCTCTCTCATATTCAAGGATATCAGGGTGGTGGGCTATTGGATGACTCGCTGGTCAAATGTCAACGCGGACAGTGCAGAACGATTCAGGATGTATGAAGAACTGATCGATTTAATGAAGGATGGCAGATTGAAAGGACCAGCATTTCAATTCATTGAATTTGACAACTTCAAAACAGCCATCGATAATACACTGTCGGCCAAAGGCATGGCTGGAAAGAAGTACATTCTGCAATTTAAGTAATGATGCCTTTATTCTAGATCTAAACTAAGTCATAACAACTCTTAAGTACTCATAACTATTGTTGGTATAATAAATTATTATTGTTGATTGCTTTTTATATATACATTTATATTTCCTTGCATCACCTGGAAATACCAAATTTTCACATTCTTAAGCGCAACTCCTCCCCTAAACAGAAACATCCCACCCATTGCATTATACAAATTCTCCAAATGTTGAAATAAATTTTCGTTCTTTTTTTTACAAATGCATGCTAATTTCTAGTTACTATAAATAGTATTGTAGGTACTACATATAGTGCATATACGTAAATAAAGATTCATTTATAGGCGCGAGTCCCATACAAACAGCGAATAATGTTATTAATGTTGGTTGTGCTAGGAACGTCCCCTCCGCTCCTCAGTGCCCATAGACAAGCGCATGCTTGCAACTCGGTCGCCTATCATACGTAGTCGATGTAACAGCTGGGCATAGATTTTAGGAAATACGTAATACATCTTATTTGATTTTTGTCTTATTGATGGACTTTAATCGTCGATTATTTCAAAATAAATACTATTGTCCTATATTTAGCAAAGAAAACGTCCTTAATTTAAAAGGAAAACGACAAATTCTAAACCTAAATAGAACCTCTCATTATAAACTAACCAGACTACATTTTTTCATTTCCAAATATCCAATATACTAAATGTTCAAATGATAATAAGCGCATAACATATACTTACATGTTTTCTAAATCTAGTTAATGGAGTTTTATGGTAAAATGAATCGTATTTGTATGTGTAAAAATTCAGTTGAACGTATTATTACAATAAATGTTCAAATAAGCAGTCATTTGCAGTATTGCCTCTACCGTAGTACCATTCAACGACTTCTTAGCTTATGTAAGGAATTTTGATGTGAGGGTGGCAGCGCGGGAGAATGAATGACGGTTCGGTAGAGATTAAGAAATCGTTAACATCGATATTTTTGTACACGTTATTTTCAATATTTTCATTAAAACAATCCGAAACAATAAACAGTGTTGTCTTTATTTATTAAGAAAAAGTTATTTCTTACGCTTATAAGAACTTAATTAAAAAGAAAACTATTCTACAGTATAATTTCGAGACACAAACAAAGGAAATCAAAAATAATCAAGGAGGAAAGATGAGAGGCCAGGATGATCAATTAAAGAAATAAACTACGGGTATAATGCATGGCTAGAGTCTAGCGCGCTCTTCTCCTAACGGCGATTGGATTCTTCTTGATAGATTCGCTTCCCAAGACTCCTCACCTTATACTTTCATAGCGGGCAAATGTTGCAACACTGCCCATATATTTTAGCGATTCAGTTTACTACGGAACTAGCGCGATAGATTATGGACAGAAAGACCTCGGTCTATAGCCCTTTGGGAAAGCAGTAAACACTTTTTATTATTATTACATTTATATTTCAAGTGTCCCAATCTCATGGAATTGTAAAATTGTGCCTATTGTTCATTTCTAACAGATTTCTAGATGAATGTTTGATTTTCTCCTTGATCGTATAAATTTAGACGCACCTATTTTCTTTCAAAATTCAAAATATTAAAGTAAATTCTTACTGTAAGATTAAAGTACATAGTTGACTCTAAACACAGAACACCTTCGAAATATATAGGGTGTTCAGAATTCAACAGCGAAACACTTGAAACGTCATTTTTTTTTAATAACGCCATATATTTTATATGTATTCACCCCATAAGAAATTGATATCTCTATCTATATACTATATACCTATATCACTACTCTTCATAGCAGCCCAGGAGCTGCTTGAACGTTGGTTTGGCAATCTGGCTTTTTGTCGCTGCTTTCTAGCTGCGACAGGCGTGCATCTCTTGGTACTAGATGACGCCAAAAATGTATTGTGAGAAGAAAATTGTGGTGTGGGGTAGAGAAGCACTCAGAGCAATGTTGATGACGCAGGGTAGGCAGAAACATGTCTGTTGGCTTTCTCTCCCCACATTGCTCTTGCCGTGCGTGGTGATTCCATCAACACACACAATGAATTATATTAGCATCATCTTCAGTTACTGTTTTTTTAAGGCACTTTTTTATGTACTGTTGTCGTCATGGTAACCAAACTATATTAATATTAGAAACCGTTTGGATGTAATTTCCAAATGCAAGACTCGCCCTTTGACTTAAAGTAGCTACCTCAGCTAAACATTTTGAATCAATAGTTTAAAGACGCCAATGTCAGTATCTCTTGTTCACTATTGTAATGATAATCAAACAATTGTAACACCCAGTAGCGGTTGGTGATGACGTAAATGGGTGGGCGAGGAAAGCGATTCGATTCGAATTACTCGAGGGAATCGAATCGTTGTCTGCAAATATCCTCGAACGCAAATTTCACTTAGATCCCTTGGTAGTCCCTCAGCCCTTGTGTCATAAAATCATAAATAACTATTAGGGTAGGGCTGAGTAGGGATAGAATGAATAAAAATCTTTTTCTCACAACAAAAGGGCAATTTGTGTTTACCATTTAAGTCAGGCGCAATTGCCAGGCAATTGCTCACAATAGAATAAAGGAAACGAACGTTCAAAATTTCAATATACCCATGTGCCAGCCACATGGCTTCCCTATTTTCCTTTTTTAAAGTAACCCTCGTTGCAAATTTATTGGTTTACAATCCCAGCTGATTCAAAGATTCAAGTAACAGTCGGTACGTTTTCCATTCACACCGAAATCTTCCAGCCTATATGAACACACTTTTGGACCATCATTCGAGAATGTTTAAGAGTACAGATGTGCTACTTGACTTGTAGATAGAACATGAAATTCGCTTTGTTTGAAGAGCCTAGAGTAATAGGTAAGAATAGTAAGAATATACATATATATGTGGTGTTTACTTTTAAGTGTCCATAGCGGCATATCTTGTTTATTGATTTTTCAACAGGTTTCAGTTTTCTTATTCGTATGTGTTTGTAAATAGGCAAAGCGATCATCAGCATCCTTCCATAATCAAAGAGATGGCAAGTCTTCAGAATTTTCACAAGCGAAATAATCAACGCGATTTGGGAAGATCAAACGCGGAGCCCGAGTTTGTTGCTTGCCGTATGGAAGACGAGGATGATTCGAAAGAGGTTAGCGCTAACATTAAACAAGAATTTTGCGACAACTACGAAAGCGACGACTGCATCATCGTCAGCAGCGATACCGATGTAACTCTCGATACTTTTGTGGACGTTAAACCGAATACCGAAGATCGTCCAGTGCAAAATTTAGTCTCCGAATTGAAGGAGGAATTAAATACTCTGCGTAAGTAATTAAACTACGTTTCCTCATTTTGCATTCGTGACTACTCCTTTCATGATTGTTGAAGGCTGCGAGGTGTGTGGAGATGATTACGAATTGTATTGCTCAAAGTGCCCCATGTTGGTTCGCATCTTGGATGCTGATCTACCGAGCAAGATTGAGAACAGAATGAAGCAGACGTTGCCGAAAGATCTTTTTGGTATCCGAGAAGTATCTTCAGGTGGTGTGGGAGTTGTTGCGTTAAGAGCAGTACCACAGGGAGTTATTTTTGGTCCGTTTCAAGGAATAGTTCCTGTCACTGTACGAAATACATTAAAATGGAAGATAAACAAGGGGAAGTTGGATTGTTCAAATTCAAAATACTTGAACTGGATGCAATATGTTAGGTGTTCCAATGAGTTGCTCCTTCGAAATTTAATGCCATTTCAATACAAGGACGAATTATTTTATCAGAGTACGCGACTCATTAAAGAAGGGGAAGAATTGTTAGTGTGTTTCGATGATAGCAATGTAAACGATGGCAATTACATCCAGCTATCGGTTATTAAAGATAAGCTCGAAGATGTTTACGCTTGTACCTTGTGCTGTTTGGGATTTTGCTCGGCTATGTTTCTGTCGAAACATAATACTGTGTGCCAGGGGAAAAAGGACAAGGATGCGTCTTTTAAAGGTTGGTTTTTGCGTAAGAATACCTACAAGGGTTATTCCATCTCAAGTGATCAAATCCCAACGCTTGACTATCTCAGATTTTTTTCAAATTTTGTTAGTAGGTTCCACAACCAACTAAAGGTAATTCCTCAAATTCTTAGCTCCTGATATGCAATACGTGACCTGCAAAGAGCCTCTTAAGTGATGACTGGTAAAATGTCGCAGAACTAGTCCTCTTGTTTTTGGTCCTCAAACTTGGTTGAAAATTTGTCGCGACAAAAAAAAATCTTAATTTCTGGGAAGTCTGTATTACAGGGAAATCAATACAGAAAGCTCATCTTCTGTGTAACTAGTGAAAAAATAGTTGTTTTTAACTGTTTCAAATTTTAAGCTTCTTTGACAAATAGTTTCAGAGATACTTGAAGATGAACATGACCTCAAAAGATTTTGATGCAAATTTAGCATATCTTTGAGCGTCTAAATCTCAACTGGAAAACCTACGAGCCTCTTGACTCAACAACCATTTAAAAGAGCTTGTTTTTTTCTACAACATACTTGGTTTCTGTGTTGGGGTCCTTTTTTAAAAGACTAAAAAAAGAGACAAAGTAACTGCTTGAAAGGACTGCGCGCATTATTTAAAACTTTTTCTCCGTCTTTGTCTTTGTACATTGATTTCCCTTGAATATAGACTTCCCAGAAATTAGGATTTTTATTCTCGCGACAAATTTTCAGCCAAGTACCAAAAGCAAGAGGACTAGTTGACTGTTTTTGTTAAAATTTGGAAGCTTGGGACACTGATAACCACTAACTAAGCATAGCAATTTCCAGGCAAATATCTTTCTTACTTACAGAATGACAGCTTGACAAAAATGGCAAAAAGTGTCGGGGAGCATCCGCGACGTTCTACCAGTCATCATTTAAGAGGTTCTTGCAGGTCATGTATTGCATATCAGGAGCTAAGAATTCGGGGAATTACCTTCAGTCAGTTGTGGAACCTACTTACAAAATTTGAAAAAAATCTGAGATGGTCGAGCGTGGGGATTTGATCACAAGTAAATATTTCTTCTTAATTATTTAAAATTCACAGGGTCGACGATCATCCAATGCACATTTTGCAAGATCTATCTTCCAGAAATGGAGCATGCTAAGGTCCATTCGAGACGTTGCTGCGCAAGGAATAAAATGTAAGACATAAAAAAATGCTTCTAAAACGATTGAAGGATCACTGTAATTTTAACAAAGTTGCAATGTTTTTGGTTTTTTGAATGGAACATTTTACATAACATGGTTTTTGAAATCATGCGAAATACTATTGAAGGCGGTGGTTATACGTATTATCGCAGCTCAGGTTCTTGTTTTGGTTTTGCTCGTAAATTGATTTAACGGTTTTAAAGAAATATTTTAAATTTTATTTTAATTCAAACGAGTCAGAGCAATGCGCTAGAATTGGGACCATACTGGGTTCTCTAAAATTTATGTTTTTAGTCGAAACTTGAATTTTTTCGTTTAACTTGATTTTACGTTTGCTGTATACTTAAGAGGTCAAGCCATTCAAATATTGTATGATTTTTGTTATCCTACAAGATCTTGATGGAGGAATTTACCATTTTTGTACTTACAGAAATCTAATCTTCTAAGTAAAAGAAATGTTCCTTTTTTTATTCCGTTCTGTACTACTTTGGAGAAATATATTTTCCTTCCATTAATGAACCTTATTTGTTTCGAGAAAATTTATTTACAAACAATTTGATATGACAAACAACAGAGAGTATCGGCACACTCCTCACCACACAAAATATTAATTAAATTAATCCGGGACAGCTGTTTCAAAGGCTCACTGGGCCCCCATTTTCAACCGAGTTACCGAATAAATCTGAACGAAAAAACTAAAAAGTTTTTTCTTAATTCTACCATGCATGTCTATCCCTCCTCTCGAGAAAAAAAGAAGGGTATATATGTACAAATGTGTCTAAACATGTAACTGTGTATATCTATTTCCGAATACCTACTTTTCTATCGCTTAACTTTAACATACTGGGTATATGTGAAACGGCCAAGGATTTTATCCCGTCCTCGTAGAAAAGAGCGAGACGAAACGAAGGTTACTTCCCGCTAATTCTCTATCTACGCACTCTAAGGATACTAAACAAATCAATACATAAATTGCAGAACACCGAGACTCGGTCTTCGTCATGTGTGGACTGAAAAGTTCTTTTACCCTAATAAATCAAACAAACAAGAGAAATGAAGTGGAGCATTCTCCTTGTTCATGACCTGCGAATGTTCCGTCTCTTTCTTAAGGTACATTGTCTCAAATGCGTCCAATTCCCGGGGTGAAGTTACGTTTTTAATTAATTTGAGGTTTTCCAATTTGATTACATGTCCTGTGTTATTCATATGGTCAGCTACACTTGACGCTCCTGTTCGACCGAATCTATAGCATCTCATGTGTTCATTAAATCTAGTACCTATCGCTCGTTTCGTTTGTCCAATATAGGCTTTATCACAGTCGTTGCATGCAATTTTATAAATTCCCGACCTTTCTTTCATGTCCGGTTTGTCTTTTGGATTACCAAGAAGGTTCTTAAGTGTATTTCGTGAACTAAAACATACGTTCACGTCTTCTCCCCTAAAAACTTTACTGACGCCTTTCGATATTCTATGGAAGGGGAGTTTCACAAATTTCTTGTCGCGCGCTTCTACCGGTATCAAGGTCGTAGAATTTCTTACATAATGCCTATGTTGGACTTTCTTAAGGATGCGGTCGACACCTATAGACGAGTAACCATTATAAATAGCCACATTTTTTATGAATTTAAGCTCTTTCTTGTACCTATTTTGGTTTAAGGGAAATTTCACCCACCTCCGCTACTCAACATTCGTATTTGTAAATATCTTTTAAAGTAGAAATAGAACAAAGTATGCTAGAATTAAAATCTTTTTCTCACATAATTCGGTCTTACGGTTGACAATGAGGATCCACGAATTCTCGAAATAATCTTTCCGAATTAATCAAATAACTTGTGTAGTGAGGAGTGTGCCGATACTTTAGTGTTTACGTTGCTATTTTTAATCTAGTCAACATAAATTACACGCTTCGCCACTGCTAGCTAGTACCATTTTCTTCCAGTCACCGCTTAAGCGGCAACGTCGTGGAATCGAGGACGGAGAAGGAGGATCAAGGGGAAGGCGGATCGGAGGAGGCGGTTACGTTCGTCTCGAGGCGATTCAAATGTTCGAAGTGTTCGTTTGACACCGCTTACGAGAAGCTCCTGGATAAGCACCTTTTAAAACACGACAGCCGATGGAAACTGGTTTCGCCAAAGCTAGAAAAGAATATATCGAAAGCGAAACGCTTCAAATGCTCGCAATGCCCGTACGAGACAGATGTGAAGCGGTGCTTGATCCGGCACTGTTACATCCACGCCGCAGAGAAGCCGTTCAAATGCGGCGCCTGCGGCAAAGGCTACACCTGCCGCAACGGCCTTCGCACGCACATGGGAACCGTCCATCCGGAAATTGCCCTTCAATGCACGATGTGCAAATTCCAATCTGGTGATCGCCGAGAATTGCAGGAGCATGTGAAGCTCGCCCACGCGCACGTATGCGCGACTTGCGGATACGAAACGAACGTCAAAAATCGCTACAATCAACACCTGCTGATCCATACCGGCGCGAAGAATTTCCAATGCGGTCATTGCGAAAAACTCTTCAGTTCCAAGTCGAATCTGAAGCTGCACCTAGATAACGTTCACAACGCCGAGAGACGCTACACATGCGGTTCCTGTCCCTATCAGACCAATCGCAAGGACAGTTTCAAACAGCATCTGATGATCCATCAGGAAGACGACACCCGTTTCCGGTGCGAAATATGCAATCTCGGCTTCAAGCTCCAATGGCAACTGAGACACCACGACGAGCGGCGCCATATGTCCGGGGAGCAGAAGTACGAGTGCAGCGTGTGCTTCGTTGAGTTCCCGCGACGTTCGGCGCTGGTAAAACACGCCCAGTTAGCGCACGCGGACAACGCGGAGAAATTCCTATGTTCGGTGTGCGGCTACGCGACCGATCGCAAAAAGGATCTCGTCCAGCACCACGCCTCCGTCCATCGGAAGGTGAAGAAGCCGTTCGAGTGCGCCCTATGCGACGTGGGTTTCGGAAGCGCCGCCAGTTTTAAGAAGCATAACATGCGGAAACATCCGAACGGTGTGAAAGTTGCCAGCTCCTCTGCGGCAGAGGGCGCGGCGCCTCGAATCAAAGAAGAGATGATGGATTGAATGCGACCGATTTTATCTCCGTTTTCCCTTGCAATCGATTCATCTTACTTCTGTTCTCAATTGAGTCTACATATCTGTCTAAAAGATTAGACGACAACTATAGTTCTTTCAATTTAGCAGTTTACGGTTGGGTGATTACGTCCAAATTATCCTAAAATTCGAATAAAATGCTTTACATTACTAGTTGTTAAAGCGAACCCAAATAGAGAAGTACATATGTCGTCATTGTTAACTGCGCGAACAAAATGTGCCAGTGGCGTAGGTAATTTAAACAAATTGAGTTTTTTTTTTGTCAAATACCACGGATAGTTAGGAAATTGAGTTGGAATAGCATCTTTTTTAAGCCTAGGATTTTTTAAATTTGGAATTATAGTTTCACTAGTTCTTGAATCTGTAGCTGTTGAAAAATAAATATTATCTTCTTTGACAAAGTGTAACTCATACCCTAGTATACATTGTTGGGAAACAGCCGACGCCACAGTACTATAAATAGACCGTCCGAGTCACGCTTTCATCCTTTCAGAAAAGGTTTTATCGCTTATACAACACTAGAAAAACATTACAGGTATTGAAATAAACTTCTTTCTTTTATATTCTTAAATGAAAAGCGAGAACTTCTATTCTAGTAGTAACTTTATTGCTTTAACTCATTCCCTATTTATTACATATTTATATAATGTACCTTTATTTTCCTTCATCACCTTTTTTATAGTCTTAATGTTTAGTAAGACATCAGCGGACATTACTTCGATACGCGTTCGCAATAAAAGCAATGTCAGCGTCTGTTTTCTTGATGTCAATACACTACAGTATTACCAACAAAGTACGGTAATATCACTACACAGTAGTTTTTTTTAAATAAAACCAATATAATTTGGATAAACCAATTCAAAACGCAGAGACGGTCTTAACGTGTAAACGCTGATCATTCACCTAAAACAATATACGTCACAGCCTGCTGACATCTGAGCAGTTAGGTCTTGTAGTCTTGAAGGTAACGGCTTGGCATGTTACTGAGATTTCAGCGCGATAATAGACTCGCCCGATGAAAATAGTCTCTTTGCGCATATGACGTCAGATGTACTTCTCTTTTGCATTTTCTTTATTGATTGTGAAATTAACATACATAATTTGAAAATTAGGAAGATACCAGTTAAACAAAAAGTAAAAAATTGTGGATATTTATACGAATAAAGTTTGAAAAATTTGACGGGCCTAACATGTCACTGTGGCGGGTTTATTTTTCTAAAAAGTGAGATTTTAGAATAAATTAAACTAATTCTTTTAGATGAAAATTTCACATCTAAAAAGATTCAGGAGGGGAGTAGGATTTGACCGCGTAATATATTTTAGTATTTGAATTGCAGTATTAAAAAAGATGTTTTTTTTTTTTTAGTGTGATATTTGGTTAATTTTTCTCCACCAAATTTGTAATTCGCATCAATTAACAGTGGAAGTTGACGATTTTAACCGTAACAAAATAAGTGAGATAGCATTTTGCATTGGAATTTCCTATTTGTGTGTGTCAAGTTGATCTAAAAGAGTTCGCTCCTATGCTTTTTAAGTACTTTTAAATTTTTGATGGCGTGTTCTATAATACCGTGGAATGGCCCAGTTTCTATATAAGCTGATTAATTTTTGGTTTAAATTTGGCAAAGTTGCACAATTTTATGTTTGTTATCAAGCTGTCAAAGCATAATTTCGAAAAGTTTTGTCAACGTTATATAGTACTTAGTTGAAATCAGAAAAAATCTTACTTAAGGGAGTCAAAATCCAATATAGCGCCGATAAGAAATAAGAAAGTCGATGATGGTCAGATAGAACTGAAAAGTCATGTAAAAGTTTCGAGTACACCATTAGATAGAAGATCGAAAGTGGCTTTGAGAATGTATTTTTAGTTTTTCTCTGCAATACCAAATAAAGGTGCTGAAAGTAAAAGAAGAAAATGTTTTTTTTTTTCGTTTTTTTTTTTTTTTAAATTTTGAACATCATTTATCACAGACCCATTTCTCTTCGTGTTCATAACAAATATAAAATTTAGCAGCTTTGCCAAATTTAAACCTACTCTCTATCTCCAATAATAAGCGAGCTCCTCATGGTGAGGGTCAAAAATGAATCAGCCCGTGTATTCATAACTATTAAAAGGGTTACACTTGTATTATAAAAAAAATAAATCATTAAAATAAATGATGTTACTTAGATAAAAAGTTTTAGATGTTCTGGTACGTTTGAATAATCCTGTATAAGATGTTTCCTTTATTTTAAGATGTGAACGGACTGTATTATTTACGTCTATATATATTAAAAAAAAACAAAAGAATACTTGAATTCGTTTTTCTCTTGTTTCTCTTGTTCGATTACTTTTACCAAAATGTACAAATTAGTAATAAAATAATGAATTATTCTACCGTTTATTTGTGTTTTATTCTCCCCCACTACACATGCACAACTCGTCGTATAATTCCTTTGCGGTTGCTGTCAAATGTTTTTAACAAATATCTTTAAGAGAAAGAAATACATCAACGTATTATCGTGTTTAAATTGTATGTAATCAACTTGGGCAAATATGCGGTAACAACCAGAGGCGTGGCGAGCGCATAAAAGTTTACACACAAAATAGAAGGTAAAAAATAAATTATAAAACGTGCTGAAACACACCGTTTTAAAAGTCTTCCGTGAAGTCACAAACTGGGTAATATCCGTTAAATATTTGAATCATTAGATATGTTTCCACAGCTGTTTCAGTCAAGTGAGTACGACGTGCGGAATATATGTTTTTTAATGCCGAAAACGACCGTTCGACATCTGGTAATGTTATATTTGCATATTTAAAATAATCTTTGAAACAACTTAATGCATCTTCACACGCACCTTCACAAATTTGTCTTAATATAAGAAATTCGGAGTCTTTCTCTAAAACACTTTCAAATTTTCGTATTACACACCAATTTGTTTCGCCTTCTACACCGTATAACTGTGCGTGAACATCATTCACAATTTGAACAGAATCCACTAGCGACATCGAAACATTTTGTAATTTTTCTATTTCCGCTAATCCGAAGTAATTGTTGTGAATAGTTTGTAAATCTCTTTTAACCTGACTACCTTGAAATATTTCCTGGCTTTTCTTGATTGTCGCAGCTTCTGTCGGATTGAATTTTAAAACTACCTTCTTTACTTGATTAAAATATTTGTTGTAGTAAAACGCAGCCTGCAACTATGTTCCCTAACGTGTAACAATCGGCTGTGGTGGTTCAGGTAAATCAGGACACAGTTTGTGAAATAGTCGGGGATTTTAGAAACACTGCCTTTGTACTAGCAATCAATGCATTTACTAGTGGAAAACATGTAGGAATCGTTTGTGCCGCAAGATTTAGAGTATGGATTTTACACGTTACATGTAAGAAGTCACCACTGTGTTCTTTAAGAGATCGTCCCAAAGAACGCATGTTTGCGGCACCATCACTCATAAACATTAAAAGTTGTTTAGTTGAAACTTCAAATTTGTTCAATGAGTTCAACACCACCCTTAAAATCTCATCGGCAGTACAATTTATAACTCTTTTGGAAGCAAGTAAGAAGGAGGATGACGGTCGATGTGGTTCTATTGTACGTACCATTACATTAACCACAGAATGTTTTTGACGATCTGTTGTTTCGTCCACACACAACCACAGTTTTTTATTTTTCAATTCCACACACAACCACATTTTTTTATCTTTCAATTCCGTTTTCATTCTTTTTTCTATATGTTCACGAGCAAATGGTACTACATTTCGTATCGATGTCCGACTAAGTAATTTACAGTCTGCATATTTATTCCAGAAAGAGACAAATGCTTCTTTGTCTAGTAAACGAAACGATAGATTACATAAAATAAGAGCAACACATAAATCAAACGTACATTTTTCTTGGTTTCGTATGCCACCTTTTGCAGAAGAATGCTGTTTGCTTTCGATGTGACGTTGACAATGGCTTCTGCACCAACACATTAAAGGGATTTTACAAACTAGACATTGAATTTTAGCGCTATCGAAAATTAAGTCCAGCATGTCCACGATAAAGTTTTTAACTGTGACTACCATTGGTCGTTTTCGCGACGTACCTAACTGCGACATTTTTAAAGCGAAGATAAGCGTACAATTACGAAATAAGTTACGACAGCCTACATATACACAGAACTACTCGCGTACAGCATCGATTTAGTACTGACGCTGTGAACGCGTGAAATAAATAATCGCCGACTCCGCACCACATATCTACTACACTGACTGTTACCGCTGTTTGCTCAGACTACTTATGTGTCTACATATGTATATAAATTCCCACTTGACATTTCTTTAATTCAGCGGATGATTTAAGTTGGTAGTTCTGCCAATAAAGAACATATTATTCGCCGTTTTTTAGTGGGTTAATATTTGAATTATATAATACATATTTACCAAAATTTTAGTGATTGTAAACCGAACATAAACTTTCTTCAGTTTATAGTCCATTTTTATAATTTTTCACTTAAAAATGATTGTATTCCGTTATTTAAAAGCCCATTTATGAAAGATCTCCCTAGAGTTTGTAAGTTACAACTCATTTCCAGGAAAGAGGCACTATTCACCGATTTACAACAAGAATTTCGTTTTGTGAATGCTTTCTAAATTGTATAAATTGTGACCCCTATTTACAGGCGTAAAAACCAACTAGAATTACTGTTTCATTACTGTTATATTTTAGTCTCGCTAGTTAAAATATCAAACTGTGCACAGGCACCATAATCTGTCGCTCGCTCGCTCGCCCTTTCGAACACTCACTATGAATAAAAAAATTTAAAATGTATTTTCGCGTTTGTTCATTTATTTTCTACTTTAAAAATTAAAGTTTATGGTCTCTGTGCAAACATGGTGTCACTATTGTTTTTAAATTTTTATTAACGGTGCTAAATAATAAAAATAAAATAAAATATTAAAAAAAAAAAAAACTGTTTTTGTGCGAAAGCGCCCTCTGTCGTGACAAAACAAAGGAAACTTGAGAAAACTTCATTTTGTTTTGTTGGATTAGTTTTTTTTTGAAAAAAACCATGGAAGAAACAATGGATGTGGAAATTATTGACGATGATACTCCTCCCAATGAATCGGCAAAAGAATCAGACGCATCAAAAACTGCCGATACAACATCTAACAATGATGTGGTTGTTTTGGACGACGAAGTTTCACCAGGTGCTCTCATTGTTTGTAAACTAACCTAAAAATATATCTTAATTTCGATTTGCGTAATATAAACATGTTCTATTTATAAGTTAGCTAACTAAAACTTAATATTTTGTTTCAGAGTGCGAAACAATCGATTTGGTCCATTCAGAAATGACAGGAAATACGAAATGTATAAACTATTTATGTAAAGGTGGTGACTCGATGATTGAACCACCTGGATTTTGCCTCAGCTTTTACCGAGTGAAAAACAAACCCAATAAGAAACAACAAATTTGCACCGATTGCTACGACAACGCAATAGAACATTATGATAAATTAGCTGAAGCGTTGACGACGAAAGGATCATTGTTAGATGTAGAATTACCTTTTAGGAACGATGTTGTTGAAATAGAAGATTCTGATTCCGACGAGGAAAGCATGGGCGATATACATCTTGATACCGAAACGGTGCAGATGTTGGAGGAACATTTCGATAGTGCGATGAGTGCTGTTATGAACAAGTATGATTTCGACGAGCAGATTAATAAGGCTTTGAATGCATTGAATACACGGTGCGATACTGTTAAGGGTACGTTTGGTAGAATTATTTTCTAGGGTACGTTTGGTAGAATTATTTTCTATAATGATTGTATGTATAATGGCTAAACATACTCCTGGAAGGTTTCTAGATCTATTTCTCTGGGGTTTCTCCAGAATCTCCCATTTTGTAATTTCTGCCCTGGTTAGATCTACAATTTCTCAAAGATAATTTGCCTAAGTCTTCCACACGCTTTTCTAGCTTCTGGTTCCTATTCCAGCATCACATACAGAGTGTCCCAATCTTCTGGAATTGTAAAATTGCGCATATTGTGTTAGTAGGAAGCTAAAATTTTCTGGTGGGATAATAAACCCTATTGAGTATTTTTAAAAAACATAAAAAACCATATATACAGGATGACCGGTAAGTAGCAAATCAGACACTTACTTTGCTATTCCCTGTATATTATGTTTTTGATTTCTCTAGAGAAATGAATAAATACATTATGGGTTGTATATGAATATTTTTATTAGATTTCTAGATATTTACAATTTTATCCTCAATCACCAAAATTTAGAAATATCTATTTCCTTCAAAAAATTCAAAATGCAAATACATTTTGGCGTAAATTTTTACGTATATTTGCCTCTACTTAGACACGGTATTATCACGCCTTCGACATATACTAGGTGTCCAGCATTGAACAGCAAACTGCCAATTTCAAACACCAGAAACTTCGTTTTATTTAAATAGCACCACAAATGGTTTCTGGTGTTAATATAGTTTGGTTACCATGACAACAATAAGCGAAACATACTGCCATTGATAATCTTAGACCCTTGATTCAAAATTTCGAGGATAGTAGGTTTAGGTAATAGGTATAATTTATATATTAGGAAAAAGGGAAAGAAATGCTATATCTGCGCAATTCAGATCGATGGTCTCCATAACTAAAAACCTTTGTTAAAATACCAATCAAAAGCTCAAAAAAAAACCCAAAACTCACGTACCCCTTATCCATATTAGTACGGGACTGGAATTACAATGGGCTAGAAGCGATGATGAAAAAGTAAAACTATTCGCTGAACATCTAGCCAGAGTATTCACGCCAAACAACGAAATACCGGATGCAGAAATTGATAGAGACCTATCCACTGCTCCCCCAAATATACCTGCGATTAAACCGCTAACTACAACAAAGATACAACAGGAGATTAGATACTTAAATCCCAGGAAAACTCCTCGTGTTGATAAAATTACTCCAACAATGGTTAAAGAACTGCCAAAAAAAAAGGCGTAGTGCAACATCTTCAATGCCATCCTAAAACAGAACTACTGGCCAAAACTCTTCACAACAAGGCAAAAGCCACAACATAGCCTCTTCTTATCGACCCATTAGTCTGCTGCCAATTTTATCTAAACTCCCGGAAAGACTCCTGCTTCAAAGCATTATATTAGCCTATAGAACTAGTTTTGGTTGCCAATAAACCATTATAATAAATTATAAGTAGCTATTTAAGCTTAATTTTAAATTAATAGAAATACCAGTTTGTTTTGTTTACTGCTACCACGGTAACC
Source organism: Dynastes maya (assembly GCA_029619315.2). Classification (NCBI taxonomy): domain Eukaryota; kingdom Metazoa; phylum Arthropoda; class Insecta; order Coleoptera; family Scarabaeidae; genus Dynastes; species Dynastes maya. The sequence continues at coordinate 10,237,249 of JAROYE020000014.1, forward strand.
AAACAATACTAATACCAAAAATCACTTGGCCAAATGTCTGTCTAAACAGATTCTGGTTATCGCGTAGTCCTCTTTCCTTCTTTCCGTAGTGCTTGTTTGCTTTGTTTTGTGTCGTTGTAGTCAGTTGACTGGTTAGTAGATGAGATTTGCTCGCTCTTTAACTTGCTTCGTGCTCGGACTATACCCATGCGGTTGCGGAACGGTGATTTCACAAGCCGCAACTGGATCCATTTTAGGTTAATTGCTCTTTTCCCTCTTCTCCGTTCGAGTCTTTGTCCTCGTCTTCGCTAGTACGAGAACACTTTCGAAGCCGAGATTAATTTATTATAATACATATTTTATTCTCTTCTGGGTTCCGTTGCGTGAACTGGGATAGTGCCTTTCTTGCTGTCCAAGCTCGCGAAAATATCACCTACGCACTTGAGCCAAATTCCAGTAAAATATTCAGAATCTTTTTTCATGTTTGTTTCAAATTTATTCACGAACAGATTCGCTATGAAAGGAGACATCGAGTTGCCCATCGCCGTATCATCCTTTTGGTACAAGCAGAGAGAGGTTAATCTTTGAATCCAGGAATTTCCATATGTTTCGATTTTATTAAATATTTTGTGCAGTTTTAGTGTTTGTTAGAAGTGCTTTGTTTCTGGGTGGCGTTCTTTATGTTTGTTTTTATAGATTCCTTCGTGGAAGTTAAAACAATGTTCAAAAACATACGCACGGAAACGGACAATATGATTTTTCAACTGTCTGATATGCTTCGACCAGATAATGTTGAACTGCTGCCGCTGGATATTACCAATAGTAAGACACAAGTTGTTAGAAATCAACCAGTTAGAAGAACGAAAGGTTTGTGTATATGCACACCCTTAGTTGATCCGCAATTGATGTTGTTTTTTTTCAGCTGGTTCGTCAGCTACTTCTCCAGCGTCTCCAAGGACGCTGGTATTTCAAAAAAATATTAGAGCAGCTCAGTCCACTTCCACTACTCCGAACAAATCAACTGCTAAAGGTTCAGCAGCAATTTCAAAAACTCCAACATCCAAAGCCCCGGTTCTACCCAAACCTTCAGTTCTATCTAAGACTCCAATTCTACCGAAGACTTCAGTTCTACCTAAGACTTCAGTTGTACCTAAACCCCCAATTCTATCTAGAGCATTACCACCTCTGACAATGATGAAAGCAACTACGGCTACAGTAGTGTCAAGTTCAGCAATAACTGGCGATACGGATTCAAATCTTATAGTTTTGCAAGAGATTAAGAAGGATCCAGATGGCTTTGATGCCCAGTCTTCATTTGTAGGTGATCCGGATGCACCACCTGGTAATCTACCTCCAAGAGGACAGTTATTGAAATCTCCGTTGATTGTAGGTGAGTTAATTTCATACGTAAACTATATCTCAATTAAGAAAAATGTTGTCTCGAAATGTCCCAATTAACACATTTAAAATCTTCCAGGTGAAGCTTACTACGCTAACAGATCTGAAATAATCGGAGCTTGGATCAAGGTCACGCTGAAGGAGATAATTGTCCCAGGTACACGGAGGGATGGTCAGATATATACTAATACCATGTACGTAGTAGCAATCGAGAACAGACAGAAGATCATTAGACAGAAGATTGTAACCGGAAGAGAGATCGCCTACTCCCTTCCGGCTAATGTGCAATTGGACGTTGGCGCGCGTGTAATAGCCGTCTTCCGCGAAGTGCTCTTACCGGAAGAAGCAAGAGAGAGAGTGAAGAAGGATGTTTTCTATCCGGGAATAGTAGCGGAACCATTGCAATCTAGCAATAAATTCAGGTGAAATTAAAATAAGTGCTTTATCGGATATATCGGAGCGCGTGCTTTCAAAATTTACCGGGACAAAATTGTCCCACCGTACTAATAATGTTGGGACAAAAATGTCCCGGTACTAAATTAAATGTCTTTAAGAATTATTTACGCTGATATATGTTTTTTAAGGTATTTAATATTCTTTGATGACGGTTACGCGCAATACGTCAACTTCAGTTTGGTGCACCCGATTTATGAGGCGAGCAAAGATGTTTGGGAAGACGTGAACATCAATTCCCGCGGTTTTATTAAGAAATATCTTGAGAAGTACCCGGAAAGACCGATGGTGAAGTTGCACAAGGATCAAACGATCAGGACTGAATATAACGGTAAGTTATAAGCGGAAGCTGGCATTTGATATTGGATGACGCCAAGAATACGTGTGTAGGAATATGATTATCTTCAAATAAGATTTATACCATAGGATCTACCGGTGGTCTTTGGTTATAAGAGTGCAATGGTAGAATTTGTTCCCAATTTTTTTTTATCCTGCCTTTAGGAAAATGGTGGATAACAACTGTGATGAGCGTGGATTGTTCCCTTGTCCAGATGTTCTTCGATGCTTCAGGTAGAATTGAATGGATCTACAGAGGATCGACGCGGTTGAATCCCATGTTTAAGGAGGAACAAGCGGCCAGTAATAGGTTGCAACATCGTCAGAGAATGACTAGAAAAGCTAATACTGTCAGTGCTAAATTGATTCTTATTTGGTGTGCCTTTTGTTCCTAATTAATTGGTTTGAATCTAGACGGAGCCCTATGTCGAATATACAAGATCTGATCCTCAGCAACCCGAACAACCTCCACCCCAACGATCTGTCGCTAGGAAGAGCACGTCAAGGCCTCCTTGTAATAATAATAATATAACGTACAGAGTGAATCATTTCTTGCCAATTGCGAATCCACCTCGAGAAGCTCCGGCAACGAAGATCGTGGTATGTACTAGCGCAAATTATTTGAAACTAAACGAAACGATTGAAAAAGAAATCAATTTCAATGTTTTTGAAAATAAAAGCTTGGTTCCGATTAAATTATTTATTCATTTTTTAAGTCACTCGGAAACTGGAGTATAGTAGCGTTATTTGGAGTTCCTAATGTGACATTTGTTGAGCATTGCTGCGTGATCAGCAGGAACAAGCTGCGGTAGCACGTTTTGAATGCATTAATACACTATTGCAAATAAAATAAAACAAGGACGATAGAAAAACGTATGCGTTTAACGCAGAGGGTAGGGAGTCTTGGAATCCAATGAGAAAACTATTTTTGGCCCTTTCTTGGACATACCGCAACTAACCTATATCGATCTCTTTCATAACTGGTTTGTAACTAAGGGTTGAAAATTTGTAACATGTTTGGATGTTTGTAACCATAGTAATTGTTGTTGAAAATTGTCATTCGCCAAGTTCAATCTTCAGTGAATTATAATGGCTTTGTTCATTTCGTACTCGTTTAGTTCTGGTCATGCTTTCTACGTGTCCATACCATCTAAGTTGTGTTTCCCCAATTTGTTCTACTATGGGTATTAGCTTCAAATTTTCTCTGAGCGTTACGTTTCTAATCTTGTCCATTCTTGTTTTACCTTCTATTTTCCTAATAAAGCTCATTTCTGTAGCTGTTATCTTTCTTTTCTGTCTCTTGGTCATTGTCCACGTTTCTCCTCCAAATAAAAGTATTGGCGTTGCTACCTTCTTAAATACCTGAGTTCTAATATTTTTTGGAATCTCTATTCCTCAGAAAAGAATTTTTAATGCCGTTAAACAGTCTTCCTCCTGCTATCTTTCTCTCTTTTATCTCTTCTTCCAACAATATTGATCCCAGATATTTAATTTTTCGTACCTGTTCTAGTTCTTCTTTTTCCATTCTTATTGCATGTTGTTTTTGGTTCTTTCCTATTATCGTAGTCTTCGCCTTTTCATTGTTGATTGTCATGTTTATTTTCTCTAAAGCTTTCTTGTAAGCTCGTATGTTCATGTTTAGTGTTTTCTCGTTTTTTGCAATGGTAACCATATCGTCGGTATAGCATAAATCTGATATTTCTATCTTCTTCATTTTCCAAAAATCTATCTCGTATGGTCTTACACCTTCTTTCTTTACCTCTCTAGTTGCTTCGTCTAGAATCAGCTAGAAAAGCAAAGGGCTCAGAATGCATCCCTGTCTAAGACCCGTGGTTGTTTCAAACATGTTAAAGTTGTCTTGTCTTGTTCTCACATAATTTCTTGATTCTTTGTATACCCCTTATTAGTATTTCGGGCATTTCTCTTTTTCGCAGTGTCTCCCATATGTGTTCTCTTCTCACCCTGTCAAAAGTTTTCTGTAGGTCCATAAAACACAAGTGGACTTCCTTATTTTCTCTTATTATTTTCTCTCCCAACTGTCTCATTATAAATATCGCATCGTTTACTCCTCTACCTGGTCGGAATCCGAACTGCGTTTCTTCTAAAGTACCATCAAGTTTTCCTCTTAGTCTTTTTTCTAAGATTCTAGTATATATTTTTGATACTGTGCTGATTAATGTTATGCCTCTGTAGTTGTGACAGTCTTAGGTGTCCCCCTTCTTATATATCGGCGTTATGATTCCTGCCGTCCAATCCCTAGGTGGATTATTCTCCATCACTGTTCGTTATATTTTTTAGCTCTTCTATGGCTGTCTCTGGCAGTGCTTTCATCATGTCAGCTGTAATCTTATCATGTCCAGGTGCCTTTCTTAATCTTAATTTCCTGATTGCCACTTTTACTTCTTCTGTCTTTATTTCCTATGTATCCGTTAATTTTATTTTTGGTTCCGGTTGTCTCAAACGACTGTGATTACTTTTAAAATGTTAATTATCTCAACAATACACAATTTTTAATTGAAAATGTCTTTTTTTTTTCTAAGTACTACACTCCAAGACGTCAAAAACCAAAAACCAACGTTTACACACCTCACTCCTGCGCTCCCAAATGCAAGGAATTCATGTATTGTTCGCTATCGCGTCTAAAAGGTTACAGTCCTCTGTCTAAACCGTTACTCTGTGGATTCTACCGATTGATGTACAAGTGCAAGAATAAGAAGTGCGTGCTGTATAAAGCGCCTTGCGGAAGAACCTTACGTAACATGCAAGAAGTGCATATGTACTTGAGGACCACCAAGTCGGATTTAACGGTGGATCTCTTCGATTTTAACGTTTACGTACGATGTTTGGCCGAATTCATGGTTGAGCAGAAGAATATTCTTATAAAGGATCTATCACAAGGTATTAAATGTTGAAATAAGTTCTGAATTTCGTGTGTACGTAAGAGGAATTGTGTTTGTAGGGAAAGAAGAGTGTCCAATCACAGTTGTTAACTATGTCAATTCCGCCCAGTTGAATTTCTGTAATTATTCTACGAAGAGGGAGCCAATGGAGGGGGTTAATCTTAATACGAATACCGAGTTCCTGACTGGGTGTGATTGTACTGATGATTGTGTTGTAAGTAATTTTGTGTTTCAAATAAAAATAAATAAATATTTTAAACATCATTCTTAATATAATTGTTCGATGGTAACTCGTGAGTTATTCATAATAATCTTAATTCTTATTTGTGGTTGCAAATGTTCGATAGCTTGTACAAGATATAATTCCTAACTGGTGCTTTTCTTTTTCTAGGATAGACAGAAATGTTCATGTTGGCAACTAACTTTGCAATGTCTAAAATACATGGATAAGGATACTGATCCCGAGTCAGTTGGGTACCAATACAGGAGATTGCCAGAACCCATATTTTCAGGAATATATGAATGTAATAGGAAGTAAGTTCTAACTAGTTTAGCAAGTATTTATGTTATATCCTTTAAAAATAAAATCTAACCGGAAATGGGTCTTTTAGAACACTACAGGTAAACTGTTAAAGGGGTCATTCCATGTCAAGTGGATCAAATTTAGATATGGTCCCTTACTCGACTCTTTCCAATTTTGATGAAATTTTTAACGGATGTACATATATAGTACTTCTTACAGGGAATTATGCCAAATTACAAGTCGTGATAGTAACGAATAAATCATCAAGTTTGTTTCCTTCCCGCTCATGACCGGAGGTGACCATCATGCTGAAATTTGGCGATGCGGCTCAATTTTTTGGGTACAACAGCGCTTGGTTGTGGAGTAAGAGTTCAACCATATGGCAAATTTACCACAGTTTACTCTTAAATCTTGTGACAAATTTGCGTCATACTTTAGCGGTTTGTATCTGCTCACAGAATGACTTTGTGAAGCTGACTCTTTCTTCATTTGTAGTCTATCAGCATGTCATGAAGCTGTACAAGTAGCATCTTGCCCGCTCAAATAATTGCTGAGTTATTCTTGTTCCAATTCCATTCAACAATTTCATTCGTCAATTTTGGCTGATTTTCAAGAGGTCGTTTTTCAAAAGGGATACATGGAATTTGAATTTTCTTGATACCTCTGAAAAGAGCTCATCTTGCTTGACCAGGAAAAGTTTGTTTCATTTTTGAGACTTTGCTTTTAAGAGCAAAGAAACTTTACCACAGGTTTTCAAGCCTGATTGTAGGCGTCTCAGGTTCCCAAGCCTAAATGCAGGTGTCTAAGTTGGGGCTCTTTATGGTTCCTAAGCAATAATGTTCCACTTCTCGTTGGTTCAGTTGTTGGACCACAGTTGCTTCTGGCAATATTGTCGAACCATTCTTGTTGCTCTTCTCTTCAAGCTCTATGTCTGCCCGTGTTCGCAGGAGTGCCTGGCGGTGCCCCCGCACACTTTGGGAACCCCTGCTCTAATCTAAAGCAATTTGTGGCTGGAAAAGGTTTTGAGTCAAATGAAGAGGTTATAGTTGCCGTGGATGGGTATTCTGCAAATCTTCCAAATTCGCACTTTAAAGGTGGAATCCAGCAATGGGAGAAATGTTGAACAAAGTATATTTTTGAGCTGGAAAACGGCCTTTTACGGCAACGATCCTTTTCAAAACTTAAAATTGCTTAAAAACGAAACGCATTTATGGGTGTAGGGATTTTTATGTAGAATTCCAAAGTGCTATAATGTACACATTTTTCCAGTAGATCTTATGTACTAGTTCTAGAATACGATCGATTTAATAATTTTCTTATTCTTTTTAATTAACTTTTCAGATGTAAATGCGCATCCACATGCTTGAACAGAGTCGTACAGAACCCACTCCACCACAAGCTTCAGATATTCCAAACTGACATGAAAGGTTGGGGAATCCGCTGCTTAAACGACATCCCACAAGGCTCTTTCATTTGCATTTACGCAGGAGTCTTATTAACAGAAGACATGGCAAACAGGGTAATCTTTCTTTTTCACTCTTTCAATTTCCTTTTTTATTCGATCTAATTTTTTTCGTTCAGGACGGCAAATTCTATGGAGATGAATACTTAGCAGAGCTAGACTTCATAGAGACCGCCGAAAGGACTAAAGAAGATTACGAAGAGGACCCGTATCACGACGAAGTGGAAAGGGACTCGAAGTCGCCGCATAGGTCTCCGGAAGATAGCGGACCGGACGATGACGAAGAAGATGAGCATATGAGACGTACTGTAGATGATAGGGATTTCGTCCCGAGTTTTCAGGCGAAGAGACACAGCGAACTGGATAGTGGGATTCGGACGAGGTTGAGGAAACGGCAGGAAGCTGTGACTGTTAAGCAAGAGAAGAGGGCTGTTATTCCTTCGAATATGATGGATGATGATACTGTTATGATTAGCGATGATGAGGATTATGGTAAGTGTATGAAAACTTTGGACTTTCAGTAGGTTATATGTAGTTAGTGAAATTCCAAAAGCTTAATGCAGTCGAATGTCCTACTAAGCTCACAAAAGGCACTCACAGAGCTCTCGCCCGCCCCGATGAAAGAAATTAACTTACAAGCAAACGTAGGCAACTGTCCCTCTTCGATTTTGATAAAACTTTGCAGGAATGTAGTGCCCCGAAAAATATTAGACATGTATTTTTTTTAGTCGCTTTTTTTTCAGTTTGAGGGGGTGTAATTGACGCTCAATTACCCTACCAAGACACATTTTTTGTTATATCTCGGGAACAAGACGAGATATTGAATTCATTTAAAAAGGGGATTGTTCTCTGTTATTAGCACTACATTTCATATAAGAAAAAATTCAGCGGCGCACCCATGGGGTCGTTAGGGGATCAAGACATAACTTCATAGCTTTCCGTTCTAAGCAATTTATCTTAGTAACACGTTGACGTACGTTGAAAGAAAAAAGTACTTTATCTGAAACGAAATTAACAAATAATGGATTTTATCAAAATAGGCCGATCATTCATAACGGCATAACTTTTCATTGTGAACAATTTTTTCTTAATAACATTTTGCCGCATTATTGATCGAAAAGGCGCTTTACTTGAATAGAAAATATTGTGTTTACATTTTTTATGGCCGTTTGGGAGACTAAGCAGGCCGAAATCCCAAAACATTAAAATGAAATTTTAAAATTTTTTGTCGATTATACTTATTCTTAACTCAATCTGGGAACAACTGTATATCAATTTCCTATTCCTTGAGTTTAAAGAGGGTGACACAACATTGTAACATAGGTCGAACAAATTTTATCAAAAAAATTGTAACTGCATGTTATGCGTTGATATGAAAATAGACTATTACGCATAAAAAAAAATATTTTCTAATCAGAGAGATACGCGATTTTATCTACAACGGTACACATTGGAAATTTTTCGAAACAAACACTTGAGCTATAAATGGGGTTTATGTAAATATGCTTTTTCATTAGATATGTTTCCTTTCAGTTTCCGATAAAAATAGAAATATATTTTTGCTATATATAAATGCTATATATACAGCGTGTCCACTTAGTAGACGGACGATAATTCTATTCCCGAGTAATTTAAAGAAAAGGTTTTCAAATAAAAAATATTCGGAGACAAATGCTGCACAACTTAAAATTGTATTCAAGTATACAGGGTGTTCAGTTTCCACTACGCGCGATGCAAGTTAAATTTTTTCAATGGAACATATTATTACGATTTTAGATGCCTCTCTTCAATTCATATCAACCTATACCTATCTATCTTAATTCTCACTGATCGTCAGACGACCAGTGAAGACTATTTATCGTCCTGAAGATGCCGACCGCAGTGTTTGGCGAAACGTCGACTTCGACACATCAAAGACCACGGCCCATCAGCCCGGAAATATGTACTGCTAGTACAAATTCAGACACCGGCCGTGAAAGCCTACACCAATTTATCTTAGTTTTTGAGAGAATTGACGTATTTTGAGATGTTTACAAATTGGCATTGTTTCTCTACCGGCCAATATCTCAAAGGCCTTACACGTTAGGGTGGTAATTGAAATTTTAATCGAATGAGTATTTCTTGAAATTTCAAGCAATACATTGAAAAGTTTTTTATATTAACTGGAGTCTATAAGATGGCCATCGAAATTGTTCCCAATTGGATCTTCCAGAAGAAAGAAAGAAAATGAAATCGTTCTTGCAGTTGCGTTATTTGTATTAAGTATTTCATATTCATTATTTATGATTTATTTATTTTCAAAACATAATAGATCCTATATAATTTTAGATTAATTTTACTTTAATAAACTCCTCACACTTGGTTCTTTTGCTTCTTTTCCAGTCCCCAGGGAACCTTCCAGCTTTAATCCCAAACAAGATTCCAGTTTAACTGAAGGGGGCGAAGGAAAATACAAATCAGTAAGAGAATTATTCGGTACCGACGAAGATGTTTACATTATGGACGCTAAAAACACTGGAAACATCGGCAGGTTCTTGAATCACTCGTGTTCGCCGAACATTTTCGTCCAGAACGTTTTTGTTGATACTCACGATTTACGTTTCCCGTGGGTTGCTTTCTTTACTCTGAGTTACGTTAGGGCCGGTACCGAACTTACTTGGAACTACAATTACGATATCGGTAGTGTTCCCGGGAAGGAGCTATCTTGTTATTGTGGTTCGAGTGAGTGTAAAGGTCGCTTGTTGTAAATATTTGCTCAGATTTTATTGTAAGAGATAAATGTATGTTAAACGTAAAGAAATCAATTGTAAAAAGAATCGGTTCTATATTAGAATCATTTCTGAATTATTTTATGTGAACATTGTAGGTATGAATTCTTTTTGTATTAAAAAATATATTATAGAAATAATATTGTTTTATTTCAAATTTGGCAGAACGGTAAGTAGAACAATGGCCAAATGTAAGGTATCTCAAAAAGTGAATTTTATAAATAATTTTTCTAAAAAGTCGAAAAATACGCGTATGAGGCACGAGAAATTAGATTAAACCCACTTACCATTTTTTTTTTAAATTTCGTAAATGGCTTAAATTGATTGTGTCAACAATAAAGAACATATTCGCATGCAATGCGCTAGTAAATTTGTGAATCTTTTCAGGATGCTTACATTTTCTATCAGAAAAATAGATTTAACTCTAAATGATGTATTTTTTCAGCGTTTTTGATAGTCAAATGTAAATATTTAATTACATTTAGTTTACTTACCGTTTATACTTACGGTACGATGTAGGATCTTCGCTTATAAGTAGTCTGGGCAAACAGCGGTAACAGTCAACGCAGTAGATATGTGGTGCGGAGTCGGCGATTATTTATTTCACGCGTTCACAGCGTCAGTACTAAATCGATGCTATATGCGAATAATTCTGTGTATGTAGGCTGTCGTAACTTATTTCGTAATTGTACGCTTATGTTTGATTTAAGAATGTCGCAGTTAGGTACGTCGCGAAAACGACCAATGGCAGACACAGTTAAAAACTTTATAGTGGACATGCTGGACTTAATTTTTTATGGCGCTAAAATTCAATGTCTAGTTTGTAAAATCCCTTTAATGTGTTGGTCCAGAAGCCATTGTCAACGTCACATCAAAAGCAAACAGCATTCTTCTGCGAAAAGTGGCATATGAGACCAAGAAAAATGTACATTTGATTTATGTGTTACTCTTATTTTATGTAATCTATCATTTCGTTTACTAGACAAAGAAGCATTTGTTTCCTTCAGGAATAAATATGCGGACTGTAAATTACCTAGTTGGATATCGATACGAAATGTAGTGCCATTTGCTCGTGAACATATAGAAAAAAGAATGAAAACGGAATCGAAAGATAAAAAACTGTGGTTGTGTGTGGGCGAAACAACAGATCGTCAAAAACATTATGCGGTTAATGTAATGGTACGTAGAATGGAACCACATCGATCGCCATCCTCCTTCTTACTTGCTTCCAATAGAGTTATAAATTGTACTGCCGATGAGATTTTAAAGGTGGTGTTGAACTCATTGGACAAATTTGAAGTTTCAACTAAGCAATTTTTAATGTTTAAATTTGTGAAGATGCATTAAGTTGTTTCAAAGATTATTTTAAATATGCAAATATAACTTCGCTAGATGTCGAACGGTCGTTTTCGGCATTAAAAAACATTTATTCCGCACGTCGTACTCACTTGACTGAAACAGCTGTGGAAACATATTTAATGATTCAAATATTTAACAGATGTTACCCAGTTTGTGATTTCACGGAAGACTTTCAAAACGGTAAGTGTTTCAGCACGTTTTATTTCTTACCTTATATTTTATGTGTAAACTTTGATGCGCTCGCCACGCCTCTGGCTGTTACCGCATATTTGCCCAGGTTACTTATAAAGTAAAATAAAGCAAACAAATATTTTGAAAATTTTATATTTATAGACACACATATGTATGTCTTTTCTGCTTTTCCTTGATATATTTTACAGAAATAATGACAGGTCATTGAGGATAATCAAGTGTATAGTATTCAGTAGCTCATACATTCTTGACTAACAAAAATTTTAAACCATTCATTTGCATCTACTTTAAAAATGTACAAACAAACCTTTATATAATTTTGCATTTAGGATATAGGTAGATTTTCAATTTGTTCCCCTTTTTAAGGTTGTAGATAAACAAATGAATGGATATAGAATTTGTTGGAGTAAGCATTTAGGACAAAAAACTATTAACAATTATACTTTCGAAAATTACTCATCCCGTTTATTATAAACTTTAGAGATTGAATTGGTCAAAAATTCTGTTGAATTCACTTTAGATTTGAAACCCATTTCCATACTCCAACATATTCTGTTCATACAACGTAATATCAACTTTGAACTATTGAGAAAATTTGATAGGATATGGCAAAATCGTTATTATTTATTCTCTATTTATATTAAATCTATAACACAACAATAAACATTTTCATATTAACACTAAATAAAATACAAATATAAAAACATAAATATATAAACTGTAATATGGTTCTAGCGTTTCGAAAATGAAATATGATATGCAAACCATTTTGAGGACACGTAATATCACAGGCTCTATAATATGAACATATGCATTATGTTACCGTTTTCGCTTTTTGTTCATGTTCTTGTTTGTTTGGCGAAAAATTGGCCTAGAAATCCGCTAGCAGTAGCAGAGCTAGAGACACTAGAAATAGCGGGCCGGAGAAGGTAGAACTTTTACCGCATAGTCTTATTTCTTGTTCCTAGAAAATTGAAACAGTGTTAAAGCTATTTATTTCTTGATATTGTTTTGAAATTGGTACAATATTTAAGATCGAAAGTACCGCTGTTTTTTTGTTCTCTAGGTATTATGGTCATGGTATTCTTCATTTTCTTAAGGAACTCTTATATTTGCAAAAAAAGTAAGGAAAAAAAAACAATCAAAAACAAACAACAACAGGTCTTGGCACACTCCACACTCGGAACAGTCGTTTCGAGGACTCGGGGGTCTTCATCTTCATCCGCGTGACCGAATGATGTGAGAAAATATTTTAAATAAATGAAATAGAAAGAAATAGACGAAAAGGTCTTGTCACCACGAAGCGCAAGACATGTGGCATTCCCACCCTAATAAGAATAGAGTGAGGCGACGTTTATGATCTTTCTATCCGTCAAATTTGTGTTCTTTCCGCCTATACACCCTAAAACTAAAGACTAAAAGCATGCGAAATATACGGAAAGATAGACGAAAAGGTCTCTTGTTGTTATAGCATGCTCCATAAACCAAATGACCGCCTTACCGTAATAAATCGAAAAAACAGGAGTAATGTAAAGGTCCGTTTTCTCTATTGATGAAATTTGTGTTCCTTTTTATGTAAATAGTTTCGTAAACGTCTAATTCCCGCGACGAAGTTACGTTCTTAATCAATTCCAGGTTTTCTGATTTATTATGCCCGGTTTCGTTTATGTGTTGTGCCACACTTGACGCTTCTATCTTCCCGTATCTGTAACACCTGATGTGTTCATTGAATTTAGCACCTATCGCTCGTTTCGTTTGACCAATATAGGCTTTATCACAGTCTTTATTGATCAAAAATAATCTAGATTATTTCTAGAACTTGTTGCCAAAACAGCAAAATCTTTGTAAAACAGTTGATCTTTTGGTAATTACTTTCGTAATCTTTTGGAGTTATTACTCATGATTCCATGTATATTTTGAACGAAGTATCCGTTCGGATGATGCTATTTAAGAGATTTGTATACTGTTCAATACCGGCTGAATTATTTTTCTATTGAATTCAGGCAAAAAATGTACAAAATAGAACGGATTTTGACTGATGTCAACCGTTTATATTTTGAAATCGTAGTATTAATTAATTTAAATGTTTATTGAAGTAGCAAAATTTGTCAAAAAAAGATATCCCTTACAGTAAAAAAATTTTTTGGTTCTTATTTTTAGTAACCGAATAGAGTGTGTCATAGTGTGGGTTGATTTTCAAGTATTTAATTTATTTAAGCCGATTTTTTTGTCGTTCTCGGATTGTAGCATGAATACTGAAATAGATGGCGCCATAGAGTTTACGGCAATCGATTCTACGCGTGCGTTTTTATCTAGAAATTTAGATTTGGAATTGGTTTTTTCGTCAAAATCAGCATTCATAAGATGTTGCAATGAAGAATATTAAAATTAAATCTTACATGTATGCTCCTATTGATGCAGCTCATGTACGATCGTCTAGGAAAATCATTATATTTCACTTTGTAGCAGGACAGGCTTATATTGTAATTCACCTCAATCGGAGTGGGTGTTCTCGGCTCTTCGATTTCGTCAATAAACCCATCGGGAGATATGATATCTAGTTTCTTTTCCGGACAAATCATATTGATTACCAGCAGAACCAGATTGCTTCCAGTCACTGGTTGAATTAGAAAAGGTCTGGAAAAGGTTTTAAGATTATCTTCTAACAGAATTCAAATTGTATATTTTTTTGATTCTTTAGGCATTATAAGAGGATAGTCTGAAATGCTTCCAGCCTGATACAGAAACAAGTATTTTTTGTCAAAATTAGTTGAAACACCCAGGATCCCCTAGCACGAAAAAATTCAAGACCTCGCCATCGGCTAGGAAGGTGGTGCTAACCGTGTTTTGGGACGAAAAAGGCCCTATACTGGACGACTACTTGGACAGGGGGACTACCATAAATAGTGCGAGGTACAGTGATTTGTTGGCGAATAAGCTGAAACCAGCAATTCGAAACAAACGCCGTGGTCTACTCTCAAAGAAAGTTTTTATAATTGAATATCCAAACAAATTTATTATTATTCTGAATTTCAACCCTGACTATGGGAATTGCGAAAATCTAAATATCGTAAAGGGTTTCCCAATAGCTATGATATGTTTTCGAAATGCCACGGCGGTCACTTTGGAAATTAAAAGAAATGTAATTTCTTGACAGTTGTGTTCAGTATAGTCTAGCATTTCAAAAAAATCTTAATCCTGATTTTTTAAGAAAATCATCCTTTCTGATGAAGCTCATTTTTGGCTAAACGGTTATGTAAACAAGCAAAACTGCCGTTTTTGGAGTCAAAATAATCCAAATGAGATTCTCGAGGAGCCTTTGCATTCAGAGAAAGTCATTGTCTGGTGTGGTTTATAGCATGATGGCATCATCGGACCTTATTTTTTCCAAAATGAGAAAGGAAATGCGGTTACAGTGAACGGTGAAAAGATATCGAACGAAGATAACGGATTTTTTGTGGCCCCAGTTGGAAAAAATTAATTTGGATGGCATGTTCTTCCAACAGGACGGTGCCACATGTCACACTTCTGGTGAAACTATTGATTTATTGGAAAAAAGTTTCCTAAAACATTGATTTCTCCCGATGCGAGAGATTCAAGAATTGGACAACTTCGACTAGGTGTTTGGCCTCCAAGAAGCTGCGATTTAACGTTAAGTCATTGGTCTATGCGAACAAACCACAGACAGTAGAGGACTTGAAAACCAACATAGAGCGCTGCATTCGCGGATTTATTCCATAAAGTAACTGAAAATTGGGTTCATCGAATTCGCTCTTGCATTCGTAGTCGCGGAGAACATTTGAGTGATGTATTGTTTAAAACATAAATGCTATCGATGAAACTTTCAAATGAAAAAAAAAGTGTGTTTTATTTACATTTAAAAACATATCATTCTTATTGGGAAACTTCACATTTCGCGGTACTAGCACTACAGATTCATTCAAAGTCTAGGTTTGATCGCTCGGATTGCACATTTTACTTGGTTTACTGTAAAATGACGTCACTAGAGTGGTCAGTGCAAATAGGTGTATGGTTGTGTCCTTGTTTATTATATCTTATAAATCAGGATTGTGTGCAACTGCACGCAGGCCCAAATAACGCATACTTTTTACACTGGTTACTCATAGTAGTTAGTGTAGGTTTTTGATTGTCTCTTCATTATAAACAGCAAAATTTAAAATAAGTACTATTAACATATCAAAATGTTTGTTCCTTCAAAAGCTTACCTTGAACAATTTTCACTCATACTCTTATTATACCCACTATTCGTAATGTTCTTCTCAGTATAATGGATCAACGTGTACAACCACATCTCGGTATCGCATGGGTCCGGTTTAGTCTTGTTGATCAACAATCTCCGATCAAATTCTTTGAAATCCCCTTCCCGATTATAAGATTGATCTCCATCTGAGTAATTCTCATCCGTTTCATGATCCGGATAATCCATATCATTGCTCCATACGCTTTTTATCAGCGAAAAGAGCAAAGTAACTGTCCAACCCCATATTTCTCGCAAGTGTTGCAATGGCTATAATCAATCAAGAAAGTTTCCTTAATACTGCTTAATGTCTTTAGAATGAGAGACGTACAGTTATATACTTTGAAGCTGGATTATTCGTGGCTGTTCGTGGAAAGCAGGTTGCCTGGTAATCGTACATCCGGTGTGGCCTGTAAATACCTTCTTCGACCAGTTGTCGCATTATATCTGGTCGAAAATCGCCAAAAAAGGTGCCTATTTTTGGCCTAGGTGGCCTATTATAGGTAACAATGACATATCCGTTATCATCCAGGACAACGCAAAAGAGTTCACTGGAATCGCAGGTTCTTTTGCAGTTGATATCACCACACTAGAAATAGAAATATAAAAGAAATAGATGTAAAAGATATAAGCATTTTTCATTTTTTAAATCAAATTTGGCGCTATAACTTAGTGATGTCAGGGAATTTCGTTATTGCGGTGAATGTTTTGTGTTGGTGCATTGTTGCATTACTGATTATTAAAACAAGGCAATCGTCTCTGCGATACATAGGCTTTTCATCGGAGTAGCGGGCTGTGTGCAAAAATCGATTCTCGTTTTGTCAGTGCCTGCTTGTTTATTTTTCGTCCAGTTTAGGAAAACGAAAGCGTGCATTGTGGTTTGCGTTACGTGTTATTCGTTATAAATATATAATCATTAATTTAAAATGTGTAACGTGAACAAGGCTGGCACAGTAAATAAGTTTATTTGTGATTTTCCGGATTTGTTCTACGACGGTGCTAAAATAGTTTGTAAAGTGTGCGAGAAACATTTGATGTGCTAGGATAAGGCGGACTGTAACAAACATGTAAATACCGAAGAAGACAGAAATTGAAAAAGAGGCGTGCCAATGAGTAGTGCCTTTATTTTAGATTTACTTTGAACCGTTTCAGAACTCTTGGTATATGTACAACCCCGAATTGAAGTTGCCAGCTACGAAAATGGCACGTAAGCATGTTTTATTTGTACGCCAAGTTATGTGTTGACAAGACAACAGGTTGTAAAAGAAATTCTATTCTAAATGTTATAGTACGTGTAATGGACCCTCATAAACCGACGTTTCCATTGTTATTAGCTAGCAAAAGTCTAGAAAAGTGTACTGGTGCAGCAATTGTCTTTAACATGGTTGCAAGTGTTTACATGTCATGTGGAAAGTGCGTGCTTTACATCTTGTGGCAGAAACTATTCGACAATGTTCACCCGAAATAGATACATTAATAGCAAGTACAAAAAAGTGTTTCTCATATCTCCAAAACGTCTTCGCTGTTATTCTACAATTCAATCCTACCGAAGCTGCAGCTATTAAGGAGAGCCAGACAACATTTCAAGATATTTCCGTTGAAACAGAGTTTCAACAACTGTAAAGGATTACATGACGCAATAGAACAATTACAAAATAGACCGTTGTCGTTAGCGGAGTCACTATAAATAGTGGACGAAGTACATGCGCTGCTACGCACTATACATGACCCAAAACATAACTGTGTTTTAGAAAAGTTCGAGAGTGTGTTAAAGAAAGATTCCGATTTTGTTAGATTAAAACAAATTCGTGATGGTGCAGCGACTAATCCATTAACTGTATTCAAATTCAAAGAATCAATTTAATCATGTATGTATTACATCCATGGATGTCAAACGATGTTTTCGAAAATATAAACACATTTTTTCACCACTGCGAACATTGTTCGAGACAACTGTGGAAACATATCTAATACTGTTAACTTTTTACGACTCATCCAGTAATTCCGATGCAATCTGCCAACCTATTTGGTAACGCTGCTTAAGAGGGTGAGTGTTTCACTACGTTTCAGATATTATAATTCTTGATTGGTTCTGTTATTATTATTCGATTTATTACTTATTTTTTTTTGCTATTGTGCTTGCAGAAGGCAGCGCACCCCTATGCTGCGCAGACATTACCTCAGGGTTGCCAGTCATCGGCAATTGTGACAAATTTTGGCAATCTATAGGGAGATCAGCACACTACAAATCAAAATACAAACGAAATAGATGTAATAAATATATATTTTCTATTTTTTCTCAAATTTGGCGCTATAATTTAATGATGTTAGGGGAATTAATTATTGCGGTGTAATAATTGGTTGTCATCGATGCAGGGTTGCCAATATATCTTTTCATTGGTGATTGTGACAAATTTTGGCGATCTTTATGTAGACGTTTTATATATCTTTATTTGACGATATTTACCGAATGTATTTCTTAAAACAGTGGGTACTGACTATTCGTAAATTTGACAACTATTATGTTTTGATTAAGTGTTATCTTTTTAACATGTCAAAATTGGAAATTTACTTTTTATTGTTTGTATTTAGTTGTTGATTACCATAATGTTCAAGTTAATTTGGCAAATCATAGCTTACATCTGCTTTTCATGTTTTCCATTTGGGTTTTGCTGGAAATATTAGTTCTTAGATACATATACATAGATGGATTTGTACGAATGAATATTTTTATATTTTTTGGGTATAAGCATTCATATACATCTATTGATTGACTTGACAGATGTTCTTTAAGAATAAATTTAAAAACATAATGTCAAAAGCCAATGCTATAATATTAAGCGAAACAGTATCGCCAAACTATACAAAAAAAAATACCCTAAAACCCAGAATTTTGATTTATCCAATTCAGCGCTACTCCGGCACATGATCTCTTTTTCAAAGAAAAAGAAGCATATTATAACTTACATGACTAACAGTGTTGACAAATTGCGTGTACAACGCTAGATAATAAAATTGAAATCCAACAACTGCAACTGGGGCATGTTTCACCCCATCATCCCTGAAGATGGCGTGACTAGCGGTGACCAAAGTATAATTCTCATCATCCTCATCTTCAACAAAGAATTCTCAAAAAATGTAATACTTTTGTTACCTATATGAAAGTCCATGGTATAAACTTACCAATATCGAAAGGTACCGAATAGACAAAACTACGTGGATCGACGTAGTGTTGATCAACAGCTCTCCTGTACCAAATTTCGTCAGTGGCTCTGTTGTGGATTTCATGGAATTTCCTGAAAATTTAGGAGTTATAGTGCTAATTATATTTTTGCCTAAGTAATATTTAATTAAATATAAAATCCTACGGTTTATTCTTGTTTACTCGATCTTCGTTATCTTGGGGAAGGTCCAACCAACGCGTCAACCCGCTTTGGGTGGCAATGAAAACGATGGTAATACCGAAACGTTTGATAAACTCTCTTCTAGAAACAAAACGTGTATGTTAAGCTTTGCAAATTGCTTTAAAAGGCATCAAGTCAATGTTGAAATTCGTCACAATAATATACGCTGCTAATATAATACTAAAAATGGAAAAGCATGAAAGAAACCTTGTCTTCATTCTTCCTGATGTATCTAAATAAATTCGGTGGAATCTAAAGGAATCTAAAATTAATTTTACGACAATTAACAAAAAGATATTTTTAGAAACTCGTTCTAGTTATATTTATAGTTTTAAAAACAATAGAGAGTTTAAAATTTCTCAATACAGTCGTGATTGGATCCATCAGATGCAGGTTAAGAAGGAAAAAAGTAATAATCTTCTTCTTTAACATCACCGTATATTAAAAGAATTAAAGTAAGTAAGAAATAAAAAAATATATAATGTCAAAATATATTGGTGTTCTAGGGTAATTTGAAAAATTTCAAGTTTCAACATGAGGATGGCGTTCCTCATCAAATTTTAGCCATGTTGGACGGTCAGTTGTTTAACAATCGTTCGTGTCAGTCGGTGTTAGTGTTCTAAAAATGAAAAAATCGGGTCGTCAGTAAATTCTTGCAATTAAAGCCGAGATTGACACTGTTTACGGCGACTCTGCTTCATCATTTGGCAAAGTGAAATTTTTACAACTGCAACCTCTACCAATAACATCGGAAAAGACGAACTAAGGTTAGAGAGATATAGAATTTTAGCGTCGATTAATAACGTAGAATGAAACTTGGATACATCTGGACACTCCTGAAGCCAAGGCATAGTCGAAAGGCTCTTCAATCGGTTGGGAAAGTGCTGGTGACTGTTTTTTGAGATAGTTATGGAGTTGTGCTGATCGATTATCTTGGGTATATCCTTCTTGGGTAGGGAAGCCTGTGGTACGCACGAAACCACTTTCAACTCGATCGAGTGAAATTTGTTGTCGACATCTGTGAAGACTTGAACGCCACAACTGACGTCACCGTCCCCGTTCTGGCGATTCCCTCCGTCCATATACATCTCTGTAGCCGGCGTTAAGATTCCTCCGTCACCGGTTACAACTCCTCCAGGCATTTCGCTGATCATCCCTCTTCACGAATCAGAATGGGAGAAGATAGCGTCAGTGAAATGTGAGAGTGCTAGTAAATTACAATGGATGAACCATACGGGATAGGTTAAGTTAGCATAAGCACGTAGCTTATTTAAAATTCTCCCCTAACTATTTTCTTTTTATAATTTATTTTTGTGGTTTTTCTTGTAAATTAATATGCCAGGGGCATATTCCTGGGGAGGACTACAATTTGTGTTCTTTTCGCCTGTACGCCTTAAAATTAAAAACATGCGGAATATACGGAAAGATAGACGAACGGGTCTCTTGTTATTGTAGCACGTACTATAAACCAAATGACCGCCTTACCGTAATAAATCGAAAAGACGAGTAATATAATGGTCCGCTTTCTCTATTGATTAAATTTGTGTTCCTTTTAAAGCAAATAGTTTCATAAGCGTCTAATTCCATTCGAAAAAAAAGCGAGTTTTAACTGAAAATGCTCCTTCTTGAATGCTACGTTTATAAAATAAAGATATTGTCGCGAATAAGCGCTTTGCTTTTACTTTTAGAAAAGACGCTAACTTGACTTCTGCTGCTTTGCGTTCATCGTCTGTTGTAATCATCCTTCGATCGATGATCGGTGTCATCGACCTGACTGAGCGTCTGGACAATCGCTTTGTAGGATTATGATCTCTCGGTCAATTCGAAGACATCGGACTTTGATGCTCCTGATCAAGCACCGGAAGGACAGTAAAAGCGATTGTAATTATGGCGGAACCTTGGAGAGTCTCTTTGCCCGTAATAGGTAATCTACGAGGGATGATCGTAAAATAAGGTTCCCATATTTTTTAAAAAATAGACAGCATTCTTTATTTCCTTAACATTAGACGTCATTTTATGGGTAAAAGCAAGCATTTTTGCCGACGGTGCTCCAACTTCTGTATCCCCACGTCGTAAAATTCTGCCGCCAGTCAAAATCTTTTCAATTGTGGTGTTGGAAATCTCAGGAATCCGAAGAGCGAGTTGACGAATGGCGACCCTCCGATCTTCAAGCAGTATGCTCTCGACCTTTTCAACGATTTCCTCTGAAAATGATGGTCTTCCGCTCCGCTCTTCATCGTGAATTTCCGTCCGACCTTCAGTGAATTCCTACACCATTTACGGACGTGTTGAACAGCTATACACTTTTCTCCATAAACTTCGGTTAATTGACGATGAATGTCTATAGGTGAAACCCCTTTCTCGTTTAAAAAACGTATCATAGCGCGAATTTTACACCTGGCGGTAGCGGCGATCGGGAGTTCCATCTCGGACTGCTGCTTAGGCAACACCGAGCGGCGTAGCGGTTCGGGAGTGGTGCGTATATAGAGTGGGAGAGCTACTGCACACGCCAATGTTGTCGGATTTCGCCTAACACGTCTTATTGCTGCTGTAGGGCTTTGAGAACCTTATTTTACGATCATCCCTCGTATTACTGTTTTATAAATGAAGAGTGTAAAGTGGAGACTAAATGTCAACGTATCAAGTGGTTTGGCCATATCATGAGAAGTGAAGTAAACGAAATCACTAAAAAGATTACGAAATAGAACCCAACCACCGGAAGACGTAAAGGAAGACCAAAGGAAAGATGGATAGACGAGGTGAAGCACGGCATTAATTTGATGGAAATACGAAATTGGAATCAGAGTGTGAAGGAGAGGGAAGAATGGCGAGAGATAGCGAAGTTAGCCAGGACACACAATAAGTTATAGGACCACAAAGCGAGGAATACCACAGGGGACTAATCCACCCACATATATATAAAGTAGAGACTGGTGTTGCGTTTCTTGCAAGTTATGTCCCTAAGCAGTCCCCTTCTAGCAGGTAGGTGAATTTCTATATATACGAGGCGTGTTTTTAAAGTAAGTACCGAAATTGAAATTCTGCTACTGTGAGCGCTGCGGCGGCTTTCTACGCTTGCGCGCTGTGTACCTACATCTATTGACAAGCCACAGACGCCCTTACAGAAAGATTCGACCGTGTTTACGTTTGTTTGTCACTATTTAAAATGTCTCTGCCGATGTGAAATACGCGCTGTGATTCGTTTTCTTAGTGTTAAAGGCACTAAATCGGGCGGAATTCATCGTCAGATTTGTGAAGTGTATGGAGAAAACATTATGAGTGATGGAATGGTACGGAAATGGCTGAGAGCTTTTAAAGATGCCCGCACGAATGTCCATGAGGAGGAACGAAATGGGCGACACCGTCTGTCATTACTGAAGACTTGGTTCAGAAAGTTGACGAAAAAGTGAAAGAGCTTTACGATTTCATCGTTATCTGATGAGTTTCCTTCAAGTGTTCTCTATGAAGTTGTGACCAATGGTTGTTAAATCAGATGGCAGACTTCTATGACGATGGGATTGTAATGCTTGATTGTACGATACGATAAATGCCTCAATATTGGTGGAAATTATGTAGAAAAGTAAAATAAGGTATAGGCTTTCATGTAAAAATAAAATTGTGAAGAAAGGTTTACTTGTTTTTGTTTTATTTGAAAACGGTACTTACTTTAAAAACACGCCTCGTATATCTTGCGAGTATCTACTTCGAGCTACCCCTATCACGGTGGTCCTTCACAATACTACCCAACATTACTTGACAAGCTGAAATTGCGCAAAAACGGCTGCATTTGAAGAAAACGTGTTTCTGAGGCCATGTCAAAAATTCACAAATCTATTCACCAGGTCCGGCCCCTAGTGACTGTTTCCTAGGTTCAAAATTTCGCTCGTACGACAGAAATTATCATGGAATAAGAAAGCCGATAAAACTAATTTAATATCCGTTAATACAACGAATAAGTAATCTGTAATAGACTAACCCCAAATAATTGCAAATAATTAATAATAATGATTATAGGTGGCATCCAATAAATGTA
The DNA here is from genome assembly GCA_029619315.2 of Dynastes maya. Lineage (NCBI taxonomy): Eukaryota > Metazoa > Arthropoda > Insecta > Coleoptera > Scarabaeidae > Dynastes > Dynastes maya. Next base: position 10,260,314 of record JAROYE020000014.1, read on the forward strand.
ATGAAAAAAATCCTCGCAGCATAGCAAATAAAACATTTTGTTTAGTGGAACTCCTTGGCAGCTTGAAAAAAAATTACAATTTATACACGCAAAAAAAAAAAACAGGAATATTTTTGAGATACTCTGATGTATGGCTTCTCTGCGCCGTCGTTGGAAAAGTTCCAAACTTGTCGTTTCCTCTTTTCTAATCAAAAATAAGTTTATATCTTCAATATATAGAATTGTAAAAACATCCCTACAAGAATAGTTGAAACAAACAATGTGATTCTGTTGATGACGATTTATAAAACTTAATATCATTGTAGATCTTTTATTCCAATTCGAATCTATTGGAACAAAATTGTAAATAAATTGAGGAATAACTAGGAATGAGTTTGTTACCAAAACGAATAACATTGAACTAACAAGGCTGTGTTTCCGAGTGTCAAATTTTGATTTTGATGAAGCTTGAAGAATGGATAGTTTTCTAGCATACAATGGGTTTATGAAAACTGCTAATTTTTGAAATTCTTTCATACCTTCAAATTCTCAAACGAAAAGATCCATTCCATTTAAATCTGGATTTGACATCCAGATACCTTCCCTTGTAAGTGTATTAAAGTTACAATTACACCTTACTGAAAGAAATATATATTTCTCTTAAAAAGAAGAACTGTATTTAATCTCTTTTTCCTCAGCTGTGTTCAGTAAGCATTACTAGCTATTCATTTTTTTATATGCTCCAAATTTGTAGACAGAACCTAACGAAATAATTGAATCGTTTATTTTAGAAAGGGACTAAGTAATTGATGAAATAGTGTTTAAAATATCTTTCAATCTATGCTGTTGCTTGTTTTAGATTAATTTTCCATTAATTTTGACGAATTACAAATGGAGAAATCGACCAGAAGATGAAGTATAATTTTAATTCCCCTACGATCGTCGTGATCTGGACTTATATATAATGTCCTAGCTCCACAGCCACTTGGCTGGGGAGAAATGGTAACGAGGAAATTTCCATTTCTTACCGCAAGAGGGATATTTAATTACCAACGAGTGGCTAACCCGAACCTTAGTCGTTCAGAGGTTGACAGCCGATGCGGTAGTTGTCGTAAATATTGAACATTACAATATATTACTTTCTTACATGATTTTACATATTTTCAAACACAAATTTATTAAAAAGAAAAAGTTAATGTAATACAAATAATTTAAATCCGATTTTCATCGAAAAATCCACCTTTTGCCTTTAGGACTGCTGCTACTGTTCTCGGCATCCGATTCACTAATTTTGCTAATGTTTCATTGGGCATACCTCCTGGAGAATGGTCTACAAATGTTCCTTCGATTTTGGACACTTTTTCCTAACACATCGGTCTAATTTTTTCCCATAACAACTCTATCGGGTTCAGATCGGGGGACTGTGGCGGCCATTCCATAATTTTTAGGGTTCTTTCATTTTCTTCTTGCTGCAGGTAATCTGTGCACAATTTAGATTTATGTTTGGGGTCATTGTCCTGCATAAATTCAAATCCACGACCAATTAATCGGACTACTGACGGTATGGCATTTTCCTCCAGGATTTTCCGATATTCTTCTTTTTTAATTATGGCCTCAACTTTGAGCAAGTCCTCTGTTGCGATTAAGGAAAAACAACCCCAAAACCATTACAGATCCGCCTCCATGCTTCACAGTAGGAACTATACACTCCCGTAACATTCTTTTCCCTCTTGATCTGCGTACGAAAATTCTCCGTCTATTTCCAAAAACCTCAAACTTGGATTCGTCAGTCCATAAAACGTTTTTAAAATCGTCCAATGTCCAATCTCTATGAGCTTGTGCCCATTTCAGTCGTTTCAGCCTATTTTCTCTTCGGAGTAACGGTTTTCGACAAGCCACTCGCCCATGCAACCCAGCCTCTTTCAGCCGACGTTTCACAGTACTCACAGAAACTTTAGAATCTCGCTCATTATTGAATTCTGCAGAAATTTCTGATGCTGTTAGTCTTCTATTGCTCTTACTAATTATTTTTATTCGTAAATCTTCCGCAGGAGTCGTTTTTCTTGACGGTCCTGGCCGATTACGATCTTGCACGTCACCGGTTGTCTTAAATCGAACTATAGTATCATGTACTGTAGATTTTTTTATTTTTAATTTATACGCAATCCGTCTTTCTGCGTACCCTTCCTGATGCAAGGTAATACTAGTAGATCGTTTTGAAACAGCTAGAAACTTTCCACGGGGCATTTTAAGCAGTCAAACCGAAATTATTTCATTTTTCATTTGCACAACCACAGATACTTTCACAATAACGATCTCTTCAGAACTACTGCGTTTACAAATGTTATAATACTTTATAAAGGGTATACGAATATTTCCAGGTAACAGGAGTGAATCAGCTAACCCTCCTAGGGATTATTATAAAGCTTTATTGTCACCGTAATTATTGGGGATTTCCAACATAATTATATATTTTATGATAACGGTCTTATAATAGACAAATACTACCTGGAAATTGGTAAAAGGCTTCCAGAAAAGGTTAGTTTTAATATGTCTCGAAGGTTCTGGGTATTTTAAATGAGAATATATGATTAGCAAAGATATTGATAAATTCTAAAGCTACGAAATATGAATTTTATTGTATCTTCATTTGAATGGTCATTATGATCAGGTTTATCCATCATGTATCATACAAAACACCTTGAAACAAGTATAAAACACGCAAAATAATAACATTTGCTAATTCACAAAACAAGTGACAGACAAAAGGAGTTGTTTTGTCAACTTTTGATAAATTTATCAACTTTTTATTAGCAAAGCGTTAAAGAGTGACAAAGAAGCTCTGTTACATTCTTTAATGCAGAAATGGTCTAACTGGTATAATTAGTACCTTCCTGCAATAAACGAAAGCAAACGTTTATCAATTACATGCATTTGCATCTATTGCAGATAGACCATTTTTGCACCAAATGACAGGCCTTCCTATATTTTTTATAAAACAGTCCCTTTCTGAAATAAACGATTCAATTATCTTCTTTTTGGTTGGGTTGATTATGGACATGTGCCTTATAATGCTTTCTGAACGGATATGGTCGATAAATATCTTATCACTACATACCCAAAAACATCATCATATCATTTGGTTATCAAATACTTTACCTTGGTAACATTGCCATTAAAACAGCTATTGGTCTTAAGTAGGGAAAAATACGCTGGTTAGTGTAGTATATTATGAATTAATTCATATTATATTGATATTAAATTCATGATCTATTCAAAAAGACGGAAAATATTACTTACTTGTCTTCATCCTTTTTTGTATTCCTTATTTCTTGGCTGAACCAGTTCGTAATGTTAGCATCTGCCACTAGAGCACACATCAACTTTCTATCACCTAGAAAAATTAAGCACATTGATTCATAAAATTCATTTGAATACCACGAAGAAACTTGCTTAAAGGAAATACAAACATAATAGATTCTACATTTGAAGAAAGCAACAATCAAATCGGTACTTACACTGATTCCATTTCCAACCAGGTTTTTCGATTTTAGTGAAAGCCCTGAATATCTCCTCCTTGTCATTCTTGTACATCGATTTCCCAAGGCTGCAATAGTTCCTAAAATCACCAAAGGCGAAAGAGAATTAAAGTATTTCTTTTCGAATGGATCAGAACGAATTCAATCAATTACCATTCCGGATGTATGGTCCAATTGCCTTGAAGAATGGTACCAGGTAATAAGCTGATGTTTTGGCTTGTTCTCATTCGGTGAATGTCAAATTCTACCGGTGTTTGAACACGGTAAAAGCCGTATTTGTCGGGAAACGTTATGACCAAGCTGAACGGGGTGTTGTTTATTGCTTGGTAGTAGTAATGTCTTTTGCCTAACATGATACGTTTCTGGAAAATTATATTGGGACTTGAGGTGATTTAGTGGTTTAAAATCTGTTAAAATGAATAATACTACGAGACCTAACAACTATATGTTGGGACAAATCATAACTTTTGAAAAAATACACTGGTTTGATGAAAAGATCTAAAACACAATTATTTAGAAAGTTTTAGCTTGTCCCAACATATAGTTGTTAAGGCTTGTATTTTTCCAACAGAAACAATACGTTTGAACTTTTTAACCAGTCAAAGTTGGTACAATTAACGTAGATTTATAGTAGTGCTATTTTGTTTCTTCAAAATTATGCATCGTTAGCTTATTTCTAAGCAAACATATCTTACCATATCGTCCAGATGTACCTTGATGTTTAGCGTTGTTTTTCCAGTGTTCTGCATGACAATATTCCTTCTAAGTTCTTTAATTTCATCACTAAATTCTCTAGGTTCCGAATCGTCATCCATGATTTCAATCTCGGTAACGTCAACCCTATTATAGGCCGGTTTCAGTATGCCTTGGAACTACAATATAGGCGAAAATTGAGAATCCAAGATCTAATCGTACGAGATAGTACTCAAAAGCTCCCGAAATTTCAATAACGTGCTTGTACTGACACAATTATAAATAAACACCGCTACGTGGGGTTGTGAGTCAGTATGCCAAGCGGCAACATTGTAAATGGAAATGTTCCTTGATGATGAACAATTTTTCATTGATGTGTCTGCTTGTGTTTATGACTTTTTAATGGCTGATTTGAGGGAATAATGTATCTATATCAAGTTCTGCTTTAAACTTGATATAGAAACTCACAAAATGCTAAAGGAATCATTCGAGGACAACTCTTTGGGTCCGCGAAGTTAGCTACCACACTCAGTGGTGTAACTACCAAATTTGGGCCCCCACGCAAGATCTTTCAAAGATTTATTTATCATAACAGGAGCAAAAACATAGAAGATCGGAAGGCCCTTTGGACCCCCTTGCGTCTAGGGCCCCTACGCATTGCGTGGGCTTGCGTGGGTGTAGCTACGTCACTGACCACACTTTCAATTTTTTTAAATTTGTAAACGTCTACGTTTTTTGTCTATTTTGAGCTGATTTGTGCCGTAAAAATTTTATTTTTTTACGATCGTCTACACATAACCACAGTTTTTTATATTTCAACTCCGATTTAATTCTTTTTTCAACATGTTCACGAGCAGATGGCACAATTCTTTGTAACGATGCCCGACTTGGTAATTTGCTGTCCGAATATTTATTCCAAAAGAAGACATATGCTTCCTTGTCTAATAAATTAAACGGTAGATTACATGCAATAAAGGTAACACACAAATTAAATTTGAATTTATCATAGTGTCGTGTGCAATTTTTTTTTAAGAATGCTGTTTACTGTTTACGTGACGTAGACAATCCCTTTTGGACCAACACATTAAAGGGATATTACAAACTACACATTGAATTTTAACGCCATCATAATTTAGGTCAGGCATTTCTGCTATAAATTCTGTAACTTTGTCCAACATTGATCGTTTTCGCGACGTAGGCAACATTTTTAAAACAAACGTAGATCTACGAAATAGTATTTACGGCAGCGTACATGTATACACAACAGATCTGGTTGAGACTCGCCGTTATACTGAGGGTTGTATCGAGCCTCCGCCACTGCCCGTTGGCGTTAGTGAGCAATTCTACTGATGAGCATGAAATGAAATGCTTACGGCACAAATCGGCACAAAACGGGTACAAAAGGTGGACGTTTTGAAATTTTAAAATATCGAAAGTGCGGGAGCCAACTTTATGGACTCAACACAAACTTATGACTGGCTTAAACGTTCCAAAAATGGTCCAACATCAGTTGATGATGAAGGAAGTTCTCACCGACCATCAACCAATATTATAACAGAACATGTCGTTGTTGTTTGGAAAGCAGTTGTGAATGATCGTAAGAATGATCATTGAACACATTTGTAGCATTGTGGGATTATCTCATGGCACATACTAGCGGATTTTGTTAGGAGGATTGAACCTGAGAAACACCATCAAACATCTGAGCTTGAAAACGTCGCATGGATGTGTTTATCGCTACATTTCGGGAACTTTTGGGTACTACAGCATTGAATAGCTTACCACTGGTCGTAGATCCGGATGAGTCAAGATGTAGCCATTATTAGTGACGATAAACGCATACCCATTAACTCCAAACTGTTGAAATACAAGCTTAATGTAATTTGGTAGACTTTAAAAGTAGTTCAAAAGGTTTCATATTGGGTTTGAAATGAAGTTTGATAGAATTTTTGATTTACTTACTCTATGGTGCATCATTAAACGTTGAATATATTCTATTGGCACGTCTGTGCCGGCAACTCCCAACAAATTGGCTACCCTGGTCTGAAAATAAACGTAGTATAAATGGAAATGTTTTGGGATTAATGTAAAAGGTATCTGCAGTGGGTCTATCTGTCGAACTAGGGACAAAACTATTTCTATGGATTTGATAATTACTCTAAATCTACCGTTTCTCCAATTCTATAATAGCGCATTTGTTATGTGGGGATGTCATTCGAAATGTTTTCAAAATATAAACAAGAAAAAGAGAACAATTACATCTTTAGTTTGGAACACTTTATATCTTTCTCAAAGAACGAATGATTATCAGAAAATATCGAATTGGTCTGGTTCAGTGAAATCAGTGAAAAAATCAGTGAAAAAAATACATTCCACATTCTTAGTCATGGTCCTGGATATATTGTTTTGATAGCAGATAATCTCTCGCCAAGTGGGTTATGTAGTAACTCAGAAAAATGATTTAAATTTTTGCAGTTTATTTCTGAGTTCTAGCTATAACACGTGTACTCTATAATGCTTTCTAAAAACATTATAACTTTTGAAGTTTTAAAGATTGTTTAAATATTAAAGTTGGATGTAAAAATTTTTTTTTTTTTAGTTTTATTTCTAAAGCAGAGCTCTGTATGTATTATTTCATATACATTTCGAACATTAAACTACACCATTATACGTATAATGCAAAATTTGTGTTTAAATTAAGCCACCCTATGATATACAGCGTTATTCATTTCTCACAAATGGAAAAATACACCAAAGTAGATTGTATGTTCTACGCTTCATTTAAAAAAACATTTCAAACAATCCCCGTATATTAATTTCTATGTTTCTAGCTAATTTAAGAACTAAAATCTTTCATTTATTACATATAATATACATATATAGATGCTATACCCTTTAATACTCTCTAACCTTTCAAAAAAAAAAAATCCTAAATCAATATAATTCGACTAAATATTGTCTAATGTAGGTATACGAAATTTGTAATAGCTAAGATCGTTAGAACTTGAGGAAAATTCTTGTTTAAATGTAAACTAAACACTATCAATGTGAAATTATCAAAAACCTAAGTTTCTAACAACCTTAAAGGTAAAAGGCTTAAAAAAAAACAAATTATGACTTTTTAAACGAACATCGTATACGATATACCGGGTACGCTCTAAAAGTTATCGCTATAAAATTGCCGTAACTTTCCAAATTTCTTCCTATAATAATTTCCTATAAAACAAAAGCTAGGATTACAAATAAAACGATTATAATAACTACGTTTCATCTATCTGGTCTGGTAATTTGCAATTAGAACCGTCAGTTTTTTTTTTATTGTTGACAGTTCATGCGGATTCTTTCTCTTCTGTCATTCTTTACCTCTTTCGTTACGGTAATCCAAGTGGCCTCGTTTATTTGAATATGCTCTGTTATGTTCTGCGAAGATAGATTTATAGATATTTTACTGTTTGACAAACACAGGTTTTGAGTGGTATATATTTTTTTTATATTTATTTATGTTTTGTAATGTTGGTAATACTTACCGCGTTCGGCTTGAGGTCGTAGACCGGTAAGGATACTGACGTCATGAGGCGGTAATGTTGTAATTCGCCATAATTATCTTGCTTCTGGAAATAGAAAAACTCCTCTGGTTTACAGAAAATTAATCACAAATTAGCACGTTAATCTCTGATTAACTTAATCGTGTGACGTCATTAATCACAATTAAACTTTAATTATCAATTAAATAAATTCATTGTTAAACGTTATTTAAGTGGCGATGAAAACCAAATGTCAATTTGACATCTGTCAATATTAACGACAAAAAAAGTAAAATGCCAGGGAAATAGCAGTTATTTGCATGAATTTAACAAGAATTTGTTTAAAATAGAACAGATAAATATAATGGTTAACACACGCCAACATATTTTTGTGTTGCCAATCACCCCAAATGTCATTTTAATTTAACTTAATTCTTGATTAAAAAAATTTTCTGTAAACCGGGGGTCATCATTCTTTTAAAAAATTAGTCAGGATGGATAAATGAATAACCTTATACGAGGGTTGTAAAAGTGCTATGATTTCTTTTGTTTTAGAACAATGTTTATGAAACGTCAACGTCAAATGTCACAAATTTGTAGGTTATGAGTACCTTTTGAGTTTTCCAAAGAAGATTTTCCACTCTCTCGTTGAACTTACATGTTTTTGTTGATGAACATATTGCTTGTCCTGCTCATCGGGTCTTAGGAAGCTTTTACTGCGGCGGTACATCAAGAATCTCTCTCTTTGACTGTTCCTTTCTCTGGTAATCCAAAGCCAGTTGGTAAGCTTTGGATCGGTGACGTCAGCGTAAACTGGCGACCATGTAGGAACCGGTCTTTGTTTTGGGTTTAGTACCATTGGCCTTGCCATTACAGGGATGTATTGCAAAACCTTTTGGAAAGATAACAAAAAAAAGATAACATTCGTTAAGCAAATTACTTTTAGAAGGACACAGAATGGATTAGTAAAGGAAACACAACCTCTGTTACAAGCTTACCTCTTCCCTGACTTCGGCGTACGTGCTCAAGTGGACGTAGTAGCCTTGATTAGCGCACGCCATCCATTTAACTTCCCTAACATCGGACACTTCGCTGCCAATTAAGTAGGTAAACACTCTGACGGGCATGAAAGGTCTATTTTGCCAGTTATATTTCTCGAATATTTCCTTGTAATTATATTGGACACCATCCGTTACCAACATTATTGCTTGATTACACTGGGCTCCTGAAAGAATAGCTTTTAAAGCTGCTATTTTTTGCAAAATGCGAAGGGATTTAATTTGGTCAACCATCCACAGTTTTTTGATCAAGGTTCTTGTTGGAAGATGCAGATTTAAAAGCTTGGCACTAATTTTTAAGTTGGATATGTTTTAGCAAACTTGTGATAAAATTGTCAATCATTCTCTATAAAGAAAATCAAATTCTAAGCTGTGTAAGCATAAATTAACTCACCTGACGCATTTTCCCTGTAGTTCTGAAGTAGTTGGAAAGCAGTAGTTAGAGCCAGTGAAAAATTAGCGATTTGTTCCGTTCTAAATGTCGACATGCTCTCTTTTAACACCCTTATGTTGGCCAAATTCGCCTAAAAACAAAATTTTTCCATTCCCAACCTTTACCAACAACAAAAACTTAACCTAATCCAAAAATATCTCACCTGAACAAGCATCTCATCAAAACATTCAATGGTAGGATCGGTAGTGTTACTAAATGTGAAGATGTTAACATAATCATTATTTCCTAAGGTGTCCAATATATTATTAACGACATGTCTGGCGATTTCGCGTCTCATCCCAGTCATCGAGCCGGATCTATCCACCAATATCACGATATCTTTGGGTGATGACGCGGCTTCTATGTACCAGGACCTAGTGCGGCAATCGAACAGGTCTATGGGTTCTTGCGTCCATATCAAGGCTAGAAGAAGAGGTTCCAATTGAATGGGAAGCTTCGATGAGTTAGTTTTTAGATTCACGACTTACAAACCTGGATATTGTCTCATGAAGCCTGTGGAGCTGCCGAAATATTGCCAAGATAGTGTGGGGTCGCTTTCGTAGTTGCTCTTGAAGATGTTGTCTAGGGATTCTGACCATTTTATGCCTTTGATTACTTCTTTTGCTGGAATAAGTTGGTGACAAGGAGTCCAAGGTTGAAAATTGATTATCTTTTCCAGTAGTGGTTGATTGATTTAAATTATTTTATGGATATATTATCTTTAATTAAGAACACAGCTTTTTGCCAATAGATTGTGTTATAAATAGGCTTAGGATAATTATGCATTTGCATATCTGCATATGCAAACACAATCTTTGGACAACAATTAAGACTCTAATTCCTTGACATTAGTGTGCGAAACCGTGAATAGAAATGAACTAACGGGTATGGAACACAAAAATTAAATGTGAATACAAAGATTTTTGAAGACTTACATCTTTCATAGACGTTGCTTGGCACATGAACTGCACTGTGGTTGATGTTCACTGGAATGTTATAGAAATGAGGATCAGGATATAGTGGGAGATGCCTCTTTGACTCAATTGGTGTTTTTTGACTGGCCATTGGTCCAGAGTCATCATCTGTAACCTATGGAAGAATGGCTATTTAGAGAAGGTTAAAATGGACCTGTTTTTAGTTAAATACAAGGTTATATTCCGATTTATGGTTTACATTGCTCCCAATCCAACCGATACCTATACTTACCACAATATTTTCTTTGATGTCGTCTTCTTCGTCTTCCGGCAATTTCTCTTCAGACTCTGGATGATCTTGCTGGTAATCCATGGAATCTTCAACAAACCTTTTGTTATTGGTGACATCATTATTTATCTAAAAAAATACCATCCGTTTATTTTCAATATTTTGTTTTTATGTTATTGGGTTGGCAAGAAAGTTTTTTCAATTGTCACATATAGAGAGCATTGTAATGGTTTTGAAGGACATCTGTCAATGTTATGGTTGTTTCCTTTTCGCATTTGACAGCAGTCACATTTAGGTTACTTTAGAAGCAAGTTGTGCGTAATTTTGTTTGTAGCTGTTAGTTTAGGGTCAATTTTAATATGGAGTGCAGAAGCGAACATTTTCAGCATATTTTACTTTTTGATTTCCGTAAGGGAAAGAAAACTGCTGAGGCTCACAAAGAAATATGTGAAGTTTATGGTGTTCATTGCATAACAGAACGCATGTGTCAAAATTGATTTAAAAAATTCAGTTCTGGTTGACCTACTGAAGTTGGTGATGTGACGACCAAATCAAAACCATTGAAGAGAATCGTCATGTAACTATTTGAGAGATTGCGGAGAGGTTAAATGTATCGTAGAATCGAAAAGAGAAACGGCCAGAATTGGCAAATCGCAAAAGATCATGATAATGCAAGGCCTCACACATCTTTAGTTACTCGTGGGAAATTATTGGAGCTTGATTGGGAAGTGATGTCGTATCCTCCATATAACCCTGACCTGGTACCATCTGATTACCATTTATTTCGAAATTTGCAAAACACTTTGAATGGTAAAACTTTCACAAATGATGATGACCTTAAAAAATCGCACTTGGTTCAGTTTTTTCTTGATAAGGACCAAAATTCCTATGAGCGCGGAGTCATGAAGCTGCGAGAAAGATGGGAAAAGGTCATTGAACAAAATGGAAAATATATAACTAAAAAAAAAATACTTTTATTCCACACTACAAAAACGAAATTGCTTTCTTGCCAACCCAATATTTTGTTTTATCTTCACTTCTTTATCTTTCTCCTCGTCCAGTGAAGAGTTCCCATTGGTGGCGTTTTTCGCTGAATTACTCAAATTCTTCGCGTTGTAAAAGTCGAAGGAAGGATCCACATGATCGCTTTGGCTCATCGCTAATTGCTCAGAATTCTCAACGATTCTCTGCGTGAGAATTAAAAAGAAATAAGTGATAGAATCAAAAATGAAATTCTGAACATATTTACCTTCACGGCTTCAACCTTTCTGTTCAAGAAACTCTCGATAGCGGCAGCTATGTCTTTGAGAAGAGTTTCTGGATTTTCTTGGACTAAGGGGATTCGCTTGTAACTCTAAAATATATTTTGGTATGATTTAATGTAATTTTGGATTAAAGAGATAATTGAGAGGTAGATTTTGGTACCTCGATTGCTTGGTTCCGTCTTGTAACAAGGTCTCCGGAATGCCATAGTTCTGCGCCTAACTTGTATGCCCAGTTCCTCACTCTGTAAGAAATGATATTAAAAAAGTAAGACGAAGATGTTTTTAATTTGTTGTATTGGATGTTTTACTTGATGAAAATTGTTATCAATTGGATTTTATGTAGTGGAAGTTTATTGAACCAGAACGAATCTTACTTGTGGTCCGAAAAGTGTTGTAGAGGGAAAATTAGAAGACCAAGAACAAGGAAGCCAATGCAAGTCAAGCAATTGGTAGAAATTTGTTTATTAGAAGTTGAATTTATTTTTTTTCAGAGGAAGACCAATTGTTCGAAGTCCATTCGCCACAAATCGGATTTCAAAAGAAACGTTAGCCAATCGATAATTTGACTAGAACATAACCCACAAAACAATAACTACAATGATGATACAGCCATTTAAAAAAAAGCATTGCCCAACACCTTAATCTGATAGAATTGGGTCTGATACGTCTACAATTCAATAGGAAGATGCTCTTAATGTGTAGCAAAATGTGAATCACTACATCAATCGTTGGACTTTAATAAGTAAATTGAACAGACCGCCACCAGGTTCTCTGGCATTTTGGGATCTCTGATGAATCCACTAAGCATTTCCCTAACCGTCGAAGAGCTGGCTTTCAATGGATACTAAGCGATTGGTTGCGCTCAAGAGGCGAGCCATTAAAAAAGCACACACCACTCTGTGCCCAGAACATCGAACTACTGCAAATCAATTAACCAAGCAGGTCAAGCGGAGAGTTGCCGGGACTCGTAACCAGCAATGGCAAGACAAGATCGGCTCACTCGGTACTGGTGATAAGTCGCTTTGGAATATGATTAAGGTGTTAAAAAGGAATAACCGAACATCGAGTCCATCGACTGATGGAGTCGTGAATACTGATTCGAAAAAAGCTGAGCTATACGCCGACCACATAGCAGGCCTCTGCTCCGCTCAAGAACATACTTATGACGCCGATATTATGCAAGAAGTGAGGACCGATGAATTCGATCCGTTTGATGAAGCTACTCAGAAGGAACTTCAGACCCACATGTGATTATTTTCAAGCATATATTGGGCAACGCTAGATTTATCAAACCTTCCGAATTTGAGATGAGTTAAATGTTCTTTGTACCTAATTTTGATTGATCTTTTTGTTTGCCCAATATACACTTGATCACAATCTTTACATGAAATTTTGTAAATTCCTGATTTATCAATGTTACCTACTGGGTCTTTGGAACTTCCTAAAAGGTTTTGGAGATAATTGCTTGAAGACAAAACAATCTTGCGGTCAACTTTAGAAAAGGCTTTTTGAAGACCTTTCGTGTAACTTGGATAAAAGGGTAATTTAACATATTTCTTATTATTACGGCCGTCAATGCGTTCTAGTGTGCTTATATTTCTAATTCTTTAATAATAGTAATCTTTAATAGCCAAAACGGGAAACTGTACAGGTAACTGGTTCAATTTTTCAGATAGCCAATTGGAAAGTAAGTAAGTTGGACTGCATACTCTTTCCAAATCATTGCTAGAAGACTAAAAAACAAAAATTGTTTTTATTTAAAATTCGACAAAGGTAACACTGTAGTCATCTTAAACAAAGAAGATTATTTTAATCGGATCGACACCACTTTGTCGCAAGGTTCTTGAAATTACTAAAAAATCCTGTAGCTGTTTCTCAATAGAACTTTGTGAAATCTGAACCATTTTTTCATTCCTACCAACCCTAAGAAAATAGTAATTTAATCCAAATGAAATTTCAAGAAAATTATTTTCTTATATTACACATTTTTATAATCTTGAAATAAAAATATTTTCTTCAACAGAAACTGATTCTTGCAAGAAAGCATTTCTCTGCGTGTAGGTTGAAGTAAGCGTTCTCGTGGTATCTAACACCACCTTTGTTTTTACATAATCTGATCAGCCTCAACTGGATACCTGAGACAAGAGAACTCCAGAGCTCGATCTACCTCTGGAGAATCGAATCGGATCTAAGATTCTTGATTAATGCAATTACTTTCTCTTTTGTATTGAATGAAAACAACGATAAATAATAATAATAATATAATAAGCAAGCATTTCATTATAATAACATATTGGTTTTGACTTAATTACTTCTCAGTCTTAATCACTAACATCATCTACGAATTTTCAGCTTGTGCATCAACTCCTTGTTAATATCAAACAATCCTTTAACTACCCATCTCCAATACATTATACGCAAAAGGTACCTTTTTACATAATAGGACAATTTGCTCTCCTTGTTCTGTTTCCAGGGCAACGTTTCAAATTCCTTATTATTGTAATCGAATTCAGCCAATAGGCAGGTCCCATATCCGGTAATTATAGGACACGCTGTATAACCGTTGTAAAGTTCCGTAGGATCTTTACCAGCGATAACGTTCGATAAATTTTTAAAGACCACAATGGATTGGACAGCAATTGCACTTGAGGTCTTATTTGCAATACCAGGTGTGCAATCCCCCAAGGCGAAAATATTTGGGTATGTTTTATGTTGCAAGGTGTTCATGTCTACATCGGCGTAACAGTATTTGGTCACCAGATCCTTGCAGTTTCCTAATGCCTTAGGAGTACCCGAGGGTGGTGTGACGTGGAGGATGTTATATTCCATTGAGATATTATTTTCTGGGTTATCTATACAATTGAAAATAGCGGTATTTATATTGGGGATCACCTCAACCAGATTAGTCCTATAGTGCACGTCAATATTCTTCCGTTCAACAATCTTCAATAAAGTCTTTTCATATTCCTCCACCGGAAATAGGTTCACCTTAGCTGTACAATACGTGATTTGTGCATCGCATAACTTATCATGCCTCTTAAAGTAATCCTCGGCTATGAAGCACATCTTGAACGATGCTGCTTGGCATTTAGTTGTAGTTCTTGGAGCTGTAAAAATCGCAGCTCCTCTTACAAAATCTTTCAAGCATTGGAATGTTTTCTCGGTATATTTTGGTGAGTACACACTACAAACGTTTCGATGATTTTCCAAAGCTTCTGGCAATCCTTTAATCTTTTCAAAATTCGAAACGACTCCCACTGCTAAAATCATATACTCATACTCAATAAGATCCTCTGTCTTGGTCAGAACAGTATTGGCATGAGGGCAAAATGCCGCTGCTTCATCGCGTATCCAAACGGCGTTAGTTGGCAACACTTGAACGGTCGCCTTCACCGCATCACGTAGCCTTTTGACGCCAGCTCCAATGAAAGTGAAGTCCGGCTGGTAATAGTGGACTTCTGATGGTTCAAGGATAATGATTTCATTTTTGCAGAGTACCCTAGAGAATCTGTGGGCCATATTGCAACCCGCTGTGCCTCCTCCGACTATTAAAACCTTGCAACAATGTCTTTTCTTGATTTGGGATGTTGTGCCGAATGATTTGGTTGGCGGTAAATTTAAGCATTTCCATTTGTTATTCAAGAATTGTGCGAATATACGATTATTCATAAACGATCAGCTAAATTGCAATTTCTTGGGTTATTCCAATCAAAAATTTGCTTAAATTTTTCACATTGAAATGGAGACATTCGAATTTGTCAATTTGATAAATATTGGCAATTAGTGTCAAATAACGATACAGTGCGAGTTGCTTAAAATTGCGCAGCAACTTTAACCAAGATGAGTTATTGAATAATGGTTATAACCGTAGAAGGGTGATTGAATTCGCGGAAGAAAAGAGCATGAAAGTAATGAGCACACATTTCAAAAGAAAAGACATATACAAGAGGACATGGACGGAGAACTTGCAGAGGATGGATATTCAGCAAAGATATGAGCAAGAGATGGAGCAAGGATGCAAGGAAAAAGAACAGGAAAGAGCCAAGGACGTTAATCAAAAGTAGGAACAACTAGAAGATGTAATAAAGAGGGATACGGAAAAAATAATACCCCCCAAGAAACACCAGAGGGAGAAGTCATGGCGCGACGAAGAGTGCAGAACCGAAACCGAAAGAAGAAATAAGTTACACTACAAATAAAATGAACAGAGGATAAGGAATCATACAAAGAAAAAGAGCAAAAGTCAAAAGGCTGAATAGACAAAAGAAAAGAACTAGGAAAGAACAAAGGGCGTCGGGAATAGAGGAATATTACAAAAGGAAAGATATCAGAAACTTCTACAGAGAAACGAAGAAAGCTAGAAAAAGATATAACCATAGTACATTCATAAAAGATAAGGAGGGTAAGAAGAACAAATGAAGAGAAGATGAAAGAATACTTTTACGAATTATTAAATAATGAAACAGAAGACGATGAAAGGCAGGAAATAAGAGAAGATAGGATGGCAGTAACGGAACCAACTCAAGAGGAGGTAGAGGAAATAGTGGATAATATGAGGAATAATAAGAGCCCGGGACGAAATGGTATAACAGTTGCTCATGGGAGTGTCAAAACTTTCGAAGATAGAGTTGCAGTTTTAGCGACTGGCAAAGATTTTGAGCATTTGCTTGGTGTACCTGTTGCCCTGATAGGCACTAGTGAGCAGATGGTTGAAGTAGTTATTCGGGAAGTGGACCGATTTGGGCTACGCGACAGTACAATCGGTATATCTTTTGATACCACAGCATCTAATACAGGACTGATCCAAGGGGCATGAACCAGATTGGAAAGGGAATTCGGACGAACATTGTTATGGTTGGTTTGCCGTCATCATATCCAGGAACTAATTTTGAAAGGAATGTTTGAGAAGTGTTGTGGCATACCATCAAGTGGCCCTGACGTCCAGATTTTTCGGAAATTCCTATGTCTGTGGGCTTCACTTGATAAGAAGTCATGTACGACAATGCTGGATGAAGAAAGTCCCCTTCAAGGCTTTCTAGAAGAGCAACAAAAGAACAAAAGAAGGGATCGCATGTTTTGCCTATCATTATTAATCATAGTGTCTAGTTTTAATATTATTTT
Organism: Dynastes maya; assembly: GCA_029619315.2. Lineage (NCBI taxonomy): Eukaryota > Metazoa > Arthropoda > Insecta > Coleoptera > Scarabaeidae > Dynastes > Dynastes maya. The sequence continues at coordinate 10,277,129 of JAROYE020000014.1, forward strand.
AAGTTTGTGGTTTCTAGTTTTCCCAATATCCAATGTTTTTGAAATTTTTCAGATATATCTTTTACATCACTGACACTCGGGGCGTAAGCAAAGTCCGCAAAAATTTTACATTTTATTTGTTTGCCTTACAAAATGAAACACCCTAATGTATGTACATACATAAAATTGATTCGATTAACGATATTAGTTAATTTACCCCAATTGTTTTATAATTAAAATGTTCCACATATATAGCAAGTTCAAAAAAATTATATGGAAAATGAAACGAAGACTAAATGCTAGTTTGAATTGGGAGTGAAACATTTGTAAGTCAATTCACTGCCCATTCTCAATTTCTTGTCGATTAATGAAGCGTTGAAAGAGATTCTAGCGTTATGGGGGGGCTATTTTATTGGTTTATTTTCAATTTGTAGGTGTTTAGAAACTCCCTTCCCATTTTTTAAATAAAAAAAGCATTGGTGTATTCTTCTGTAGGCGTGTTAACAAAATGTTCCTTTTTACATTTCCTAAATACAGCTTAAAATAGGTACTAATGTTTTTTTTGTGTGTACAACACAAAAAACGATGTAATTTAAAACCTTTTAAAGATTTTACGATTGGCCGATATTTATTTTTCTATAACATATAAAATATTATGTTTATATACGTTAGGATCGCTTTCATTGGCTTATTTAAAAAGAGGGCGTGTTAACAATCTCTCTGACGTCTGTGGTTGTTTATCTGCAAGTGAGCGTGTTAACATATTCCCTTACTTTAATTTTATGAGATTTCTTAAAAGATAAATTTCTGTTTAATATGCAAACATTTGGTTCTGGTTGTGTAGTAATTTTCTTAGTTTTAATGTATTTATTTTGTTTATTTTTTGGTGTCTAGGTATTTAATTTTTATTAACGTATTAATTTGTGTAGGTAAAAATGTCCGGTCGGTAAAGTAGAGGGTGATAAGATTAATAAGACAGATTAATAAGACAGCAGCGTGTGGCGGGGTTGGAATATAGATTTAGAAGATACAAAAAAGTTATTATTACAGTGCGACCTCGATAATCCGAATCTTCAGTAAATCGGATTCTACGATAATCCGGCCAAGCATTTCAATTCCATTGTGTGCTTTATAATCGATCGTGCTTGACTCTAAATCATGTTAAACTTACTGTAGATATTCTTTGGAGTTTTTGGAGCATCTTTCACTCGGATGAGGTAGTATTCTATTCATTTTTACCATGTAAAGACAGAATCTCTACATGTCCTTCCTTTGCGTTTGTTTTAACATCACTATTGCTTCTTCCTAACGAAAAATTGTTCATAACAACCATTAAATTTAAACTTTTTGTCGAAAGCGGTTGTTACAATTATGTTTTTCGTAAAATATTTCTTATGTATCACCAAACACAATTTTGACAGATAATTACTGAATTAGTACTGAATTAAATCAAATTTCTGCGCAAGCGTAAATAGATGGTGGATGGTTTTTGACTTTTAAATTAGCGCTTTGTATTTGACGTTTTACAAATGATTCGTTTTAAAATGTTAACGAGTTTATTTAATGTAGCTTGTTTTGTTCAATGTAATATTTACGAGAGTTAAAGTAAGGTTGCAAAGATTAAAATAGTGAAAAGTGTAAAATGTTGGCGTTTAAATTATATTCATTGTTTATCAATCGATTATTCGTTCGAAAATTTAAAAATATTTTGAACATAACCTTAAGGCACGAAACCCATTGTTGCAAAGTTCTAATAGTTGGAGGCGGTACAGCAGGTATCAGCATAGCTGCAAGATTCTCCAAATTTCTCTGCAAAAACGATATAATCATAATCGAACCTCAAGATGTCCATTATTACCAATCTTGCTTCACTTGGATCGGAGCCGGCGTCAAGACCCTGCGAGACAGTATAGAAACCAACTTGAAGGTTTTCCCGCAAAATGCAATCTGGTTAAGAGATTCCGTTGTTGGTTTTTGCCCAGGTGACAACGCAGTAGTCCTAGAAAGCGGCCATTTTGTCGAATACGATCTTATGGTGATAGCACTCGGGGTAAAATTGGATTTCGAAAGAATAGAAGGTTTAATTGGAGCTCTAGAGAATGATAGCAACGTGAGCACAGTTTATTCTCCTAAATACGCCGAAAAAACGTTTAGGAGCATCAAAGAATTCGTATCCGGTACAGCTTTATTTACATCACCGAATACTCCAGTCAAATGTCTCTCAGCTCCGTTGAAAATTTGTTATTTAGCGGAGGAACATTTGAAGAAGCAAGATAAACATGGCGATGCAGATTTGACATTTGCTACTGCGGATGAGGGTTTATATCCCATTAAAAGATGTGATGATTTATTGAAGGAAATCGCCAAAAGGAAAAGGATTAACATACACGTCAAAATTAATCTGATCAAGGTTTTGCCCAAGCAGAAGCAGGTTGTTATGGAATGTTTAGGTGAATCAAAAAAGACGCTAACATGGGAGTATTCGCTGTTACACGTCGTTCCTCCTATGAGTCCCCCAAATGTCTTGAAAAATTGTAAAGAACTGGTTGATAATCGGGGCTATGTTGATGTAGATTTATACACGCTAAGACATAAGAATTATCCTAACATTTACGCGGCTGGCGATTGCAGTCCTGGCACCAAAAACAAGACGACAAGTGCTATAAGTATTCAAACTTACACGATTTTTGAGAATATTATGAAGACTATGGCGGGAAAAGAAGCTAAACAAAAATATTTCGGTTATACAGTTTGCCCAATTGTTACTGGCTACGGGAAATGTGTTTTAGCGGAATTTGATTATAATTTGAAACCCTGTAATACTGTACCATTTTGGCATGGTTTCGAAAGCAGATTGCTGTATTGGATTAAGAGATATATTTTGCCGATGGTGTATTGGAATTTGCTTCTAAAAGGATTTTGGAATGGCACTGGAACTTTAAGGAAAATATTCCGATTACAATTTTTTAGTTTACAACGAAAAAATTGAATTTTTATTGGAAACATACTTTTTTTTTGACTTGTCTAAATGAAAGGTAGAAGCTTAAAAACATTTGTAGTAAAAGCCATGTATGAAGAGTACAGGAATAAAACAAGGACTGTCACCTAATGATACTCCTGAGAAAATAACGTTTTTAATTCTATTTCTTTTGCTACAAATTAATTCATTGTTTTTTGTCAAAAAAGTCTCTTTCATGTTGAGTAAAAATACGTACAAATGGTATGGTTTCAAAACATCTTAATCTTTTGCAATTACATGCTGGTCCTTCCTCGTCAGTAGATGATCTTAATTTCTTTGCAACTTCCTGCATCCTGCCCGTTCTTTTTCACGAGTTAAAATGGTAATTGATACGAAAGCTTGGAACTATGAAGTGTGTACATTCCTAAACCTGTAACCTGATTCTTCTTTTCAAAAAATAATGAAGCAATAGTATTTCCAATGTCCAGTTTATGGTCTACTTGATATTTTTTTGGGAAATCATTTTCTTTTAACAATTAAAAAAGTTATTTTTTTAAATCTTGACTTAGGTATCTTGTAGAATGTACTCGGGAATGTTTACAAAACGAAATGGGTAATTAGTGTTTCCTCAAAAGATGGTCCATATAAGCTCATGTAGAAATTTAATACATTTCCTATAATTTTCGTATCTTCTAAAATATTTTGGTTAAACGGAAGATAATCTAGTAGCTTTATGCAAGTTAATGTTAAGTTCTGTTAAACAATTTTTCTTGAGTAGCTTAAGTTACGGTTCAGGCATCATTACGAGTTCGTTATTTTTTTTTTGCATTTATAGAATGTAAGTTAATAAAGCTTAAATTGAAAATCAAGAACCGATCACATCATTTAACCAATGATTTATGAGTAAGAGCTTGAACTTTGTTAGAAGAAGGACGTACGATGGCGTTATGTGGCTAATTTATCTTGCGTTAATCATGAGTCGAATGGTTAGAAGATTCAGGGAAACCGGATCGCACTTTAGAGGACGTGGTTAACGTAGGAAATGAGTCACAAGTGAGAGAGTTGAACGTTTTTCACAACTGCAAGCTCTCATCAATAGGCGAATAATGAGTACAGAACTTGAATAGCCAGTTTGAAGCAGTCAGAAATATCAGAGTTCCTCCTTTAATTGTAAGGAGAAGGTTGAGGGAAGTAAGATTGAGTAGTAGGAGTCCTACAGTTGCGCCATTATTTTTGCAGGACATAAGGTATAACATTTGAGAGTTGCCGGAAATCATGTAAATTGGACAGTTGAAGATTGGAAACGAGTTTTGTTTTTGGACGAGACTAGAGTAAGTTAAAAATCTTCAGATGGTCGTGGAAGAGTATGGTGAAGAACTGGAGAAAGATACCTTGTCTGCACAAGCTCTCAAAGGGAAGCTTTTGGTTGTGGATCAAGAATGTTTTGGGGAGATATTTGCTTTAATGCTCGCTCAGAGTTAATTCCTATTTGTCAAAGGTCAATAAATGTTGAATACTACATAGAGAACATTATTCAGGACCATATAATGCCTTTTGCACCATTTTTAGAGAACAATTTCTTCATACAGGATAATGCGAGATCATACATCGCTGGCCAAGTTTCGGATTACTTACAAGAAGTCTGTATTCAAGTCATGGATTGGCCACCAGGAAGCCCAGAGTTAAATTTGGTTGAGTTCCTTTGGAATGCTCTAAATTTTAGAGCATTCCAAAGGATCTTTTTAGAGTCTAAAAAGATCAGTAAGGAGTCATTTACGGGCTCCTGGTAATCTACAGGAATTAGAGTAAGTCGTTCTTTTCGAGTAGGACAATATTCCCCAAGAAGTAATCCAAAATTTGATAGTGAGTTTATCACAACGAATCCAAGCAGTTATCAGAGCTGAAGAAATGGATCTTTTTAGAGTCTAAAAAGATCAGTAAGAAGTCATTTACGGGCTCCTGTTAATCTACAGGAATTAGAATAAGTCGTTCTTTTCGAGTAGGACAATATTCCCCAAGAAGTAATCCAAAATTTGATAGTGAGTTTACCACATCGAATCCAAGCAGTTATCAGAGCTGAGGAAATGGATCTTTTTAGAGTCTAAAAAGATCAGTAAGGAGTCATTTACGGGCTCCTGGTAATCTACAGGAATTAGAATAAGTCGTTCTTTTCGAGTAGGACAATATTCCCCAAGAAGTAATCCAAAATTTGATAGTGAGTTTACCACAACGAATCCAAGCAGTTATCAGAGCTGAGGAAATGTTACGCGTTATTAAATTTAATTTTTTCTTTTCATTTTTTTTTTGTTTATAGAGTTTTTAAGATTTCCAATAATATCGTTTTGTTCCTGAACTTGTAAATGAATGGAATTTGTAATTTTCTCCATAAGTTTCCATTAAAAAAGAAGTTAATTGATGAACCGATATCATGAATCATCTGCAGTTAAATTGGTTTTTGATGATAAAAAATAATTCATCATTCAAACAATTTTGTAAAAATTACATGCGTTAACTTTTAACATAAATTTATTTTGATATATTACAATATTTTTGAATCGTTTAAATTAGTCTTTGGCTAAAGTACTTAGTATATATTTACGTCTTCAAAAAGCAACTCCAATTTGTTTATGTCTTATGAATAACTTATGTGGCATAAAACAAAACCAATCCAATTATGGATTACAACTATTTTCTACTTACAACTGTGGCAATTCCGGCTGTTGCTTCGGCTCCTGGCACAAACTCAGATGCAATCTTACCAGAATAATTACGTACACGATTACTTTAGACCGTTGAGCGGACATAGCCGCGACTCAGTAAATTTCCCGAGCTTCAGAATTTGCAAGATCGATGAATGGCGAACGAATATTATGGAAAACTAATGTGGTGCTGGTGTTTTCGGGGTCAGTAGAGTCAGTTAGGTGGAAATCAATAACGTCTGGCGCTTTGCGATTACACACAGCGAACGCAGGCGCTTTTTGAATCGCGATTTCTTTACACTTGTTGGTTTGTTTCTTCTATATCGATGTGTTTATGTCTGCTAGTGTGATGGCAATGCGAATTTTTGCTGTTTATGGTACGGTTTTCGAGTGGGAAATGACAAATAACATCTTGTTTCTAAGAATTATGATATACAGAGTTATTCATAAAATAGTTCGATATTGGAGTTGCCGTATAACATTTTTAAAATTGAAATAAACCATGGCCACTCTGTGTGAGTTACTCATAATAAAGCTGAGGAGAATGAAAAGAAGGTCTTGATTCAAAATTCTGTTTAATATTCAGTTTCAGCAAGGTTTTCTTAAAACAAGTTAACAAGTGTCTTAAACAAAGAAATACATCATAAGTATATACAGTACCGTTCATGGAAGTTCGGGCAAGCTGATAAATTATAACTGTTTAGGAAAAAATTTTAAAATTATATAATATACATTTCTGTGAGGAATTATTAAAACTAACCTTTTCTGGAAGCCTTTTACCAATTTCCAGGTAATATTTGTCTATTATAAGACCGTTATCATAAAATATATAATTATGTTGGAAATCCCCAATAATTACAGTGACAATAAAACTTTATAATAATCCCTAGGAGGGTTAGCTGGGGTTACCTGGAAATATTCGTATACCCTTTATAAAGTATTATAACATTTGTAAACGCAGTAGTTCTGAAGAGATTGTTATTGTGAAAGTATCTGTGGTTGTGCAAGTGAAAAATAAAATAATTTCGGTTTGACTGCTTAAAATGACCCGTGGAAAGCTTCTAACTGTTTCAAAACGATCTGCTATTATTACCTTGCATCAGGAAGGGTACGCAGAAAAACGGATTGCGGATAAATTAAAAATAAAAAAATCTACAGTACATGATACTATAGTTCGATTTAAGACAACCGGTGACGTGCAAGATCGTAATCGGCCAGGACCCTCAAGAAAAACGACTCATGCGGAAGATTTACGAATAAAAATAATTAGTGAGCGCAATAGAAGACTAACAGCAACAGAAATTGCTGCAGAATTCAATAATGAGCGAGATTCCAAAGTTTCTGTGAGTACTGTGAAACGTCGGCTGAAAGAGGCTGGGTTGCATGGGCGAGTGGCTTGTCGAAAATCGTTACTCCGAAGAGGAAATAGGCTGAAGTAACTGAAATGGGCACAAGCTCATGGAGATTGGACAGTGGACGATTTTAAAAACGTTTTGTGGACTGACGAATCCAAGTTTGAGGTTTTTGGAAATAGACGGAGAGTTTTCGTACGCAGATCAAGAGGGGAAAGAACGTTACGGGAGCGTATAGTTCCTACGGTGAAGCATGGAGGCGGATCTGTAATGGTTTGGGGTTGTTTTTCCTTAATCGGAACAGGGGACTTGCTCAAAATTGAGGGCATAATGAAAAAAGAAGAATATTGGAAAATCCTGGAGGAAAATACATACCGTCAGGAGTCCGATTAATTGGTCGTGGATTTGAATTTACGCCGGACAATGACCCCAAACATAAATCTAAATTGTGCACAGATTACCTGCAGCAAGAAGAAAATGAAAGAATCCTAAAAATGATGGAATGGCCGCCACAGTCCCCCGATCTGAACCCGATAGAGTTGTTATGGGAAGAATTAGACCGATGTGTTAGGAAAAAGTGTCCAAAATCGAAGGAACATTTGTGGACCATTCTCCAGGAGGTATGGACAAGCTTGCCCAATGAAACATTAGCAAAATTAGTAAATCGGATGCCGAGAATAGTGGTAGCAGTCCTAAAGGCAAAAGGTAGATTTTTCGATGAAAATCGGATTTAAATTATTTGTATTACATTAACTTTTTCTTTTTAATAAATTTGTGTTTGAAAATATGTAAAATCATGTAAGTAAGTACTAGATACATGGCCATTTAATATTTCTCTTATTTTCTTTGACTTCCGTACATTTTTTTGCTTGCCCGAACTTCCATGAACGGTAGTGTTTTTACTTCTTTTAAGCGGAGAAAGAAACGCTAAGAAAATATTTCTTTTGATTTAAAACAGTTATTGTATTACCTTGAATTAAGGCGGAGAGCTTTGATACAAGTAAACGTTTCTCTGCGTGTATAATAAATTAATCTTTTAATAAAGTTTCGTAAAAGGGGGACAAAACACTGAAGACTATCGGTAATACAAGTTGAACAAGGTTAGTTCTTTTTTTTGTTGAAATCAAAAGTGAGCAATTCAAAATTTAATTGGGGAATAAAACCTTAATATAGATTTGTATTCGTAAAGCAATGGGGACTCCCTAATGTATAATTTTTCAGTTCTGATTGCTATGACACTAGTTTTCTTCACAACTTTTCAAAAGTCAGATTTTTAAAGCATTGAACATTGGAGTAAAAGATGATTTTGCGTTTACAAATTACTAATTGGTCTTGGCCACTGTAGTTATAAGTCTGAAAGACATTTAACTAAAGTTCCATGAAAGTTTAGAACAAAAACATTATTAATGAGTCTCGTCAAAATTTTGAAGAAAAACTTGTTGTTGTGGTATCGTAATCGTAACTAGTAAAGGCACTGTACAGATCACAAATATATGGAAGGCAGACGTAGATATTGCTGCATTTTTTTTATAATAATAAGTACAAATATGAAAAAAAAATAATTTTATTAAATCATTTCATCGCCTTTCTTCTCGACATTTATATCTTCAGTAGAGTTTTTCTAGAAAAATATAAAAAAAGGGGAAGCCACGAAGATTCCTGATTAAAGGTATAGGGTAGAGTAGCCGAATATGAGCATCTTAAGGATAATAGCGTTTTGAAAAGTTATGTTAAGGTTTAGCTCAAGAGTAAATGCAGTGTCGTATAGTGCTGGGTTTGGTTTACTTAAATAACACTTCAGCGAAAGTTTTATTGTGTATTTTATGTTTATACAGCATGATGAAAAAAGATTTGAAGTATACAAAACTTTAAACATTAAACAGTTATTGGCAAAAGTCACAAACGTAGGTTTTAGTTGCCTTTGTTGCCAAATCTAACAGCCGCCAGTAGAAGAAAAGGCTTCCCACAAAATATGCAATCTGCATCGTTTTCCTTGTTAGCTGCAAAAATTCTCTTTTTGGGCAAATATTTCTTCTTCCCACTAACAGCTAATTCATTTTTATATGGACTTTCGGCGAGTATAGTAGAATGCGCAACCTTACGTTTGCAGTTCCTCTTCCTATGTTTAACTCAATCGGCGGCATCAGATGTTCTAGAGACTACGGAAATTACTTCTCGAAAGCTTGGTGAAGTCTCATTTTGATTGCTGTGTTTTGTATTCGGCATGGAAGAAGTCGCAACAAAAACTTCCTCTCCAAAAACTTCTGGATTGAATAGAAATATTCCACATTTGTGAAATCCAGAAGCAGCATTTTTGATGGTAGCACCTTTCCCATAAGCCAGCTTGAATAATTCCGGAATTTCTCGTTCCGTTACGATTCTTCCTGGATGCTGAGTCAACCAAGTTGACACATCTTGGTCGTAAAATGTGTTTATACTTTTGAAAACGGCCACATCAGCAAATATTAAGATTTCCCACTTTTCGAAATATAATTTCGTATTAAATGTCAATAGGATATTCTTACTTTTTTTTTTGAATAGCATAATGCATGCCATGCAGGGACGCAACTGGAAGACTGAATCTCTGCTACTCTATGACATTTAACACCACCAACAATTGTACGATATTAAAATTTACTGACAAACAAGACGATTACTTGAACGATATTTAATTTACGAAATTATGCCAAAGATACAACTGAATTTATGCTGTCAATTGTCGCAGGAAAATATTCCTTTAAAATTGAAGATTTAAGATGTGAAGGAAATGAACAAAAGACCCGTTTCACCATGATTGTCATTAACTGGACTGAAAAAAATCTCCTAGTACCCCCATTCCAGCGATAGGAGGCCATAAAAGGAGTTGGAGTTATTGGGAAAGAGCTTGCACCAAAAATCATCAACATAGTTCAGCTGATTGATAGTTATCTCGGAGACCGTTCGTTCTAAATCAAAATCGGAGAGGAGAGGTCCTCAAGAAAGCCAATGTTTCCTGGAGTTCCCCTGGAATTGTACTTGTTATGTACCCATGACATCCTCAAACATCCGGGAACGGAATTGGCGATATATGCAGATGCCGTTGCAGAAACGGGTCATTCTTTACCAGAAAAAAAATGGAAGCTACAGATAAACCCAGCCAAATGCGAGACAATGAGGTGCATCTGCAGAGGTAGAGGAACTGAAAATAACATTTTTGTGGACGGCACGCATCTGCCGTGGAAGATCGAAGCTAAATACCTGGGTCTCGTGTTGGATAAAAGGCTAATTTGGGTGAACCACGTGAAAGAATATTATAACACATGGGCTGAAAAGTCCCGGGCCTGACAAAGAAAACACGTTTTTTTTTTTGTTCAAAATTAGTTTTATTCATCAACGTAATTTCCATCAAGAACAACGCAATCATTCCAGCGCCGCTCTAGCATTTCAATACCACTTTTGTAAAACGATTTATCTTTTGCCTCAAAATATGCCTCAGTTTCAGCGATAACCTCTTCATTCGAGCGAAATTTCTTACCGGCGAGCATTTTTCTTAGGTCTACGAACAGCCAGTAGTCGCTGGGAGCCAAATCTGGCGAATACGGCGGATGTGGGAGCAATTCGATGTTCAATTCATGTAGTTTTGCCATTGTTTTGATTGACTTGTGACACGGTGCGTTGTCTTGATGAAACAAAATTTTTTTCTTCGCCATATGCGGACGTTGCTTTGCAATTTCGGCCTTCAGACGCTCCAGTAACACTATATAATATTCACTGTTGATGGTATTTCCCTTCTCAAGATAGTCGATGAATATTACACCACGCACATCCCAAAATACCGAGGTCATAACCTTTCCAGCCGATTGTTGCGCTTTCGGGCGCTTTGGACGAGGTTCACCAGTTGCTGTCCACTCAGATGACGATCGTTTTAATTCCGGAGTGAAGTGATGGATCCATGTTTCATCCGTTGTCACATATCGACGCAAAAATTCCGGTTTGTTACGTTTAAACATGGCCAAACACTGCTCAGAAGCATTAACACGTTCTTGTTTTTGGTCAACAGTGAGCAAACGCGGCATCCATTTTGAACAGAGCTTTCCCATAGTCAAATGCTCATGCAATATAAAGCCAACACGTTCTTTTGATATCTTTACGATGTCAGCTAACTCACGCAACTTCACTTTTCGATCATTCAAAACGATTTTGTGGATTTTTTTGATGTTTTCTGGTGTTACCGCCTCATTTGGACGTCCACTGCGTTCTACATCATCGGTGTCTCTACGACCACGTTTGAAGTCAGCAAACCAACGTTTTATTGTTGTTTCTGATGGAGCGGAGTCCCCATAACACTTTTCAAGCCATTGCTTCGCTTGAACGGTATTTTTTCCCATCAAGAAGCAGTGTAAAATTAAAACACGAAATTGTTTTTGATCCATTGTTTTGGAAATAACAAAAGTAGCGTCACTCTTAGCACAATAACTCACAAACTAATGAATAGAATATCATGAAATTTTAACAGCTGTCTTTTTAAGGTTAGTACTAACTCCAAAACAGGTGAATGCAATAAAACTAGCGCCATCTATGTGTTAGGCCCGGGACTTTTCAGCCCATGTGTTATCTCCTGATTGGAAGACACAGCGAAGTGGATTTAGGGAAGAAGACACTGCTATGCACCTCCACCATAAGACCCATTATTACAAACGGGTCATTGGTATGATGTACAACGGCTGATAAACATATGAAGTAGTTTGAGGATCTGGAGAGACATCGCGACAGCGCCGTGGTATTCGAAGACACGTCAAAGAACTGGCGAGAAATGCGTACGAGAGCGAGACTCCAGTCATGCAGCTGTCGAACCACATGATCGGCTGCCTCTATTAAAGACAAGCCGAAGAATTGAGGACCATCTACAGGATCTAGGCGACCACGATTAGAGAGAAACGAGAAATTGATCGAATGACTGAAACGGGTTAATATTTACAGATCGAAGCACACTTACAAGAAAATCTCCGTAATCATCGGTAGTTAAAACGAAGCTATCTCTAGAAGAAAAAAGGGAGCATAGATTGCGTCTGCCCTAGGAAAAGGAGAATCAGAGAAAGAGCTCAAAGCCCCCAGAGGAATCTTGACGTTGAACGAGTCGACATACTGAATTTAGTAATGACAGCTACGATCGATGTTGTAAATTATAACATTACTCAGATTACTCTTATCAATAAGATAGGATGGGATTATACACCTGAAAAAAATGAAGCGGAAAAAAAAAACAAAAACGCATTTAATAAAGAAAATAGAGTATAATTTAAATTGTCAAAAATATACATATCATCATTGTTTAAACCGCTCAAACGTGTTTCATAATACAGAGTAAGAATAAATTAATAAAAACCTATCACTACTAAACTCTTATAAAGTTCTTGGAATAATTTTACTTTACTTATCTTCAGACTTGTTGCTAGATTTGCTCCATTCACTATTTAGTACTTTGGTCACAATTGTAACATAGTTACACGATATTTATATGAATTAAGAAGACAAAAAAATATGTATTAATATGAATTATTTATTTATTTGGTTTCTTGTTCTTTGATACGATTGTGGACTTTCCTTTAAACTACATTAAATCCTACTGGAAGCTTCTCACTTATTGGCAGCTTACTTTCGGCCTCATTAAGGGCACGAAGCAGTTCATTCCTTGCTTTGGCACCGCACCACACTATAAGTCCAGCAGCGAGTATGAGCTGTAAGATAAAGAGGAACATCCTATAATATTTTATTTAAAAAGGAGAAAAAAAAATGTAACTTTACAGTTTAGGACATGAGAATGTTTATCTTTGTTTCAAAGATTTAGCATAAATTTGCAATGTAATCAGTGGCGAAACGTCAATGGACTTTGGACTTAGGGTGGTCGCACACGACCGGCGAAACCGCCGGCAAAAGCATCATAAACTTGTATGTATTAGTCTTTCTCAGTGGTTTTGCCGGTCGTGAGTGTGGGTGTTACCCCTGATACAACAAGGCCTACCAGCTCTGACGTCAGTAGGCTGTGATGTATATTGGTTTAGGTAAACGAACAACTACATTTATCGTCTTGACATTTACACGTTCAGCCCGTCTCTTGCGTTTTGAATTAGTTGATCTAAATTATATTGGTTTCATTAAAAACAATACTGTGTAGTGATATTTCCGTACTGTGTGTATCACCAACACAGTACGGAAATATCACGACACAGTATTTTTGTTTAATGAAACCAATATAATTTGGATAAACCAATTCAAAACGCAGAGACGATCTGAGTGTGTAAACGCGTTTATGGCCTACTTCAAAATACGTCACAGCCTGCTGATGTCAAAGCTGGTTAGCCTTGTATTAGCGGTAGTAACGATTTGGTTCATAAAAATCGCGAGATCGTGAGAATTACTTTTTACATTTAAATATAGATCAATTCATTTTCTACAAAAAATATGTAATGTTTTTCCAGTGTTGTATAAGCGATAAACCCTTTTATTAAACGATAAAAGCGTGACTCGGGCGGTCTATTTATAGTACCTTGGCGTAAAAGAAGATATTTATTTTCCAACAGCTACAGATTCAAGGACCGTTGAAACTATAACTGTAAGTTTAAAAAATCCGAGATGCTATTCCAACTCAATTCCTTAACTGTCCGTTGTATTTGACAATAAATGTGAAGATTTTATTGTTGAAATAGTTTTATATTCTTACGTTATTAAGCTTTGTAGTCTCGTTGGTAACGGTGTGGGCGACCTACGTCTCACCAGCAGCGTTGCCAGAAGCAGTGCTAAAGCACTGTTTGTAGTACTTTTTTTAATGCTGCAGTACCAAAGTGCTACTTTTAGAAAACGAATACTTTTTTGTGGGGATGCCGATTTTCTGTCATACATTGAAACGTTCTTTTCTTTTTTATAAATTAATTTATTACACTTCACAACGTTCGTTATGCACGCTTACAAAGAAAAATCATATTCCCGCTTATATTTTTGACTGTCCTCCAATTACACGTCGCTATACAAGGTTCTACCAACCTAACACTGTCGGTAAGCTAGGAATCTTACCATTACATTTGCGCGATCAATTTAATTTAAAATTGTCCACCACAATTTCCTTCGATCGTTCAACTAAAACTTTCGGATGCAGAGGAAATTGTACTCCTATTACGTTCCCTCTTCGTCAAATTTGTGAAGAATATTTACATTTGCGCCTTTTCTCGTAATCATCTTAATATGCATTTAACCCTCTTGCTACCTTAGAGCCGATACATCGGCGTTGTGACTTTTGCGAGAAATACCTCGAGCCGATATATCGGCTTTTAATTTTGAAAACAATTATAACCGGACGCTATCTTTATTTTTAAGAAAAATATGTTAATTTTAAAAAATTTCGTTCAAATTGCATATTTTCCAAGGCATTTTTGGCCGGTACATAAAAAATTGTAAGGCAGTAAAAGGGTTAATATCGTTTTGGACAGGAAACAAAGAAAAAGTGGCTGAAAAAGATATAAATTAAATCTATTATTAATTTGGCTTAATGAAATCGTAAAAAATAGGCGGTTGACTGGTTATTTGAAGAGATCAAATTATGCTTGGGTAAATACATGATATAAATGGAATGTGAAAACAGCAGGTGAAATTAGTATAATTTGGGGATTTTCAGTTCTTTTTTTTGTTTTGCTAAAGTACTTTTATGTTGGTACCCCCGGCAATACTGCTCACCAGTCTCCATTGACGGCATTGACGCTTCGGCACTGGTAGAAATGATTGCTATTTCATGCATGATATATAGAGCAACGCAACTGCGCTGAAAGCCAGTGGCGGACGCATAAAAGTTTACACAAAATAAATTAAATGTGATACGTGCTCAAACACTTTCCGTTTTAAGAGTCCTCCGTGAAATCACAAAGTGGATAATGTCTATTTAATATTTGTAACATTAGATATGTTTCCAAAGTTGTTTCGGCAAAGTGAGTGCGGCGTGAAGAAAAAGTGTTTTTGTATGCCGAAAACGAACGTTCTACATCTAGTGGCGTTATATTTGCGTAAGTAAAATATTCTTTGATTCAACTTAACGGTTCTGTTGACGCACCTTCACAAATTTGTCTTAATGTGCCAAAATCAGAGTCTTTATCTAAAACACTTTCAAACCTTTCTAAAACACAAACATTTCTTGCGTCTTCTATCGCGCATAGCTGTGCGTGAACATGTTGCACTATTTGCAAAGATTCCACTAACGACACCGAAGAATTTTGTAGTTTTTCTATCGCATCCGCTAGTCTCACGTAATTGTTCTGAATAATTTCCAAATCTGTTTTAACTAGACTAACCTGAAATTTCAAGCGGCTTACCTTGACAGCCGCAGCTTCCTTTGGGTCGAATTCTAAAATCACGTTCTTTATATTCTCAAAATATTTAAGATAATAAAATGCAGCCTCTAACCATGTTCCCCAACGAGTAAGAATAGGTTCTGGCGGTTCAGGAATACCGGAGCATAGTCTATGAAATTCCCGAATACGTTTTGGGGATTTTACAAACACAGCTTTTGTATGTGTTATTAGAGCGTCTACCTCTGGATAACATTTTCTGATACTATCTGCTACGAGACTGAGAGTATGAATTTTACATGTAATATGCAACAAGTTAGCACAATGTTTTTTTAAGAGATCGACCTACAGCAAGCATGTTTGCGGCACCATCACTCATAAACATCAACAGTTGATTTGTTGAAAGTTCAAACTTTTCCAATGTATTTAACACCAACATTGAAATTACTTCGGCAGTGCATTGTTGCATTCGTCTGGAAGCTAGTAAAATTGAGGGTGACGGTCGATGTGGTTCCATTGTGCGTACCATTACATTAACCACAGAATGTTTTTTACGATCTGTTGTTTCGTCCACACATAACCACAGTTTTTATCTTGCAACTCCGATTTAATTCTTTTCTCGACATGCTCACGAGCAGACGGCACAACTCTCTGTAATGTTCTCTCATTTGGTAACTTAAAGTCCGAATATTCATTCCAAAACGTGACGTATGCTTTCTTCCTTAGTAAATGAAATGGTAAATTACATGCAATAAAGGTAACACATAAATTAAATTTAAATTTGTCATAATCTCGTGTGGAATATTTCTTTGAAACATGCCCTGCACTATTTACGTGCCGTAGACAATCACTTTTCGACCAACACATTAAATCTATTTTACACACTACACATTGAATTTTAGCGCAATCACACTTTAAATTCGGCATTTCTGCAATAAATCCTCTTATTGTGTCCAACTTTGGTCGTTTTCGCGACGTAGGAAACATTTTCAAAACAAACGTAGAACTACGATATAGTATACGATAGCGTAGATGCATACACAACAGATCGGCTTTCGAGTCGCAGTTATACTGACGCTTATACCGAATTGTCCCGGCCGTGTTTATTTTGTGTAAACTTTTATGCGTCAGCCACTGGCTTTCAGCGCAGCTTGCGTTGCTCTAAATTGATATATCTTGCAGTATTCCCAATATTTTAATTACAAATATAATTTTTTAAATCCAGGGATAATTTATATATCAACCTTATCAGTTAAGTAAGGAATGCTGGATAATTTGATAAAAGATATTACTCATAATTAACTATTGTTTTATATCTAATATTGTGTGAAGAGTAATATTTTCTCAAAATTTTCGTTAAATATTTTATTGTTGAAAGAAAATATGTTCAAATTTTTGATAAATTGAATAAGAAACATTATCAGGAACTTTCTTAAAAACACTTTTGAAGAAATGTTTTTGCAGTAGTGGTACATAATTCCCCCCACATTCATTAAAGTAAATATATCGATTAAAAATGCCATTCATTAATAAAGTTGTCGACTAACCTGTGATCCAGCAAAAATATAAGTACCGGTCGAAAAATGCCTATTATCTATAACATCTTGCATCGATCTTAACGTCGACCCAACGTAAACACCCATGAACTGTCCAGCGAACAATCCAATGCATGACGCAAGATGGTAAATTTTTGTATTAACATTACTTAACTAAAAAAGCAACGTAAAACCAACAAAGCAATCATTCATAAAATAAATACTCACTGCAAATATCGTATTTTGAAAACCAAATGGTATTGGTGTCAACCTTGCCATCAAAATTATTTTAAACGATAACGGTCCCGATATGACACGTAATATCGCAGTTGCAGTTTCATTTTCAATCAATTTCCTTACTCTTTGGTGATGTCCGACTAGTTTTAAGACATTGTGCGCTACAAGGAGTCCTACGTTCGCTCCGATTACAGATAATAAGAATCCTTTGAGGATACCAAATAGGTATCCGGCAGCTCCAACAACCACGATATACCCGACACTTAAAGGGAATGATACGATTATAAATAATATTATAATTGTTGTCGAGATTATCACAGAATCCTGATTCTCTAACCAGTAGAGGATGGCTTTGATGTATTTCTTAAAAAAATACAATGCCGATGCTATCATAAACAAGGTTATTACTAAAATTAGAAATCTTCGAATCGTAAATGGACAAAATTTCTTCGATTCGTTTTCATCTTTCTCCGGGATCTTTTGATTACCAATATCTATGCTGATTTTCATATTATCCCTTTGATGAAGATCTAGTAGAGAGAGGAGTATTTATTATTTTCCTGTTATATATCCATTACCTCAATTTATTTTTGTAATTTCGTGTAACTTATTAAGTAACTGTAGGTTAGATTTGACGTCGCGATATTTGTGTACTCATTGTGCGTTAAGATTTTAATACTTTTTTTTTTATGCGATTGATAAACCCACACCATGCACTAATTTGACTTGCAAATTTAATAAACGTCGTGAAATGTCATCTGAATTTTATAAATTTTTTAATATCGATTAGGATTTTAAATATTTTTCAGTAGGAATCTGCTTTGTTTGTGCGCAATCGGTAAAATAGTATTCTTCAAATTAATGTAAAATTGAAATCGTGAATTCAAACAATAATTATTATTAAAATCTAACAATTAAAAGATATTAGTATTTTTTACAAGATCTATATTTGTGTAAAATGGATAAGTTAATAAAATTGTTTATTTTTCATCTTCCAAGAACATTTTCCAAGGTATCTTAGATTATTGAAGTATAGATGGGGCCCCAATATTTCGACAAATTAAACCCATTTTCCAGAAATTTTTATTTGTAAGGAAATTTTAATTTGATTCCTAATATAATTAATTATATTGGATTAGAATAAGAAGGAATTATTCAAATATTCAAATTATGCTTTATTCATGTTGCCAGTTTTATTGTGGATTATTATTTATTGATAGAGTTGCTATTTTTTAAATTCCACTTGTTGCATCGTTTATACTGTGTAACAATGTACTAACTTCGTCCACGACTTGCACTGATTCTACCAACGACAATCCAGAATTTTGCAAATTTTCTATCGCGTCTACTAACCCTTTGTAATTGTTGCTAATATTCTTTAGATGTGTTTCAACAGAAATATCGAGAAATCCCTTCTGGCTCATCCTAATAGCTCTAGCTTCGGCAGGGACGAATTGCAAAATAACGGATTTGACTTCTTGAAAATGTTCATTATAATAAAAAGCGGCTTTTAACCACGTTCCCCAACGCGTAAGAATGGGCTGTGGTGGTTCTCGAATACCAGGGCATAACCTGTGGAATGCCCTAGTCCTCTTAGGACTTTTGAGAAACACTTTTTTTGTGTTTGCTATTAATGCATGCACCTCCGGGTAACACTCTCGAATAGTTTGTGCCACAAGATGTAAAGCATGGACTTTACACGTAACATGTAAAAGTCCTTCACACTTTTCTTTAAGGGAACGGCCTACACTACACATTGTTGCTGCACCATCGCTCATGAACAACAACAGTTGACTGGTTGACACTTGAAATTTTTGTAACGTTTCGAGAACTACGGCCGTAATTGCTTTACTAGTACACTGTTTTAATCTTCTGCTGGCTAATAGAATTGCAAAATTTGGTTTAATAGGATCTAATACGCGCACTATTATATTCAAAATAGAATTTTTTTTGCAATCTGTCGTCTCATCAAGACATAGCCACAGCTGTTTATCTTTTAATTCGGCTTTAATTCGATTTTCAATGTCCTCACGTATTCGTGGAATATCTCTCCGTAACGCTGTCCGAGATGGTAGTATCCACTCGGTATTGTATGTACCCCAGAATTTTCGAAATGCTTTTTTATCAAGTATACGAAGTGGTAGACCACATACCATAAACGTTAAAAGCAATTCTAATTGAAATTGACGTTGTTGTGACACACCATTTCTTTTATTTCTGTGGTGTGCGCTATTTATATGTCTTTCACAATCACGTTTGCTCCAGCACAGTAGTTTCTTTTTACAAACTTTACAGAAAATTGTACTCCCATTGTAGTGTAAATCCACAAATTCACTAAGAGATTTATTAACTTTCGTAGGTAATGGCCGTTTATTTTTAATAGTTACGTTAGACATAATCACTAAAGCGAGCACACCGACGCTTGTTTCTAGTATGCCACGAAGTGGTGCAAACGTAACATCTGCAGACTCGTCATTTGTTGATGAATAGAGCGCGTCATCCGTAAATGAATAAGCGCGCTGTTAGTTCGTAGCCGTCGATGAATGAACTTTTTTTTTGTAGTGGCCCACTGTGAACAACGTCCTATTTATCAACGAACACCCAAACTGCAGGTGTATATTTGCGCGTCTTCACGACGTAATAGACAGTGGTTTTGGTCCTCGTCCTAATAATTACATATTTAAATTACCTATGTTTACATACATATATGCGCCCGGCAGCCTGATTGCGAACCTGACGCGTGGCGCTCTTGGCCCGCTCTACAGATGAATATGTCCTTTATTGTTGGAACTAACAATTTAAATCACCCGCGAAATTTCAAAACTACCAATTTTATTTATTAGTGTTACCAGTGATGTCAGATCTCTCGATAAATAATAAAAAAAACTCAGGCTCTAGAGACATCAAATCTCACGGTTTTAACATTTAAAAAGATCATTCGGTTGTAAAATAAATATTTTTTGAACCTACACGAAGTTACTAATTAGAGAGTTTATCATTTAAATATTGTTACATTCAATATTATTACATCATTACATTTCAGGATCGTTTACAATTAATGAGCGACGGTTTTCTGCAACGTAAAGTATTTTTATACTTTAGTAAATTGATGGGGAATTTCCGAGATGCTCTCGAATTTTGGTAGCTAAATAATGTACAGTGTCACACATACAATCTGCATCATATGGGAGAAATTTTGATTCATGGTCGATCAATATTTTGATTTTGCCATTTGATTTTTGCAAATTTTAGTAGTAGCTCCGACAATAAAAGACATATTTGCTAATTTATTAACGTAATACAGACGTGTAGACTAGTAATCACGTGACTTTTTTATCATGAAATTTGAAAGCATGGTTTTATTTTTCAAATATTTATAAAATGTTAAAGGAAAAATTTGCTTCCTTTTTATTTTTTCTTAATTAGTTATTTGTACAAACTGCGTTGCAACTTTAGAGTTACAGTTGCAAGTTAATGCAGAGTTTTTTAATTACTTAAAAAATCTGCTTAAAATAACATTATTATAAAATAAACATATAGTAACAAAAATACATTCGATTGCTGACTTTGTATAAAGAAATAATTTTATTCAGAGTTGGCTTATTTCAATTACGAAAAAGAATTGGTCAAAAGATTAAAGTTATTGTAGGGTATTAAAAATTGGCAAATTCGTAAAAAATTAAAAAGCAAGCAATTTTTTCCTTTGCCCCTTTATTAAAATTTGAACAATTAAGCCAGATTTTATATTTTTCTCCAGTAAATGTCAAATTTTACAGTTAAAAAAGGTTATGTGTATACGGCACCGTTTTTTAGGCAAATATAAAAAATAAATAAAAAAAGATAGGTAAAGTAAAATATTACGTTATATTGATCAATAAAAAAATGTCTATGTGATGTGAACTTTTTATGTGACACTGCATATGTGAAAAAATAATCCGAATCTGGATAAAAATGGGATAAAACAACATAAGTTCCTTAAGCCTTTGTAGAGGGCGCTGGTACAGGTGTTAATAAGATTTTCGCAAATTTGTATTTTATTTCACTTTTATTTTAATACCTTAAATTGTTGCTTCTACATACTTTTTTAATCTTTTTTGTAGAGAATGAATTGATCTATATTTAAATGTAAAAAGTAATTCCCACGATCTCGCGATTTTTCCGAACCAAATCGTTACAACCGCTAATACAAGGTCAACCAGCTTTGCCAACAGCAGGCTGTGACGTATTTTGAAGTAGGCCATAAACGCGTTTACACACTCAGATCGTCTCTGTGTTTTGAATTGGTTTATCCAAATTATATTGGTTTCATTAAAAAAAAAATACTGTGTAGTGATATTTCCGCACTTTGTTGGTGATACCTGTAATGTTTTCCCAGGCTTGTATAAGCGATAAAACCTTTTCCGAAACGATAAAAACGAGGCAACCTAACCTAACATGGCGTCGGTTGTTTTCTATGTTTTGTTTGTAAGCTACAGTTTGTAAATAAAACAAGATATTATTTATTTTTCAACAGCTACAGATTCAAGGACCGCCGAAACTATAACTGTGAGTTTAAAATATCTTACGTTTAAAAAAGATGCTATTCCAACTCAATTCCCTAACTGTCCGTTGTATTTGACAAAAAACGTGAAGATGTCATTGTTGAAATAGTTTTATATTCTTACGTTATATTAAAAAAAAATATTTTTGAACACGAAGAGATGTTTTTAAATGTATGTAATAAACGTTCTGTTTTAATACAATATATTTTAAATTATATCACCGAACGTAGCTATTTTGGATACTGATATATGTAAATGTCATATTCGCAGCAGTGAACGTATTGCAACAATTATAATAAACTTGTACTGCAAGTACCCTACTTAAAAATGATTGTGGGAAAAGTAATGATAGATTAAGTAAAACATCACATAATGGGAAAGATAGATTAAGTAAAACACCAGATAATAGGAAATTAAAGACCCCGATTAAATAGCATGTCTGTAAATTTTCTCGTTAAATTGAACAAAATTTCGAATAAAATTGCAATTACTGTATCATTTCAACCTTAGTTTCGTCCAAATATATGTACAATTACAAATAATAATAATTTGTCGATTAAATATCAACCACAAATACATCTTTCACGAAAACAGTGCTCGGTTACGTGCCTGGCTTTTGCTTTGAAACTGCGTTTTTCCAAAATAAAATCGAGTCGAATCAAAACTCAAAAAAGAAATGCAAAAAAACGATTCCTTTACCGTTTAGGCTAATATCCTGCATGGCGATACATCACCTAAACAGCGTGACGTCATCGAAGAGCGGGGAGGTCTTCTAGTATCGGTGGTAACGGCGGAGACCTTGTTATAGCGTAGGTAGCGGTACTACCACTTATTAAATAGGTATCTATACGAGGGTAGTTTCAAAAGTTTAGGTAGTTTTGGGGTAATATATGTAATAAAATACTTTCTTTATATAAGAGAAATTTACTATCATATTAACAAAATTACATTTACAATACAAGTTATTTATTAGTTCATTTTCTCATGATATGTTTGACAAAATATAGGTTCTTCTTTTTCGTATTTAATCTTTATTTCTTTGAAATTATAGTAGTTCGTTTCATTTCACATAAGTACATAATACGTATTTTTAACAATGTGTTCCTGTTTTTCCCCTACTATTTCTTTTTCTGTACGATCCAAATACAAATCCATCATTCGTGTTTTTCTCTTTACATCGCCCTATTCTTTTGTCTTATCTTCTAACATTACAGAGTTTAGGGTAAGTTTTGAGTGTAATTACAAAAAGTTTCAAATAAAAAGTTACTAAAAATATTTACATTTAATGTTATCAATATTGTTACACCTGGATTGTAAAAAAGTCATCTTTATATAACAACTACGATATAGGGATTCCACTTTTTTTTTTAATTTAATTATATTAGTTTTATGTATATTATATGTTATTTACCTAAGAGTTAATAATAATGTTTTATGTAATTAATTTTTTATTTATACTTTAATTATGTCCTATACAATACATAATATGAATTATTGTTAATTGTGTGAATGTTTATATACAGGCTGTTTATTTATTTATTCATTCAATTCTTAAAGATAAACTTCCTGTATATTGGTGTTAATAAAAAAAGTATTGTAAAAAACATTGGGTTAGTGCATGTAAATGAATACATTTAAATTGAAAGTATATATAAAAAAAAAACATTTACAGCGTGATTCAAAAAAATCTACAGTGATGAGTTTGTAAGAAATAATTTCATCTTAGGAATCTTCTTTTTTGAATCACACTGTATGGTTCTTAAACCAAGATGGTGATATGAAAAATCGCTGCTATTCAAAAGAAATTAAATAACGAATTTATTACCTTTTTTCTTTGTTGTAAATAAAATTAGTTATTGGTGTTTTTATGGCTTTCTCAATAGCAGAAGAAATCTTTTATAATATTAAAATAAAGCGAAGGCGTTTGACAATCAATGATATTCAACGATAGGTTCTTGTATTTTATTTACAATATTTTTGTCACTAATTGTTAAAATGAAAGGAATATTAGCATTAGCACCATATCAAAAGAAATATGCGTTACAATCTCAAAATAACCAGTCATAATCTGAAACAGCATTTTAGTAACCGAGTTCGTAATTCTCAACAAGAAAAAAAAAACGGTTTTAATGATCAATGAATGATATGTAAGTCATTGGAAATCATAAGACACTTCCAAAATTAATCGAAAATGTTTTTTTTTTTAATGTAGATGGCACTGTAGTTGACAGTTCACATACGAATGAATATATTAACGTATTCTGGAATCAATGTTGCCAACCGAATTTGTTCCTTTTAAAATTTTGATTTGATTGCAATGACTATATAAAAAAAAAATAAAAATATAAGGTAATTGGATTGTTTGGAGTATTGCACATTAGTAATAACATTTCTTTTTCTCAATTTAAGAACGTAGAACAAATTAGATTAAACGACGGTACTACTTATATGTTTATTTTTTTTGTTTCTAAAATTATATACCTACTCATTTTTATATTTTAAAACATTTTTTGTCCGTTTAAAATGATTTATGCCTTTTCGTTTGTTTGAGTTCTTTTTAATTCTTTGATGTTGGTCAAATGAAAATTATACGAAGTTAGACAAAGATAAAAGTAGAGTTGCTCGGACAGTTCTTCGCCGGACAAACTTTGCTCGGTTCCGGTTGCGCCCTTAGCCATTTTCCGTGACAGTGCGGTGCCGAGAATGCTGACCATCTCGTCACGTGACCTGCCACTCCGTGTCCCTGACAGCGCCAATCTAAATTCTTGCGTAATGCTTCCGATTCACATTTAACACAGATGCGTTCCCCTGAAAATGAAGGAAAAATGTTTTTTTTTTCGCTTTGTAAAATGGATATGAAATAAATTTGTATAACACGATAAAATAGGTTTTTTATTTATTTCTCTGAGAGTAACATGTCATTCTAAAGTTGTATGTAGGTTTTTTTTTTTTTAAACAAAGAAAAGACCTGTTGATTATTTTTCGTAAGTATTTGTTTTGGAAAGGAATTTTGCATAAACTTGCTTGCTAAAACTGTGGAATTGTTTTTTGGAGATTTGTAAAAGCTTATTTAATAAGACACTTGTCACTTAGTAACTATTTCATAGAAATCAATGAGAGGCATTACATTGTTTAGCAACAAGGAAAAAGGAAAATTTTTTGAAAATAATGTGATCGTTCTATTCATAAGAAAAAGAAAACTGGAAGGATTGATTTCTCCAACACATCTTGGTGAGCAATTATACTTCTCTATAGTGGTAAAGTATCCAAGAATCTTACTTGAGAAGACACTCTCCTGGAATCCTCATCTGGATAAATTAATTCATAAAGCTAAAAGATGAATAATATAAAAAAAATTAAAACTTTGCAGATAGGAAACTGAAAAATGCAGAGAATAAAGGTATCAAACATTTTGTTTGCTGATGATATCGTGTTACTGGCAGAGTCGGGACAAGACATACAACTTGAATATCTTCAATGAAGAAATTGCAAAGAAACACAAGAAAATAAATATTAACAAGACGAAGTCCATGATAATAGCAGTTGGAAATAAAATACACAACATCAAAATAAAAAATATTAGAATAGAGCAAGAGAACCAATTTAAATATCTGGGAACAATCATCGAAAGCAGCGGAAAGTTAGACAAAGAAATAAGTGAAAGAACGAGTACGGCGGGAAGAATACTGAATAGTTTAAAGTCAATCTTTTTCGAAAAGAAAGAATTTCCGAAAGATCTTAAAGTAGAAGTTGTAAAAAAGTGGTAACACCCACACTTATACATGGATGTGAGTCATGAACCTTGACGAATAAAAATATCAGCCGTCTAAATACAACGGAAATGAGATTCCTCAGAAAGATCGAAGGCAAAACTAGAAGAGATAGAATTAGGAATGAAGTATTTAGAAGAGAGCTTAAAATAGAACCAGTAGAGCTGAAGATAGAGTAAAGAAGACTAGGATGGCTAGGTCATATTCACAGAATGCAGGGAGATTGATTCCCGAGACAAGCATATGAAGCATGACCTATAGGTAAGAATAAAAGAGGAAGACCGAGAAACAGATGGCAGACCAAAGTGAGAAAAGCAACAGCCGAGAAACATAGAGTGCGCAATGGTCCACAACATGGCGCAACACCGAAAGAATTGGAAGATAAAAGTAAACTCACCTCGACAGTCCTGCACTTAGCGATAAATGAATAAAGGACTAAGTAAGTAAGTAAGCTAAAATATCTTTTAGGACATCGTAGGTTTTGTGGTAAAACTTGAATAATGTTCCCTAAAAGCATGTATTGGCTGTATATATCAGTTGTTCAACTTATGATCGCAAGACGGCGACGTTGTCTACTGGAAAAACGTCCAATAGGTTGTAGCCAGAGCTAATTTTACCTAGTTGCAAAGCTTGCTGCTGGATTTTGCTTCCTTTCACATATTTCTAGAAAAGGAAGCAATGCCAACTGCTTACAGATACTGGCATTTTGCGGTCAAATTACCACTGAACATGGTTTACGTTAGGACGGAAATCCTCGACAAGGTTCTTGACGAGGGGGTCTTCTCTACGATTTTGAATTAGACTTTATATCGAGATGGCTCTAAAATGCACACCAAAGTCAGTGAATTTGTAAACCGCTAATTGAACAGTCATGTAGTCTGGGAAGATTATTTCAAGCAGATGTACATATTTGCTATCGATGTGGGTGCCGCGATGATCCCAAACAGAGGTGTCAAATACAGGTTGATAACATTTTTTCCCGACTGTCAGTCTGCATTGCGAATTCTCCAGGTGAGACTTCCTCCGTATTCGTAGCTAATTGCAGAAACAATCTCAATATTCTGGGTAGAAATAATAAGGCTACCTTCATTTGGGCACCAGGAGACACCGGCATTGATAGCAATGAAGTGGCCAATGGGGTAGAATGGAAGATGAGCACATTGCGTTGGGTGCAGAGCCATTAATTGGCATACCTTTAACCGCTACCAAAATGCATGTTACGAAATGGGTCGAACAAGAAATCTTGCGAGCTTGGGGTGACTCTACCGGTCTAGTTCTTGCGAGGACATTTATGGTGCCCAGCCGAGACAGAGCCATGAAGCTTATAGAACTTGAGAAAAAGTCTATCAAAGCTTTATCCTCAATCTTTATCATCCATACTCGAACAAGGAAACACTTTCACTGAATGGGGCTCGCTCAAGAGGAGGGGTGTCGTCTATGCTTAGAAGAGGAGGAAATAGTTGAGGACATAATTTGTGCATGGCCCCGCCAGCTGCAGAATCAGATTTTGTCTATTTGATGAGGCTTTTGTAACGTCTAAGGGTCTGAGAAAGACCTCGCCGAATGAACGAATGAACTGCTGGAATTTGCCTTCCCTGGTTGTATATTTTGTTCCTTTTGCATTTTAAGCTTGTAATTTATATAAAAGCGTTTCACCCTATGTATGAATTGAAATAAGGAAGGTCTTGTATTGTCTATAATGTCACACTGATATCTTGTTATGCAGTACCAACCTCTCATTGACCAACTTATGTTTTACTCATTGTTTGAATTTGACAGAAAAGAAAAGCATTGCAAATTACGTTATTTAACCCAATAAAAACGAAATTTGCAATGTTTTTACATATTACGTTTTCAAATATTTTCGTTGGCCGAGGAAAAATTCACACCCTTCCCTTTCCACCGCATTCCTTGTATCTCCCTGTCGCCATCGTCATCTTTTTAATACTACATACGCGGATATTCTCTGCAGCATCTCTTTTCTAATAAAAGATTTAATGAACTCGGGGTCCTTTATCTGCCGCCGGCTGGCCTCGTTCGCAGCAGCGGTTGATTATATATTTCAAAAACACTCCAGCAAGTTGTGGCGCGCCGAACGGTCATTTGCAGTAGGGCATTGAATGGTGGAAAAATCCTTTTGTGTTGGAATCTGAGCGCGGATCCATTATGACGACTTGCAGACGGTGGAAGATGCAGAACGTTGGAACTATCTGTATGATGCGACGCTTTATTAATAGTACGAGAGATTTGATGTCTTTTATTGGTCGTGTTTTAGGTACATTTTGGGAAAAGTATGTTTGAAGTAATAGGGAAAATGTTTTGGGGAAGAAGGAATTATTTTGTGTGAACGTAAAGTTTGTCGTTATTAGAGAGGCCCACATCTTGTGAGTATACATCGAGCGGCAATGAGTAATCGATATCATTGGCGAAACGGCCATTGGTTGAAGAAGCGTGTAAAGTTTGTGATATTCCTTTGATGAGCAAAAAGAACACAAATAAAAAAATTGGAATGCCATTGACAACTGATATATTTGTCAACGATATCGTAATCCAAATCCTAAGAATTTGATAAGGAATCAAATACAGATTTTAATTCTTACTCTACTCAAGTCACACGTCACACTGTGGCCAATGAAGGAAACTTTTTGGAAAAAAACCTTGTAATTTCTAAACTCCACGGGCTAGATTAATATTTTTTTTATTATGTTTGGTAACAATTAGAGCGAAGTAATTGTCTCTGCGATACATAGGCGTTTCATCAGAGTAGCGGGCTGTGTGCAAAAATCGATTCTTGCTTTCTCAGCGTCCGCTTGTATATTTTTCGTTCAGTTTAGGAAACGAGAGCGTGCGCTGTGTTTTGTGTTAGATGTTATTCGTTAAAAATATATAATTATTAATTTAAAATTTGTAATGTGAACAAGGCTAAACAAACGATTCTTCACTGGCACAGTAGGGGGGAGACCGGGGTAAAATGACCAATAGGGGTAAAGTGGCCATTGGCGTGTATTCGCTGGAAACTACTTCAATCTAGTGGCGAGCTTGAGAACTAACTTCTAGAGAAGCCATTGGTTTTCTGTCAAAGCGTCAGTGATCAGTTCGTCAAATTGTTTTAACAAATTTTCTCAGTTTCACAGTATTGGTATAAAGCAAGTGACTAATTTTATTTTCATTGTATCATCATTAATTACTGAAACAATTTTTCAATTGAGAAAGCTGAAAACTCTGTCTAATTATCTTTAGAACATTATTAGTATATAATGAATTAGAAAGTTCTGCCTTGAAGGCAGGGTGTGGTTTAGTGCAATGGTGTCTAACCATTGGGGTAAAGTGGCTAGTGCCTCCGATCGCTGCTCAAGTTAAATTCTTAGATTATTTTAACATATTATATTAACTGCAGAGCTTTTATTTACTTCCTTATATTTAGGAAAACAAAAGTATTGCTCGAAATTATTACTTTATTTATAAATTTCTGCAAATTTTTTTTATAACTTTTTTAAATCTTTGTATTACTTTACAAGCAACAAGAAGAAGAATAAAAAAAAGGAGAGGATGACATTGAAAAATCTCCAGGTAAAAACAAAACATCGAAGAGACTGAAAGAACAAATTCAAAATTTAAAATTGTTTGAACAAAATTTTGAAATAGATGAATGTTTTTATTGTAACGAGAGTTATTCAGAATCAGTAAATGAAGGATGGATACGACGTTCCGGTTGTTACAAATGGGCGCATGAAGCGTGTGCTGGATGTAACGAAGATGATGACGATTTTGCTTGTAAACATTGCAAGTAAATTTAAAAAAAAAATTCTTTTTGCCAGAAAAAATATTTCATATTAATATTGATTTATAACTAATTAATTGTTATGTAAAAACATTGAAAATAGATCGATTGGTGTGTGTTCATGAAATAAAACCATCGAAGTTACTATCACTAATTTCATTATAACTTTCTAATGATAAAGTATATACATATATTAATGGATGACTACGTTTCACTTCTAGGAGAGTTGAGAGTAGAATCTGTTGTGTGAATATTGAAATGCAGCTTCATCTCTAAGTATATAGTTACATACATAATACCAAATGCGTCCATATGGCGTATAGCTAAAATAGGGGAAGTAGAACAATACGGGTTATATATGGTTTCTTAAGGCCTAAGAACATGGTCAAATAGCTTCTAAGAAAAGAGACAAACGCGAAGGAAACAAAATATACAAATCTTATCCTCTAGACCATCCAGAAAACTATGCAGCGAGTCGCATACAATATGCACACATGTTAAGAGGAAAATAGAAAGTACTAACCACTACTGTACTTAAAATCTAAGAAATAGAAAGGAAGGGTATCTATCATAATTATACAAATATAGGTTGATTTTGTATGTAAACGTATTTATCATTTCTAGATTTCTTTTCGGATTATTTTGCATTACATGGGGTAAAGTGGCCACTCTACAGAAGTTGAAAAAAATAAAAATTGCAATAATGCTTTTCAAGATAGTATTGATATATTGATGGTTTTTGATTCCGCACTAAAGAAACTACATGGTTAATACTTTTTAAATTGTATTTCCTTTTAAATAAGTAAGCTAAAAATCATTTTGTCTTAGAATGGCCACTTTACCCCAGTCTCCCTTAAATAAGCTTGTCTGTGACTTTCCGTATTTGTTCTACGACGGTGCTAAAATAGGACAAGGGGGACTGTAACAAATATGTAAATACTGAAGAACCGAAATAGAAAAGAGGGCGTGCCAACGAGAACTGCCTTTATTTTCGATTTACTTGTTACCCGTAATTTGTCACTTTGCTTATTCAAAAAAGAACCGTTACAGAACTTTTAGTATAAGTACAACCCCGAGTTGAAGTTGCCAACTACGAAAACGGCACGTAAATTTACATTAAAAAATCAGTTGCTTTGGTTATGTGTTGACGAGACAACAGATTGTAAAAGAAACTAGCTAGCAAAAGACTGGAAAAGTGTACTGGTGCAGCAATTGTGAGGGTGATACTTAGAACGTACCTAGTACCCCTTCTATTTTGAAGAGAGTGGAGTAGTGGTAACAGTTACCTCAAATCGGTATGTGGATATGATCAATACAATTTTTCTCCCACAACTGCAGAAGCTAAACTTGCAAGAAGGCATATGGTTTCAGCAAGATGGGGCTACTGCTCACACATCAAGGATATCGATGAACCTGTTGCGGAACTTGTTTCCAGGTCGCGCGATTTCCAGGTTTGGAGATGTGCCCTGGCCTTCTCGATCTCCTGACCTTAACATGTGTGATTTTTTTTTGTGGGGATATTTGAAGGAAAAGGTTTATCAACATAAACCCCGTAATTTGATTGACTTGAAGGCGGCAATTTGTAGAGAGGTGGAATTGATCACAGAAGAGACACTGGAACGAGTGTGGAGGAGCTTCAAGGACATTGAAAATTGCATCAGGGAAGCCGGACGTCACCTTCCTGACCTCATTTTCGCTACATAAAGTAAACGGCGTATCCCAACAAACATGTTAGATAAATTGGATAAATTTTTTTTTTAAATTGATAGTGTTTTGATTTTTTAAAAAAGGAAATGTTCCTCGTGGTCACCTTGTACTTATTGAAGTGCACACCTATGCCCCGCAGAGACATTGCCTTGCTTTAGTAATAAGTGAACTCTACTGCGTATAATTTATTTATCATTTTCTGAGCACAACAATGTTGTATTTTGAATTAAAGAGAAAAATAACACAATTCAGAAGTTTGTTTATTTTTTATAAAAAAAATGGATGAAGGAAATAAACTTAAGAGGGTCATTTTTAATAAAAAAATAGATAAAGAAATCATAAAATCGTTTTTTATAGCCCTGAAACTTATGTACTATTAACAAATTACAACATGACATGTACCTATAATCTGCTTATTTACAAGAGAACAACTCATAATTACCTTCTTTTAACGCACTAAACACATGTTCCTTTCTGCACGCTTTGGACGCTTTCAGGACCTCGAACTCAACGCAATACCTGAAACAAGTAACAAGACGTAAGTTTAGAGAATCTAGGCTATCAACTACAAACAGGAAATTAAAAATTATGGTGCATACAAAGCGGTCCCGTTTTTCCTCGTACATTTATATCGCTGGGCGCTGGATTATTTCCATAATTCCGTCTTTTATATGCGCGATTTCAATTAAAAATCTTTCCTTCCCTCTACCATTTCCGCCTCTTTAAATATTGGTATAAGTTTTACATCTACGCCTCTTAAAATATAGTCTATGGATTCTCTAGGTTAGATAGTTCTTGTTTTTTGTTTTTTTTAATTATTATTGCGGAAGGGAAATCAAGTGGGAAACTTGCTCGTTTTCTATATTAAATCTCGTTTGAGATCTATTAATTCTTTTTGCAGAGGATCTATATACAGTGGCCGCCAAAAAGTCGGTAACAATAGGAAAAAATATTGAGTTTTTTGGAAAATCGAGTCCTGATGATAAGAGGTGTTTGAATAAGGGTTACTAATTAGTCAAATACGAGGTGTGGTAATTAAATAACCGGACTGGTGCTACTATCGGCAAACAGCGAGCACACCACGGCAGGTTTTAACATGTCTGTGCTTGTAAATGCTTTTCCTACCCTGAGCTTGATGGGCACGGTTGTACGTCGCTCAGCCTCGCTGTAGCAATCGTCCGTTCAAGTCCTTATGCTAGCGTGTGGAATCTCTTGGAAGGGCGCCAGCGACAAAATAGGCGACATCTAGATGATATAATTTTCCATATATGAATTTCCAATAAATGTAGTTTTAAGTTAGTTGAGAAAACTGATGATAGGGGAGCAAAATTAGAAAGAAAAGTGTAAAACTCTCTGAGACATTTCTTTCTTCATATTGTAATCAATATTAACCTTGCGAGAATGTTGAAATTGCTGAAATGTAAGTATCTGAGTTCGTGGAACTCACAATAGTAAAGGTAAGACAGCAAAACCGTAGGCCCCGCGTCAATGCGGTGTTTGGTACGTAAAAAAACTTTACCGGAGGTTGGAACACCTGTGGATTTGGTACTACTTCTAGTAGTGTCGGGTAATGGTTATAGTAATCGATGCTTACAAGTAGGAGGTGTATTCTATAATCTAGGGCTTCGCCCAGTAACACAATAACATCAACAAAAGAAGTAACAATAGTAGCCTGTTGATTGAGATCATCTTGCTTGCATATTGCATCAGTTTGTAAGACAGCAAAGTACCTATTTAAATATAGTTTTCAACGTATTACTTCACTTCCTCAAATATTGAAATAAATTCATTCAATTTACGAGCTTTTAGTATATCACAGACGTTAAAACTGTTTTTATTCCACACACTGAAAATTTGAAATAATGTTTCCTTAACAACCGTCGTTTATCACCGGATTTCTTCCAGATTTCACATCAGCGTTTCACGATCGCAGCGTTAGAAAAGAGATACCAAAAAAAGAAAAAAAATCGACGAACATTGGTAAATATTCCCCCATCATTGCGAAACGGACCCTATTCACAGGAATAAGCGAACTGAAAGTTCCGAATCCGGGGAAAGTGGGCGTCGTACAGGGCCAATAACGCCAGTGGAACGATTCCATCCGCGTAAACGGTTACTTAACCGGTCGAAACGATATACAAGATTAGACGGGCTTCGCCTGCAGCTACTCGAAAAGATCCCGTTCTGACGTTTTCTTTTCGGTAAGCGGGCTGATGGGACGGTTTTCCGGATGTACGTACGTTACGCCACGGTTGCGGGGGTTAGGAAGATTGCAGATTTGGAGATGTAAGGATGCAGAAAATCTTATTTTATTGTCGAAGAGAGGAGACACGTCGATTATGAGTTTGTAAAGGGATAAAGATATGTATGGGGGAAAATTCGATTTTTCTACGAGTTCTTTTTTAGGAATTCCAAACGATTTTTTTTAAATTGCTTCTGTGGAAAATGTTGCATGGAGTACTATTTTAATGTGAATTAGAGGAGGACAGGAAAACCTTACATGCAAGCTGTAAAGATTTTCTAAGATTTGTGGTGGATCTGTTGATTCTTATTTTCAAACTCCAATTATTATGGGTTATCTTTCTGTAATAAATAAATAAAAGAAAACTATGGAGTGATACAAGGTTCAAAATTAGGGCCTTTATATTCCTTACACAGAAAAATATCCTTTAAAGATAATTGCAACAATGTTGTAAGTGGGAATGATTACACATTATTTGATTTTTATTTAAATTGTTTCTATTTTAATATATTTGACCGTGAAGGGGGCTGTTTGATTGAATGTGCAGGATTAGGCGGTTGTAAGGCAAGAAAAAACCGTTGTTGTCCAAGATCAAAACAGAAAGAACCGTGTAGAATGGGTAAAAAGACACCAACAACAATAAAACAAAAACAAACGCAACTACTACATATATTAATAATATTTATTAACACAGTAGTCGCGTTTGGCTTTCTCTATTGTTTTTTTTTATTATTGAATTTCTTAGATTTATACGTTCGCGTTAGGTCAAGATTCTGGGAAACTTTAATAAGGCTGTACAAATCATTAAGAGTAAGTTTGTATCAAGAGCATTTATTAATTTAGAATTCTTGAAATGCATATTATTTATACCTACATTATTAATTGCATTTACCTTGTTTAAAACAGTACGACATATCCGTACCTAATGGAGTAAATTATTCACATTGCTTGTGATTTTAAAAAGGCTAAAGTAGAGGTTATCTACAGAATAATGTTGAAACAAAAGTGAATTTAGTGTGGAAGTACACATGAAAAAAGTGCCTAGAAACAATTACCAAGATAATGTTAATAATAAAATAGCTCATGGTGTTGATGCAATCATTCCCGGCAAAAATAACGCGAGAAGAGCAAAGCGTTAAAATTTCTTGCTTCTGGGCATATTGCTCTTACATCCCTCAGTTTATGCCACTAATCTTCAAAAACAGCAACTGAAATATTTCCTAGCGCCACCTAGTGCCAGTAGTTATAGTCATGCCCAAGCAACCTAACTCGCTGCCTAAGGGCACATTCAGTTGAACTATCCTACTCTTGTTGTACAACAGAAACAATTGTGTCTTGTGGATGTTGATAATTAATCTATTACTTTTGCAACAGGAAAAAAGTTCCTCTGGAGCAACACTCAATTTTAACTCAAGATCTCTCATCGTATTTCCACTCACGACAATTGTGGTATCGTCAGCGTACAATAATACTTTGCCGGGAGAGATAGAACGTGGGAGGTCGTTCATGTATAAACAAAATAACAAGGGGCCTATTATGGATCCCTGCGACAATCCCAGAGGAAGATCACACAGATCTGACATTTCTCCTCCCACTTTCACAGTTAATTCTCTGTGCGTCATATATGAGATTCATCAGTCTAGAAAGGTCCCTCTAAAACCAAGAGCTTTTAATGTCAACTCCAAAAATCTGGGTTCTATGCAGCGAGAAGCCTTTGTCAAATCCACCAACAATGCAGCAATATACTTTCCTTCATCCAAGGAACTATAAGTGGACTTGCAAAAATCAGACATAGCAGTCTGAGTAGACCTCCCTGCCCGAAAACCATGTTGTTCTTTACATATTAGGTCGTATTTTTGTAGAAAATTCATTATTTGCTCATTCACGACACTTTCAATCACTTTTGTTAAAACATTTAGTATAGTTATCGGTTGCTAATATTCTGCAGATCAGCTTTCTTAGGTACAGGCACAACTACGCTAACCTTTAACTCTTTAGGGAAAATACCCCATCTCACCGATTCATTCTATTTCCAAGAATTTATTTCGATTTCATTCAAATTTTCATATATTTTCCATTACCTTCGTAAAACATGCCACCTACGTATTTCTTCAGCTATCCAACACCCGCCGTGATATTCTTATCGCCATTCAGTACTTTAGGGCTACAGATAGCTTCTATACCAGTCGGCCAATGTCTTGACGCTTAACTTTGCGCATTATTTCTACCAGGACGTGCGGTACGTGAGCGTCCAGCGTGGGCAATAGCGTCGTTCTCCTCCCCACTTTCTCTTCGCGTCCTCCCTAAATGTACAATCGGTCCGTTTGCGTTCGTTCGTTGTTGTGAGTGTGTGTGCCGGTTTCAGACGTGCCTAAACCAACACGCATGGGAGTAATAAATTTCAATAAAATGAAATATGTACTCTTGCCAACTTGATAAATACTCCAATTTCCAAGCCTTTCTCCGAATCGTATATCATCTCGAAGGCGGCGGTTAAGCGCGTGAGGAGGGAAGCGGCGACGAAGGGGTGGAAAGGGGGAAAAGGTTGGGAGGCGCCGTTTCCGCTAAACGGCTTCGATAAATAAAGGCCTCGAGGATGATGGAGGAAAGCGCGAATCAGCGATGCGGACGGTTTGTCAAGGACGCTGCCGATGGAAACCAGACGTTGAAAGCTGAATAATCGACCAATGGAAGAAATTAAAATACACGGTGTATTTTAAATAGGAAACGGAAACACATGAATCAAACAATTGTGATTGGATGGAATGTGAATATGAAATTTGGCGCGTTTATTTTTCAGGTATGGACTTTATGGGCTGCTGCCCAGCAGGGTTACGAACCACTAATATCGTAAACCAGCCAAAATTACAAAAGAAAATAACCATAACATCGTCAAACTCATGACCAAAGAGGCAAATCACACAATTTACGTTTTGCAAATTGCTAAATGCCTCTAAGTTTTTGAAATGTTTTATATTATGAGGAATAACTCGAATAACAAAGCTTGAATATAGATTTTTCCTCTCTGCTGCAAGTTTAATAAGTCTTCATCTTTTATTTTAACTCTACATGGGTCAATGTAAAAAAAATCGGATCACTGCTTCTTGTTCCTTTTTGATGCAAACTAATAACAACAAATGACGCGATCGTGATTAAATTCCGCACACATGACCACAGAGGCGCCAACTCGACGCATGCGCAAGCGATAACCTTCAAAGCTTGTTATAGCAAAAGTGTAGATAATATTTGATCTACCCTCGTACTTTAGTTTCAGTTAGAGTTGAGCAGTTTTCAAACACTGCGAAATTCCTCTAGTTACTCCTAAGACTACAACAGAATGATACGAATGTGTATAACAACAACTGGCGTTCTACGTGATGGCGACAGCTGATGGTTGAGGTTTGTTTTCTCTAGTGTAAACGAAGTTAAACATTTTCGGAGCGAGTTGGCAAATTGAGTTTTTATCGACCGTTGCAAACGCGATTGTTATTTTTAGACCAGTGGGAGTTCGGGCGAAAGCCGTGTTGTGCGGTACTCAGTTCGCGGGTTGTGAGGAATCGAATCGAAAACAAAAGTAAACTTTGGTATATTAGATTAGACATCGGAAGTTAGATATTATAGATCTATATGTATGGCTATAAATGTATACATCCGTTTTATCTGGGATGGGTAAACAGATAAATTTCAATTAATTTTCGGAAGGGATAATATGGAGGATAAAGTAGAGTAAACATAAACTTGTTTGCTATGGTATAAGGAAGATTTCAGGAACATTTATTATTATACGGTTTCGCAAATGTTATTAGAAGGAACAAATTGACAGTGTTTGATGTTGAATAAGTTCTTGTTATTGGTGAAAAATAGCAATTGTAGCTTTTACTTTTTTTTTCCGCAAGAGGGAGAATTAAATGAACATAGGAGTCTATGCCAATTTTGTGTGAAGTAAAAAAAAGAAAAAAATGTATCAGCTTAATCAAATTCATGCTCAGAAGACGATCAGTTATCTTAGATTTAGATCAAATTTTACTGAAAGTTAAGAGACCAAAAGTAAGAAAAAACGATTTTTAACTGAATTTTCTGCCTTGTTGGTGGATATAATTGTTAGGATTGGTCATACATATAATTGTGAGTGCAAGTGCAAATACAGTCCCTGGCCATATTACTTGAAACATGTCATAAATCAACCCTTTTACCTGGAAATTCACATCCTATTACAGTGATATTCTTTTGCTTTAAATCCGATCGTTTATAGGGGGACTAGATTATTGTATCAATAAATAAAAATACCAAAGAAATGATATTTAGAAGAGTAAAGTACGTATATATAAATATTTCAGTTATCAACTTACATTTAGCGAGATCACAATTTAGAGAATGCATCGATATTTTTTAAAATGTTTCGTCATAACCGTATAGAAGCTAAGTTGTGGAGTATCGTTAAGTGTTTTGTGTTGATATATCGCTATTGCAAAGGTAGAATGGTTATTCTATCTCTCTCTTAATAATTAATTATTTGGAATTTGAAAAAAATTGAAATATTTGGGGTTTTTTGTAGAAAATACCCGGGAAAGATTTAACAAGTGAACAAAAAGCCGCTATACAAGCTCTTCTGCAATCAAACAAACATTCACAACGAGAAATTGCAAAATTACAGAAAGTATCTCCTTCTTCTGTATCGCGATTAGCTAGAAACGAAGGAGCTAGCACATCGACACAAAGACGGACAAAGTGCGGTTGGAAAAGAAAAACTTCGAAAAGATCTGACCGTGAAATTGTTCATCAGGCTTTGAGCAATAGATTTGCTACAATTAAAATGATTCAAAAAAATTTACAAGAGAGAGGAATAGAGATTTCGAGCAGAACTGTCAGGCGCCGATTGCGCGAAAATCGCCTAATGGGGCGAAGACCTGTAAAAGACCCGCGTTTAATAGAAAAAATGAAATCTGCTCGTCTCAACTTTGCAAGAGAATTTTGACATTTCATTGGAAAAAGGTGCATAACTTAACAACATGATTTTTCTTGAATTAATGTTTGCATTATTTAATAGGTTTTCTTTAGTTACGAGTGCTCGCTCTGTATGTTAGTGCAGCGAGCACAATTTGTTCGTAGACGACCTGGCGAACGTCTCACAGAGTCCACGGTTCTTCGAACTGTAAAACACCCTCCGCAAGTAATGATTTTGGGAGTGATTAGTGGAGACGGACTTGGCCCTTTGTATTTTGTAGAAGGTACAATGCGTCAAGGGCAGTACATAAATGTGTTAAAAAACACGTTATTACCGTATTTTAAGCCAGAACGTCGTACACCGACAGGGCGTATATTTATGCAAGATAATGCTCCTTGCCACGTGGCAAAAAAGGTTAAGAAATTTTTTGAAGACAATCACATACCTCTTTTACGTTGGCCCGGAAATTCACCGGACCTTAATCCCATCGAGAACGTATGGAATCGACTAAAAAGTAAGGTATATGAAAGAGAAAACCCTACAAAGGAAATATTAATGAAGAATATAAAGGATGTATGGGAGAACGATGAAGATATAAAAGAGACAATCATATCTTGCATTGAAAGTATGCCCCGAAGAATTAAGGGTGTTATTAAAAATCATGGGTTATGGACTAAATATGAATTACTTATTTAATATTTACATATGTTACATATTTTTATATTATATTTTATAAATAAAAAGTATAATACACGCATAGTTTATATTTTATTATGAAGAAATTACAAAATATTGAGTGTTTCAAGTAATTTGGCCAGGGATTGTAAAGTGTTCTTGGTTCCGAATGCTGGAACAGACCTGTCTGCCGCAAAACTTTAAGACTAAATTTTCATTTCTAAATGATAGAATCGTAAATGCTTATACTATATTCAAAAATTAATTAATTTTATTTAAAAAACAGCGGATTTTGAGCATGTGTTTGAGGTAGAAAAAAGAAAAGGTCATCACGTAACATTTAAACTGTCTCCGCAACTAGAATCTAAAATCAATCACTTTTTTTGAATTGGTGGGATTAAATTTCCCCACCTCAAGCTTACACGTACCTTTCAAAGCGGGTAGGTATGCTTTCCTAAGCGGGAGAAAACATCACTTCGTTTCGAGCATACGAAATATTGACGTGACGTGTGTTCTTTTGAAAAAAAATCTCCTTTTTCGCCGGTATTTTTCCAATATAGACGGGTAAATAACAAACAAGAAACCAATTTCGGTTTTCAAATATTCCCAAGCCGATGCGTCCTATTTATTGTAATCGTGAAAATAACTGTTTATATAAAAGCAAATCGAGTATCTATATGCTTATATATGTATACGCTGATAGGTTGTGTGCAGTGTAGGACATCTTAAACGGCTAAACTTTATAACTACCAACAACCTATCGAGCCATTTTAGATTCGGTTATCCTATAATTTTTGGAGATGACACAACTGTCATTGTATCGGAGCGGAGCAGTGAAGAACTTGAACGGTGTATGACAGATGCAAGGAGATAAATTACCATAAACGCCGTCTAAAGGTTGTTTAATGTGATTAGGTATATGCCCTCCTTTTGTTGAAAATTTAATGACACCGAGGTACTCAATTTTCGTTGCCTGAGGAATTTTCATGCACTAGTCCCGTTGTCTGGCTGGCTACTAAAAACTACTATTCTTCCAGCCGTAATATATATAGTGTCGCACATTTGCAACTATGAGTTTGAACACGCTTGAACCTGTGTAAGCTTGTCAGGTCGGTAATTTACCTACCTCGTTATTCGGTCGCAACTACGATGCACAACGAAACAAATATAGAGGTTACAATAGCGTCGTTAAACAAGGCAAAACCGAAAACGAGGATAGGGGGAAGCGAGTACGAATGAGCTGAAAAGCGTTTCCACGTGATGGATAATGTGCAAAGTGGAGGATCGTCTTATTATGGAATTTTACGACAGATCACGGAAATTGATTACATAGTTATGCCTAACAAGGTGGCAACACAGTTTAATTTGACTATTATTCTCAGTACAGCAAATATTTTTAACCAACGTTTTAGCAGTATTAAATAATTTTGGCATGGATAGATTTAATCTAAAACGATTGCATTTCAACCACAAACCTTTTCACATCAGCATCCTATAAGTATAAATATAGCTTTTTCTCCATGGAATACGACCAGCATTAGTATCGATAATGTCAAATTGTTGCGAGGGTTGTGAGATTGCGTAATACAGTTAATATAGACAGTTCCGAGGAAAATAACAAAATCCTCGTTCCGAATCCCTCCCCAAGGGCAGCTAAAACGCGGAACAACATCTCATAGCGCTCTTAATTCAAAAACAACATTAGAATAACCGTTTCTTTCCGGCGGCCAACGTTATCTTCATTCATTTTCGCGCTGTTCCAGAGGCCTCGTTCAATTTTATCGCATAACCTTTCGTTTATGTAAACAAGCCGCCCCGGAACGCTTAGCCAGGGACGTTATAAGTTACAGCGCGTTTTAACGCATTACAGAGGGCGCCACTTAACAATGGAAATGAATTATCTGTCGGTGAAGAAAGAAAAGGTTTTGGTGAAAGAGGAAGTTTAACGTCGGTTTTTTGAAGTTTTCATGTTCCTAGATGGATTTTGGCAATTCTATTTATGTGTATGGTTATACTCTTAGGTTATCTTAATAAAAAATAACGGTAACAGTTGCGGTCTATATTCAAGTTGGTGCAGACATTTATTGTGAAATGGAGATTACGAAATTTCTGCGTATAGAAAATTTGGTTCGGTAATTTTTTTTTTTGGTGCTGATACTTGAAGTGATGATAAAAATTTAGTATCGGAAACACTTTGGTAGACGCGTAAATTTTAGGGAAAAAGTCATTTAGTTTTAGTACCATTCGTTCTAACTGCAGGTTGATTCACAGCGCTGGTGCGTTAGAAGTTTATGAATATGTAATAAAATTTACCTGTGATTTATTTAAGTAGGAGGGTAATCGGAAAAGTTTCAAGCCTCAACATGAAGATGGCGCTAAAAATATCCTGGTAATATAATTGCGTACGCATTGAGAGATACTTTTGAAAATTTCAGCCATGCTAGACGTTCAGTTGTTGTTTAACGGTCGTTTGTATCATTTGATATTAGTGTGTGACGAACGTAGTCCGTCCCTGTAAATTTAAAGACTTTTAAAAACAAGAAAATAGTTACATTATTGTCTGAATAATTTTGTAATAATTCTTTACATCGTTTTGTTTTTGTCACTTCTTGTTGTCATTTATTTTTCAACGTCCTTGTATGTATGTATATAGCATTTGGACTATCAGTGTATAACCGGCCGATCGATAACTGTAGACTTGTGTAACATTCTATTTTTACATTGTTCTTATCCGTCTACGTCATGTACAAGAAACCCATACGTCACCCCGATATTTTGTATATAAAGCCGACCAGAATTACCTTCAGAGACAGAGAGAGATTTTTCTTAGCCGCTCCTTTAACGACGGAACAACTTACTGTCTGAAGGAACTAAGCTTGCTGAATGGAATTATTACTGACTTAGTCTTGATAGCAAAAGGACGGGTTCGTTCTGTCATTGTTATCCTGATTCATTGGATGATGGTTTCATTAGCTGATGCTCCCGATGTAGGAGTTCATACCCGTGTAATACCGCATAAGACTGTTATCAGTTGAATTGTGACAACCGAAAGCCGGACTTGTTCTGACGACGCTTGTTCGCCGGGGGGTACCTATTTTGTAGAACAAAATGCCAATTACTATTTTAACGGATTAAAGGGATCATCACTGGCAGAAATGAATAGATTTTCAAGAGGACCATGTTGAGAAATAACGCTGAATTTTACAAAAAAAATATTTGTTTATGTGCTAGGCTGGAAACTTTTCAAAATATCCTCGTAAAATACTTTCATTAATGTTTTCTTTCTTTTGTTTTTGAATTTATTTTCATTTAGCCATGATAGAATGTTTAGCATAGTTTTTACATTTAGCCATGTGTGTGCGAGCAGTGGCGTCGGTTCTACTGCACCCATATCTGTACATATATTTTTTAGATGTTCAATAGTCACTCGTTGTGAGTTAATCATATTGGGAAAGGTGATTGAATGATCTTGTACTCTCATCTTGCTTTTCCTGAAGATGGGCATGTGCCCGAAACCGGTTGCAAGTTAGTTTTTTCATTTTAAAGGATTTTTGTGAGTACAGGACCATTCATTCACCCTTCCTGATATATTTTTTAGTACATTAAAAATACAGATTGAAAGCAAGGGGTGGTGCATATGCTACCCATCTGAACTGCTCTTTAAGGTTTGCCACGGATTTGGACTGTTGTAATATTTACATCAAGCCCAGCTGTCACTGTAGCACGTATAGGGTATTCAGTATTGCCACTCGATAGATATGAAATTCCCTCTGGCGGATATTAGTTCTTTCTCGGAAGCCGCCCTTCCTCCCCGAGCCTCCGATCTTCAGAGTGGGGGTACTAAATAATTTATTTAACTCCAGCCAATGACGATCTTGGTGAATCAGAGATGAAACTAGTTTTCTTTTCATTCTCCTCGTTTCGTAAATCATCAAATTTAATAACAAATTTTCCCAAAACAAACAACAGCATAAATTCGGAGATATTTCTAATATTATTTCATATATTAAATGTTTCGTTAAGGTATTGTCATTTATGTCAGGAAGTTTCAGTGTTTTAGAGTTGTCAGAGGTTTTTTTATCACTGAATCGTCTATTTTGAGTCATCTGGTAGCGCACCTATAGTTATTCGATAATGCTACTTCTAAAAATAACTTTCCCCGATGTTTGGAAAATAGTTCGTTTAACTCCGGTTCACAAAAAAGGCGATACGGCTCTGATTGAAAACTATCGGCCGATAGCGATCATTAGTAATTTCGCAAAAATCTTCGAAATGTGCCTCTATTCCAATATTTATCCCCAATTTGGACCTTTTTTGTCCGAAGACCAACATGGATTTGTAAACAAGCGTTCTACTGTCACCAATCTCACAGTATTAACTCAATACCTTTCAGAATGTTTCGATAAAAACGAACAAGTCGACGTTATAAAAGATTGCCTTTTACGATTAATTCAAATTAAACTAGATATCTATACATTTCCAAATATAATTTGTTAATAAATTTCAAATGAATATTCTTATTTTTAAAAATAGCATAATGCATACCATGCAGGGACGCAACCGGAAGACTGAATCTATGCTACTCTATGACATTTACCACCACCAACAACTGTACAACATTAAAATTTACTAACAAACAAGACAATTACTTGACGAACAATATTTATTTTTTGAAATTATGCTGAAGATACAACTGAATTTATGCTGTCAATTGTTATAGGAAAATATGTCGTTATAGGCCGACTGCATGTCTTTTCTTTTGTGTTTCTCGATCACGTTGCAGGAAACTGCCCTCTTATAAGAAATTTGTGTTCGATTAAATCAAATATTCCACAGTTTACCAAGAAGACATACAAGAAAACCATCATACGATTCTTATTTTGGCACTCGCAGTTGTCACTCCAGATGATGAACTTTTCCATGCTTTTTATAAATAAAAAGAGCTAGTACTTCACTTTGAAATAAACTACATTACCACCTCTTCTTCGATACGTTTCTGTAGAAATGACTTTAAAATAACTTTCCTCTACAAAAAATCTCGGATTACTTAAACTATCTTTTCCCACTCTAACTTAAAACGGTTTTGTTTCTGAAAAGTACAAACTCATTCACAATGATATACCAGTCTTACTAATAATAAGCCAAGCACCTCACCTTTTTAGCACCAAACCAAAGCACCAAATCTCCTAAAAGCTACATATCCTATCGCTATCGGCCGATAGCGATCATTAGTAATTTCGCAAAAATCTTCGAAATGTGCCTCTATTCCAATATTTATCCCCAATTTGGACCTTTTTTGTCCGAAGACCAACATGGATTTGTAAACAAGCGTTCTACTGTCACCAATCTCACAGTATTGACTCAATACCTTTCAGAATGTTTCGATAAAAACGAACAAGTCGACGTTATCTACACCGAGTTTTTTAAAGTGTTTGACAGTCTCGATCATACACGTCTCGTATTCAAACTCGAGTGCGCAGGTTTTTCACCGTTGTTGTTGTGTTTATTCAAGTTATATCTCGCCGACAGGGTGCAATATGTAAGTTATAAAGGTTACCGTTGAGATCATTGTGTCCCAACCTCTGGTGTTCCCCAGGGAAGAAATCTTGGTCCACTTTTATTTTTAATCTTTATAAATGATCTCCCACTTCAACTTCATTGTGGCAAATTATTATTTGCTGAGTAGTATTCTAGCTTCAGTTATCGAATCAATAACGAAGCCTTAGAGCGTCTGGAATATATTCAAGATTTAGGAGTCACATTTGATAATAAATTGACGTTTGCTAAACATATCAAAAACATGATCTCTTCCTCTTTAAAGTCACTGGGCTTTATTATAAGAAACACCAAGCATTTTTC
This sequence comes from Dynastes maya, assembly GCA_029619315.2. NCBI lineage: Eukaryota > Metazoa > Arthropoda > Insecta > Coleoptera > Scarabaeidae > Dynastes > Dynastes maya. The sequence continues at coordinate 10,321,722 of JAROYE020000014.1, forward strand.
TGATACTGATTCTGTCATGCATCTTTATTATTGTTGTGTACGATCGAAATTGTTCAGAGACGATACTTAAAGTGCCTATACTTTAGAAATTACGGTATCTACTCTGAGCAGGGGTTTAACCATGCTACGCTTTTACATCTATATAACTTACCAACTCTCGAACAGCGTCAATTACATATCAACATCAAATTTCTCTACGGAAATTTCATATCCCTGCCGTCACTGTTGGATCAGTTTAATTAACTTTCGACAAACCTTTTTTTTGTATATTTTTTTTCTTTATTTTTGTTTAGTTAGATATATGTAGAAGATTATTTTTAATACACCTACATAAGCTATTGCTATTAGTTTTAAATTTCTGGTTAGGTTTAGGTAGATTAGATGTTTAGTTTATAAAAGCTATCTTTTTTGTTTATGTTGTCCCGTAATTGGATATAAGCATCTGTTGGTCAATATTATTATTATTATTATTTATCAAAATTCCTCGTTAAATTATACATATTTCGATAGAAATCATCAACATTTTCTGTGGATGAAAATAATCGCCATTGCGATTAAAATAAAGGAGAAGAGGGACGCTAATTACATTCATCATTGGTAAAGCTTTTATTGAGTTATCTCTTATTTTGGCTGCGCTCTCAGTTTAAAGTGTCTAATAATTGGAATCATAGAATAAATTCAAGGTAAAAGAGAAGGTTAGAGGTTAGAATAGGCGGGTTTCCTGTGAATGTCATAAGGAACATAGAGTTTATACGACATCTTCGTAAAATCAAGGTTACCTAGCATTTTTCAATTTTTAACTTTCGTTAATTTCCATTTACTGATATAAAAATTCGTTTAAAATTGCCGAAAGGGTGCGTAAGAACACTACCGAATCCCACAGTTCAGTTACAAATTTAGTTAATTTACATAAATTCCACTTTTTTGAACAATATCTGAATTGAAACATTTCAGTATATTCGTTTTGTTACTGTGTAACGTGCTAAATAAAGACGAAGCCTATATTTTTTCTGCTTCTCTGTTAATGAAGGGGGGAACGGCTTGAATTTACCTTGTGAGATTAAAAATCGCATATTTTCAAAAAAATTTTTGCTCTGAGATGATATCAATTCACAAATTTTATATTTTGAGTGGTTGGACCAACTTCATTGAGACAGGGCTCGTATAAGGTTCTGAAAAAGATGTATCTCGTATAAAGTAGAAAAAACATTTAAAACAGAGCGTACATAGCTTTAACGGAACGATTCTCATATAAAAATTGGACTCCCCATCGTTTTCCCTTAACAACCCTTTCACTTCTTGTACGTAAATCGCACCTATTCGAATGCTTCTTAATAATCGCCTTCTATTTCCGGCATAACGACGCCATTCCATAGCATAGCGTAGCATCGAACCTTAAACATTATCGGTGTGCTGCTCATATTCGGCTTTTGCGCAATAAAATGCAACAACCACTTACTCCCAGTGTAGAAGAAGATAACTACCGATTTAACGACGTTAGGAACAAGAAATGATGTCGACAGAAAATTGTCACGTACACGCCGCTGTTCGTGAATGCATCGTCTTTTTATTCCTGTGCCGGTAAAGAGTTTCTTACATACAGAAAGTGGGCGGATATGTAGCTTTTAGGAGATTTGGTGCTTTGGTTTGGTGCTAAAAAGGTGAGGTGCTTGGCTTATTATTAGTAAGACTGGTATATCAATGTGAATGAGTTTGTACTTTTCAGAAATAAAACCGTTTTAAGTTAGAGCGGGAAAAGATAGTTTAAGTAATCCGAGATTTTTTGTAGAGGAAAGTTATTTTAAAGTCATTTCTACAGAAACGTATCGAAGAAGAGGTGGTAATGTAGTTTATTTCAAAGTGAAGTACTAGCTCTTTTTATTTATAAAAAGCATGGAAAAGTTCATCATCTGGAGTGACAACTGCGAGTGCCAAAATAAGAATCGTATGATGGTTTTCTTGTATGTCTTCTTGGTAAACTGTGGAATATTTGATATAATCGAACACAAATTTCTTATAAGCGGGCAGTTTCCTGCAATGTGATCGAGACTTTGCCCTAATCGAGAAACACAAAAGAAAAGACATGCAGTCGACCTATAACGACATATTTTCCTATAACAATTGACAGCATAAATTCAGTTGTATCTTCAGCATAATTTCGAAAAATAAATATTGTTCGTCAAGTAATTGTCTTGTTTGTTAGTAAATTTTAATGTTGTACAGTTGTTGGTGGTGGTAAATGTCATAGAGTAGCATAGATTCAGTCTTCCGGTTGCGTCCCTGCATGGTATGCATTATGATATTTTTAAAAGTAAGAATATTCGTTTGAAATTTATTAACAAATTATATTTGGAAATGTATAGATATCTAGTTTAATTTAAATTGCCGAAGAAGTTCAGGAACACTCCTGGACCTACAGAACATACAATTAATTAATTAACTTCGAAAAATTATTCTTTTTTAAAATTTTTCCCTTCTTTAAAACATTACAAAACAAACTCAAATGCTGGTACAGATTCGTATGCGACACCTTTGCTGTACGGCCGCACGGACGAATAACACTAGATGAATTTCTTCAACATACGAGAATTAACAATCACAATAGCACAACCTTCACTATGGATATTAAAAAAGACTTGCAATCATTTTCATTTACAATAGAAAAGATCTTTTCTCAACACACTTCTAAGGAAAGGAGAGAAAATCAGCGCTGAAGAATATAGACCAGATGAAATCCAAAACATAAAGGATGCCCTACGGAAGAAAAGACAAAAGGAGAAGAGGAAAGAGCCGAGGCCACATCCAGAACAACCAGAAACATATGCTTATCTGCCATACATTCCTGGGGTTATCAATAAGCTGAAGAAGATATTAGGGAAGAAGAATATCACCACACGCTACAACACAGTGTGATACATAAAAAAAGTTTTTTCAATCTTTCCATAATCGTAAAAGGCAATCTTTTATAATTAATCTCACTATAGCATCTACGATCGCTTCTTTTAAAAATAACTAACTTAAACACGGAACTTTGGTTTCCTTCCTCTGATTTTTCAGTTGTCACTGTTTTATTCTTTCAATAAAAAAGTTGTTCGGGTGTTCTTTCCATCGCATCGCTAACGAGATCAACGAGTGAACGAAGAAATTCCTCGAATAACTTGAAGACGTATATATGTATATTGGTCCTCGGCATATAGTCTTAGTCTCCGTAAGAAACGTTTGCCAGCCTGAAGTAACTTGATTTATTCTAGCTGGGTATTCGTAGGACCATGCGAACGCCGCTACGCCATCTACCGGCGAGAAAGACAAAATTCTATTACGAACGCCGCCCGCCGCGAACTTTTTTCTTTTATCCGTGAATGGAAAGCAGAAGAAAACTTTCGCTGATTCTTTATTCAAGCTTGTTATACATAAATACTTTCAAGGTTGTACCTACCGTTATATGAGGTGTAGGTATATTGTGAAAAGTTTTTTGGAGGTGGATAATCTGGAATTTTAAAGTTTAAATCGAGTGCATAAAGTAGTTGAATAGAAACGGCTAGACACGTGGTAGCTAGAAATATGATGAATAGGTAGACTGATTTAAATGGATAAATATATTTTCTGATCAAAGAGAAGTAACCAATGTATAGTGTTGTGTTTTTGTTGTATTTCTTAGTATAGATTTAGGTTTGTAGTTTGCGTATTACGAGGTACATTCAAATTATAACACCTCCGATTGTTTTTCTCAGAATTGGAAACAGATAGAAACATGCGGTTTGTTTTAAAATAAGCGGGCACTCTTTGTCAATATATATCATTAAACAATCCTTTTGCAACAGGAGTGATGTAGACGGCCAAAACACCTTGATTTTTGTTTTGGCCACCGCAGATATGGGACCACAATACTAATGACTTTTTAGGCATAATGATTAACTGGTTAGTTAGAAAGTCGAAAACGCAGGATCCTATTTCGTTACATCCATGCTTTCCAGAGCTCTCCTCCCAAAGATAAAAAAATCCAGTTCCCTCATCTTCCAGATATAGGCCAAAATTAACACAGGTGAGTTGGCTGCTGTAATACACGTCGGTGTGAGTCAGTGCTGGTATATAAAGTTGTTTCTGAAGATCGAGTGATATAACGCAAGGAGAATCTTGTAACTTTGCTGTTTTGTAATCGTTTGACATCATATTTTAGGCAGCTTCGGCCTTTCTTTGATGCAAATTGCGTTTAAGTTCCACCTCCCTCCATTGAACGGGATTCTTGGTTGTTTTTAGTTCCGTGTTATACAAGTCGCATTTTGCACAGGTGTCTACCCTTGGAGGACCGAAAGAGAGATTGAAATGTTTTTTGAAGATATTATTGAACCACTGTCTTGAGACAGGCGGAACGGCGTTATTTATCTTGGTGTACTTATTAACAAAAGCTGAATGAAGTTTTCGAATATTTAAATCCTCAGATAGGTAGTGCCTCGAACTTTTTTTTCGTCCATAGTGACTCTTCCTAATTGGGGTGGACGATATAAATTCAACTATTTTTGATTTCCACGACTGGTCTCTTTTAGGACGCTTCCCACCTCGTTTTTCTCTTACTATGATCTCATGAAATGCTGTAATTTTTTGACATAGGAGTTTAACTTGCTTATCGCCTATACTAAACGTCTCGCGGAATGACTTCTTGCAGACCTGAATTGCCAGGAAGGAGTAAGAAGTATCGGAATGTGCTTAAATTAAGTACCATGCCTTCTTCTATTTATTTTGTCACATTCTAACAATCTAATTAAAAAGTTTTGTTGCTCACTGTATTTTCCATTATCCCAAAATTGTTTGAAAAGCTCCATTCTAGCCTCAAGTGTAATGGACTTGCAAGCAAATTTACACTTACAAGTAACCTGAAATACACCAATTGAAAGTTTGAATACAATAATAAAAAATAGACCATTTTGTTTAGCGATTTTGTTATGTTATACAACAAGCTTGATAAGGACCTTTATTTCCTGGAACAAAAAAGCGTGGCTCGTTCTGTGAGTGTGGCTGCTTATAAGGTTGTGCGCTGTTTCTTCGAGCTTTACCATCTTTACGGATATTTCCGGTTTGCTCCCTCTTCTTTCTGAATGTATTATTATACACTGCACCTGTATTTTCACTCATTTTCTATGCATAAACGTTAATCGAAAACCACTAGAATAATACTGCTGTTTACATAAAAATTAGGCAACAAAAGTGAGGTTAAAAGTAATGACGTGCACTCTTCATTTAGTTATCTTGATTTATACCCATCTCCTTCAACAGATCATAAATCCCTCCATCACTTGGCTTAGTAGTAATTGGATGTCTCCTATTACAGTTTAAGCGAAGACACATATAAGTATAAATCGTCTGCTCAGTTTTCAAATGAAGCTTTTAAAGTCGAGACCCATTTATGTAGTCGACTTTAATCTTGCTAAGTACTTACTATACCGTGCTGTAAACAAAATAAATCGAACATTTCCGGGACATCCCGATGGATCACGCTTGATGGGTTCTAACCCATTCCTTCGATTTATTTTCCCTTCAGCGAAGTGCACTTCAGAGAATTATCTTGGAAACAAATTCTCTGGATGCTGCTGTGAAATGTATTGCTGTTAAATTTTTATTTGGAAAATTGTCCGCTAGGTGAAACAATAAAGTAAATGTACAGTCATGATAAGAGATAGGATATCCTGAATAAATTCTGCAGAGGCTTTAAAGTGGATCTAATCGCAAGATTATTGGATTTGGTGCTTCAGGTAAACGGAAGATGTAGATTAAAGGTTTTCCAGTGACGCTTTGGTTTTTTGATCAATTTGAACCTGGAACTAAATTGTAAGAACTTATTAGTTTTTCTTGGAGCAAGACTCGGGCTAACACCAATGACTGTCTTGTTGAGGTTATGATTACTATATTGAATTTATTGCAACTGTGTGTTGCTTATTTAGTAACTTTTTGTTTTAAAACTAAATTTAATATGAGTAGTAGGAGCTGATGCTTTCATAACAGTAGTTGAGGAGGGAAGATGAATAAATTGTGGAATGTAAAGACTTCTTAACATTTTAGTTTATGTTTTTTTACCCTAACAAATTCGTTACCGCATTTATTCAATTTTATAAATCCATCATTTATTGTTTTACTTTGTAAATTTAATATTTCACTTGTGTCAGTTGTAAATTCACAATTTCCTTTGTTTTACATCTCATAAACTCGTATATATTGTATTTGTATACATTTAAAACATTGTATGTGTACGTATTTAACACAAAAACATATTTAATTCATTTAACATACATAAATATAACAAAATTATATTATTAATCGTAATTTCGGCACGCTATTATATTGTAAACCTCGAGATAAGACGCACGCTAGACAAACGACCGTCGCAGTCGAGCATCAAACAGAACAAACCCCGCCCAGAGAGCTAGCATAATAGACGCATACGTATCCTTATCTCGGAGTGCCGGAACTTCGACGGAGAACGTAGTGTACAAAGTGTTACGATTGCTAACCGTCGCCCCTTCGCGTATGCGCAGTGCAGCGCCCGGAGCCGCACGATGTTTGGTCTTTGGAATTTCCGCTACTATAGGGAGGCAGTAGTTGGAGCATACATACAAGGCATATAGCGTATAGATTCTAACACGACAACATCTGGGTAGTCGTCTACGGCTATTTTCTGCTATTGCCTCCGCGACCAACAACATTTTTTTTAACAAAACAGATTGGATTAAACGCTGAAATTTTTTTTTTTAGAAAAATCGGTAGAAAGCATATGGCTTTTTAGCAGGAATACATTTTGTTCGGAAAATTACAACAAAGTGTTCTAATACGTGAAATTCATCGCTGCCGGAAGAACGACCAGGACGAAATTCTACAAATCAGTTGTAAATAGTCTTTTCTGACGGTGCTCAATTACCAAACGTTGAACGAAGCGATTCGAGGCACTGCTGTTGTGCAAGGCTTCTACGAAAATCGTAAAAATCATGGAACGAAAACCTTCACATGAAATTTTCACAAAATTGCTTTTTCTGAAAGCTCACTGTAAATAAACTGCGCTGTCATTGCTTCAACAAAAAAGAATGTCAAATTTTACGAAAATAGCAATGGTAAATCTCTATAGCGCCATCTAGTGGTCGTTTGTAGACTCTTAAGATGCTAACCTCGTATTCAGTCTGTTTAATTATGAGGGTTATCTTTTTGAAAATTATCGCTGACTTTTCGACCACTCTATATAAATATTCATCAGCTTATTCCCCATAGTTAAAGTCAACAGAGTGTCGCTGCACGCCATCTATCAACAAACATCAAGACGATAGAATTGGCGGAATTGGCTAAGATTGAAAGGACGACATCGTGACGGAAGAGCAGATCGACACCGATGAGGGTCGAAAGGTCCATTAAGCGTCCGTAAGGATTCCACGACTGCTTTCGAAGACTCCAACGTTGTGACGGAACCGTGACGAAGGTCTTCGTCGGATTTTTCCATGGCGCGATCTTAGAGATGGCGTGGAGAACCCGTCTCAACTTTGCACGATGGGGGAAGCTTCCTTATCGTTGCAAAATATGTCAAACTGTTGCGAAACTAGTAGCATGATGAAAGGCAGTACCCTGTTTCCTCTTTTGGGGAAAGTTTGATGCTTTCTAACATGATCGATTTTAACATTAAGATTAGATGTTAGAAGTTTTTATGCAATGAGGTTCTAAAGCGCACTTCCATCATCCCTTCTGGCTTTTCAGCGGCTGGAATTAGCGTTTTTGCAAAAGTTACGTGGATGTTTATTTTCTATGAACTAACTTTTAGTTTCAGCAATAGCTAGGGGCAATATTTCCGTTACTTCTAGAGATATATCGAAGGTATCACGTAAATGTACCTCAAAAACAATGCTTCTGTAACCTTTAACCTGTTTTCGTAATACTTCTCTCCGAAGTATCTCTACCATCCACCTTCCACCGTCGCTTTCAATTACCGTTCGAACTTAGTTCTATTAGTCGTCCAAAAGACATCGAATGTAGAAGATGGAATTCGAGGCAAATTGGATGCCATTCGGGAAGGTAATTCGGTTATTGTCTTCGTCGTAATGGAAGGACACAACGGGTAAGCGGAGACATATCAAGTACGGCGTTAAACGACGACGACATCTTGCGGCCGAATGGCGAAGCTGATTCGCCGCTGCCGATGTCTCCGGTTTTGAGTTCTCCGGTATCGCAGTGGCTCCATTTACCAATAACGAGGATGGTTGTCACTTTTAAGCGGCGCGGCTGTCCGCATAAATTACCTTCGTGAGGTAATTCGGTGATATTCAATTTTAGATAAACATATTGACGTAATTTTCTGTTATTGGGGACTGTCTAGATGCAGGCTGATTCATTTACTCTAATTTGAATTAGCTGGAGCAGAAGATGTAATGAAATTTACGAAAATATTTAAGTTCGTATTCGTAGTAATTAGGATAGATGAATATAAATCTAATTTAATACCACGCAAAGTTTTATTTTAATAATTAACTATCGATTTCGATTTTAACCACAAAGATTCCGCCAAATCTCTTCCTCAGGTTAAGGTTTAGAACGGATGTGCATAGCATTAATATTAGATTTTCTCACTACATCACACCCCATGCTCATCGAACCACTCTTTTTGAAAGATCATTTTCGTTTAACGTCGCGCGACTATACAATGATCTGCCGGATTTCGTAAAAAAATTATCAGTTCCTGATTCATGATTAGAGCGGGCCAAGAGCGCCACGCGCCAGGTTCGCAATCAGGCTGCCGGGCGCATATATGTATGTAAACATAGGTAATTTAAATATGTAATTATTAGGACGAGGACCAAAACCACTGTCTATTACGTCGTGAAGACGCGCAAATATACACCTGCAGTTTGGGTGTTCGTTGATAAATAGGGCGTTGTTCACAGTGGGCCACTACAAAAAAAAAGTTCATTCATCGACGGCTACGAACTAACAGCGCGCTTATTCATTTACGGATGACGCGCTCTATTCATCAACAAATGACGAGTCTGCAGATGTTACGTTTGCACCACTTCGTGGCATACTAGAAACAAGCGTCGGTGTGCTCGCTTTAGTGATTATGTCTAACGTAACTATTAAAAATAAACGGCCATTACCTACGAAAGTTAATAAATTTCTTAGTGAATTTGTGGATTTACACTACAATGGGAGTACAATTTTCTGTAAAGTTTGTAAAAAGAAACTACTGTGCTGGAGCAAACGTGATTGTGAAAGACATATAAATAGCGCACACCACAGAAATAAAAGAAATGGTGTGTCACAACAACGTCAATTTCAATTAGAATTGCTTTTAACGTTTATGGTATGTGGTCTACCACTTCGTATACTTGATAAAAAAGCATTTCGAAAATTCTGGGGTACATACAATACCGAGTGGATACTACCATCTCGGACAGCGTTACGGAGAGATATTCCACGAATACGTGAGGACATTGAAAATCGAATTAAAGCCGAATTAAAAGATAAACAGCTGTGGCTATGTCTTGATGAGACGACAGATTGCAAAAAAAATTCTATTTTGAATATAATAGTGCGCGTATTAGATCCTATTAAACCAAATTTTGCAATTCTATTAGCCAGCAGAAGATTAAAACAGTGTACTAGTAAAGCAATTACGGCCGTAGTTCTCGAAACGTTACAAAAATTTCAAGTGTCAACCAGTCAACTGTTGTTGTTCATGAGCGATGGTGCAGCAACAATGTGTAGTGTAGGCCGTTCCTTTAAAGAAAAGTGTGAAGGACTTTTACATGTTACGTGTAAAGTCCATGCTTTACATCTTGTGGCACAAACTATTCGAGAGTGTTACCCGGAGGTGGATGCATTAATAGCAAACACAAAAAAAGTGTTTCTCAAAAGTCCTAAGAGGACTAGGGCATTCCACAGGTTATGCCCTGGTATTCGAGAACCACCACAGCCCATTCTTACGCGTTGGGGAACGTGGTTAAAAGCCGCTTTTTATTATAATGAACATTTTCAAGAAGTCAAATCCGTTATTTTGCAATTCGTCCCTGCCGAAGCTAGAGCTATTAGGATGAGCCAGAAGGGATTTCTCGATATTTCTGTTGAAACACATCTAAAGAATATTAGCAACAATTACAAAGGGTTAGTAGACGCGATAGAAAATTTGCAAAATTCTGGATTGTCGTTGGTAGAATCAGTGCAAGTCGTGGACGAAGTTAGTACATTGTTACACAGTATAAACGATGCAACAAGTGGACGAGTTTTAGCTAAGTTCGATAGTGTTTTAAAAAAGAATCCGGACTACACGAGATTAAGACAAATGTGCGATGGGGCATCTGCAGATTCCTTGACTAAGTCTAAAGATTATTTTAATTACGCCTGTCTTACTTCGGTAGACGTGGAACGGTCGTTTTCGAAATATAAGAACATTTTTTCGTCTCGGCGAACATCCTTCACCGAGGCAAATGTGGAAACTTATCTGATGGTGCAACTTTTTAAATAAGCCTATCCGCATTATTAAGAAGGATAGAATTTATTTATTATATCTTTATTTACAGTTACATTATTAAGTACAATAGAATAAAAAAAGCGTTCAGTTTCTCAGTTATTTCCTTATTACATCCCATTTACAACGCATACCGTTTTCAATCAAATAAAAAATCATAATGAAAATAAAAACACCTCAGCGTGTACATATATATATATATATATACATATATGAAACAGTTCACTAAAACCCTTACCACAACACTTAATTCGTACTGGACGCACGTTTCGATAGCCAAGCTATCATCATCAGCAGCAAGACTGAGCTATGCAACTATAACTAATATATATATATATATATATATATATATATATATATATATATATTCGCATTACTAAACATTATTATTGCGTCAGCTTTTATTTTTTTACTCTTGTGTATTAATTTCGAAATATCACATATCTGCTGTGACTCACATATACGCTATTTACAATAAGCGGCCGTTGCGCCTGATTCCGATTCTGTTGGATGGCGCAATTTGGCCCGCTCTATTCATGATTTAATTACTTAAATTTACAATTTCATTTAATTTTTTTTTTTCTCTTTACTGCTGTATGTTGACATGGAAATATCAGCTTTGCTTGTTGGTATATAATAGCTGCATAGCTTTTTTTTTTCTTGTAGATGTAATCATCGCGGCAGGAATGAAAAACAGATGTTGCATTCGCGTGCAGTTCGTCTGACTTTCTGCCGTTTACCTCAAAGGGTTACTGGAATATCTATTGAAAATATATTTATAAACAGTCCTTTTTTTTTCTTTTTTCAACGTTTGTAATGAATTTTCGTCCGACCTCCAGTAAATTCCCTACACCATTTGCGGACGTGTCAAACAGCTATACATTTTTGACATCTATAGAAAGGAAACAAACACTCATAGATACATTATGTCCGACTCCAAAAGATTCGTGAAGTTCCCCTTGAATAAAAGTAGGTACAATAAAGAGCTAAAATTCATAAAAAATGTAGTTATTTACAACGGTTACTCTTCTATAGAGGTCGATCGCATGCTTAGGAAAGTCCAAAATAGGCTCTATGTCAGAAATTCCACGACCTTAATCCCAACAGTAACCCGCGATAAGAAATTTGTGAAACATCCATTCCATAGAGTATCGAAAAGTATTAGTAAAGTTTTTAAGGGACAAGAGATGAATGTATGTTTCAGTTCGCGAAAAACACTCAAAAACCTTCTTGACAATCCAAAAGATAAACCGGACATTGAGAATTTACAAAATTGCGTGTGGTGATTGTGATAAAGCCTATGTTGGTCAAACGAAACGAGCGATAGGTACTAGATTCAATGAACACATCAGGTGTTATAGGTACGGGAAGATAGAAGCGTAAAGTGTAGCACAACACATAAACGATACAGGGCATAATATTAGATTAGAAAACCTAACTTGATTAAAAACGTGATTTCGCCGCTTGAATTGGGCGCCTATGAGACTATGTACATAAATAAGAATGCGAACCTAATCAATAAAGAGAAAGGACCTTTACACTTCTCTTGTCTTTTCGATTTATTACGGTAAATAGGCCTTTGATTTATGGTTGTGCCATAACGCATGTTGTCCAGTCTTTAGGAAAGGGTATAGGCGGAAAGAACAGAAATTTGACGGATAGAAAGGGACATAACCGTTTGTCTCTCCCGATTTTTATTTTCATTAGGGTGGGGCGGCCATATGTCTTGCATTGCGTGATGACATTAACTTGCTTCTTAGTTTAAGGGACAAAAGTAGGTACTTGTATATATTTTTCTTGAAGAATAGCGATAGAGCGGCTTCGTTAGATTTAGTATATGTTCTTTCACATCAATCGGTATGCGGCTGAAGATTAAGACCCATGTGTCTTCGAAACGGCCTTTCCGAGCTAATGAATAACTTGTGTCTTTTAACATTACACTTTTATCTTAAATTATTGACGATAACGTAATATTGTTTCTCAACGATTTGACCGACTAAATTGATAAATAAAAATGAGTTCGGAAAAGGAAATACTTGTTTCTTTGTGTTAGGATGGAAGCTTTTCAGACAACCTTTGTATATTGTCAAGACTCAGATAAATTAGTCCATAATTACGAAAGGAAACAAAATACAAACACCTAATGACAATTCGATACCCTTTAACTCATTGTTCTGCGCCGTCAATAATCACTTCCCTGGAATTCCGTCCCCTTCCACAGCGTCCTTTTCCATCTAGGACAAACCTAATTCCACGTTCGTTTGTTATCCGACGTGGTAATCGAGTGCTCCTGGGACTTCGTTCCCCGAGTAATCCCGGGGGTACGGGCGATGTCTAAGTAACTTGATAATACGGTGTTTGTTTGACTGCTGGGGTTTGATACGTTTGTGGCGGTGGGAATTTCGGGAAAACAATGGGGGTGGGGGAGGGGCAAGATGAGGGATGACTGCTTGGAACTATCGTCGGAGTGGAAGTCCTAAAGTATCGGAAAAGCGGAAAAACAGTTCGGGTGTTAACGAATCAAAGAGATACACGTAGAGATAGGCTGTTATTGAAGTTATATAGAAGGGAAGATGCCCATGGGATCAGCTCGTTTCGTGTCGCATATCACTTGGAGAGAATGGTCTTAACGTTGTTATCGATGGTCGCGCCATTGAACATTTTATGTTATAGTAAGTGATATATGTGCGACAAATAAAAGAGATTTCTGTATTTTAGGAAATTATTATTTAAACGTTAAGAGTAGGCGCCATAAATTCTTGACCTGATACAGAAAAAATAAATTTCAATACATTTTTTACAACGATCAATTAATCATTCTACACCCTTGTAAAAATAATCTAAAGTTTTTCCCTCAAAATCTATTTACAGCTGCTTGCAACTTACTGTCGTCCTTAAAATGATTCCTTTTTTGGATAGAAGATCATAATTGTTTCATCATAATATAATTAGTGCTCTGGATTGGTCACCTATTGACAATAAGAACATAAATTTTCCTAGTAGGTTTTCGATTTTTCATGATAACATTGTAAATGCACATAATTTAGCTTTTCCGGAAAAGAATATAGCAAAAAAAAACTAACACAAATAAATTGGTTTGGTGAGGAATTGAAGCATATGCGGAGCAAAATGAGTTTTCCAAATGATATGTAGGAAGCTTACTAAACCGAAAACTTGAAGGAAATCATAAAAATAAAGAAAAAAGTTATAGTGCTGCAATAAAAGAAGTTAAAGATAAAAGCTAATGATTCTTTTATTTCTAAATCAACTAGTAAGATTAATTAACCAAAACCGTAAACTTTTAGTGGAGAGGGAGGGATGTACTTTGTTTGCTCAGGCCTTGAATAACTATTTTCAAAACATGGGTGTGGATTTGATATCTCAGTTACCCATTTGTGACTCGACTTTGGGGCAACAACATTCTTTGCACGAAATAGTGTTTTCAACGAGGTGTCATTTAATGATGTGCGTGTAATTTTTGATTCACTTAAATCTTGTGACTCGAAAGATATGTATGGTCTTAGTACAAATATTTTAAAGTTGGTAAAAATGAAATATTAATACCTATTACAAAGTTAATTAATCAAAGTTTTCACGTTGGTATGTTTCCTGAGGAATTAAAATTTGTTTCCATTATTCCTTTGCATAAAAGAGATTTGAATGACCTACTTAATTACAGACTCATTTCTATACTTCCCGAAATATCAACAATATTCGAAAAGGTTATGAAAAGACAAATTATAATTATGGTTTCGTTAACATGTAAGTACAACAGACGCCATGTTAGATTTCATAAATTTTGTTGTTTCTTGTTTTGAGGAGGGTCATTTCTCAGCAGCGACCTGTTGTGATATGTATAAGTCGTGCTTTCGACTGTGTTAACAAGGAAATATTAATTCACAAATTGAAATTATATAACTTCAATCAGTAAGCGCTAGATCTCATCAGGTCGTATTTGTCAAATCGTCAACAAATAGTTAGAGTAGGTGGTTTTGCTTCTAGGAATCTTGAAATAAAGCTTGGTGTGCCACAGGGTTCCGTGCTGGATCCTCTAGTGTTTTTAATTTACTTAAACGACTTTCCTAGAAGCCTTTCCTGTGATAAATGTATACTCTTTGCTGATGATGCGATTCTCTTAACAGCAACAAGCCACAGTACCGATGTGATGGATATAGGTGCTACTGCTAAGAAAGGTACTTCAAAATGGTTGGAGGGAAATGGTTTAGTTATGAATAAAACGAACGGTTGTGTTTTTCCATGAGGGATACGTCAAATTTTAATAATCATCAAGTCAGTCGCCAAGATATCTTCATAAAGATTCATTCAGAGACTTTTATCGTTTATTAGTGACTAAGATTCAATTGAATAACAAGAAAAAAGTATAACAATTATAAATGCTCTATTTTGGGTTGTAGTCGCTTGGAAAAATGTGAAACCTGGGACAGTTAACAGGTGCTTTTTAAAAGCTAATTTTGGTGAGTGGGATGGTACAAGTGAATTTATCTCTGAGGATGAGCCATTATGAGTGTTTTTCAAAGATACGGTATTGACTTGTCGACTTACATAGACATTGATCAAAGTATAGAAGCTGAGCGTGGTGATTTAAGTGTAATGGATTATGTTTGTGGGCTCCAAGAAAGTAGTTGTCAAGTTAATTTAGAAAATGATTTTGAAGAGGAAATTTCAATAATTCTTACGGTTACTGATATCAACATTGCCCATACTAAACTGGAGGACCTTGAAGCATTTTTTATTTTATCCAATAATTTAATTTAGGAATTTAAAAGGTAAGCGAAGTGCTGTCGTATGTAGAAGCTGAAATTGTAAAAAAAAAATTTCTAAATAAGAAACAAACTCTTAACCAATATTTTACAAATAAAATTTAAAATTTAATAAATTAATAAATCTATTTCAACGTGCATGTCCTAATGTGTTTTCATTAAACACATAAACTTCTTTATGAGTTATATTTAACCTTTGCTTTAATCAACCCTCTCTATAGCGAACACCTCCCTACAACGAACAATAGTCTCTACCTCACAATTGTCCATTGCTAAGAGGTTTCACAGTATAGCACAGTATTTACACCTCTAAGCTAAAGCAGGTCATCTAACGTTATTTTTTAGTGTGGTGACGGCTCAACGGGATGTATATGCTTTTTAAAGCTTATCATAACTTCAGTGTGTAGAGTGTTCCATGATTTTGTTACTATGACCCGCTCGCCGTAAAGGGTGAGGCGCAGTTAATTGTACACCAACTGAGAATGGTGATTCGGGAGTGTATCGGCCCCACTAAGAAAATTTGATTCTAGCGGAACTCGAACACATAGCCCCTATCTCTGGCCAGTCAAGCGTAGACTCTCTTACCACTGGACCACCCAGCTTTTTGTTATTGCTATTATTGTTAATACTACGATCGCAATTAACAAACTACAGATTCTTTCCTTGCAATCGAAATCATCGAAGCCGATGATCGAGATTCTCCTGATACTCAACCCCCTTACGGCAACCTACAACATTATACAGGTCGTATTCGTCCCTGAGCGTGAAATATAGACGCAATTTCGCATTGTTTAAGGCGCGATACGACCTCGCAGCAACTCTCAATGCGAAGGCGACGATTCCCAACGTCAACAAGGCAACAGTACGCGGCTCCTTGCTTCGAATCGCTCGCAGCCGTTGAATGTCGGGGGGTTTTGTATACGCTCGCTAGCATTATTAAATTTTCGAAGCGACTTGGGCCGGAATAAAGGACCCCGGAGCCGTTTTAGCTTTTAGTAGGAAGAAAGGTTGCGTGCAAAGATTAGTTTTTCTTTCAAAATAGAGCGAAAATGGGGAACGGGGGACGAAATTCTGTGTTACTCGCGACGGATAATGGGTTTCGGTAATATTTACGCAAGATAATATAGCTCTATAAGCAGCGGCTGTATCTATTTGTTTTTATATAATTTGTTTGGATGAGCGTTGGAGCTGCTCTATAGCGAAAGAGTGTAATGGATGCGATGATGTTTCAATCTTGGATATTAAAATATTAATAATCTTTAAGTCCTGCATAACATAAAATTACGAGGTGTGGCAATTAAATAACCGGGCTGGTGCTACTATCGGCAAATAGCGAGCACGCCACTTCAGGTTTGAACATGTCTGTGCTTGTAGATGCTTCCCCCACCCTGAGCTCGATGGGCACGGTTGTACGTCGCTCAGTCTCGCTGTAGCAATCGTCCGTTCAAGTACTTACGCTAGCGTCGCGTCGGAAAAATGCGGAGTGTTCAGATCGAGCAACGAGTTAACCTCAAGTTTCTTGTGAAACACGAGGTTCTAACTACCCTTGGTGAACAAGTGAGAAGAGGAAGACCCGATTTGTGGAAGAGCAAATCCTAGATGCTCCACCGAGACAATGCGCCAGCCCATTCCGCCTTGTCTGTGAAGGCGTTCTTTGCGAAATCCGGCATCACCGTGTTGGACCACCCACCGTACTCGCTCGACCTGGCCCCCTGTGACGGTTTTCCTAAGGTAAAATCGGAGCTTAAGGGGACAAGATTTGACAGTGTGGAAGCGGTGAAAGCGAAAGCGACGGAGGTTCTCAATAAGCTGACAGAAATGGACTTCCGGTACTGCTTTCGACAGTGGAACATTCATATGGAGCGTTGTAGGGATCGGCAAGGAGAGTACATTGAAGGGGATAAACTTTGTAATGTAATTGATCAATAAAAAGTTTTGTAGCACTAGTTCGGTTATTTAATTGCTACACCTCGTATGCCAAAGTATCCAATGTGTTCAGTTTTCGTTACAAACAATACAAGTTTGGTTTTTTAAATAGAACAGTCTGTATGTTTGCAGTTTGAGTACAGAGTTACCGCTGACGGTATACCAGGCTCTGGCATACTCAGTTTCTGCATATAATATTCTAAAACGGGGGCGTGCCGATTACCAACGCGTGCTGATCTGTCAAAAAAGAATTCTTATGTTGAATTTTGGGAAATCCTACAGCGAACAATGTAGGTCCTTGTTGATCGAAAAGAACTTATTGACCGTTCCTTGTTTGTACATATACTGCGCGGAAAATTACTCTAACATCAGATTCGGAGTTTACGCAGGGATTGAATGAGTTTCTAATTTATTTAAAGTTATTAAAGAACAGATAATTTACGCATTACAGATTTTAATATTCTCGGTTATTGGTGGCAGAATACGCGGTCTTATACGTTGTTCGGATATCAGTGCTTCACAAAAGCCAGTCAAAAGCCGTTCAATTGTGGAACATTGGCGATTTTCTCATCCAACTTCGCAAAAGTCGGGAAAGGCCGCCCGATTGCGTAGTATAGATGAATCTCCGTCAGCTGTTGTAAGAGTCGGCTTTAGAATGTCGTCCAATTATACCGTTCAGAGGGGTTCCTTTTGCCCAGCTGGTGGCCGCTGCAGCAGAAGCCTCGCTATGAAATTTTGCATGGTTTATATACCCGTATTTGGAGTGACGTAGCACTTTTTATTAATGACGCATTGTGACCTTGTACGTGACGCGTACAAGTAAAAGCATTTAAGGAAACACATCGTTCCACAAGTTCCGTAATGATTGAATTTACATAATACGCACACTAGCTCAACATAAAACACCAAAATACAAGATACACTTTTGCTTAAAATAATCGGTTCTAGTATTTGAACAATTAATTAAAAACATAAAGTTAATGCATGACGGATTATGATGATTCATCACACGTGTACTATTAAATTTCTAGCACAATATCAGGTCATGATCAAAATATGTACTAAAAGGAAATGGTTTTTAATATCTCCATTATTTTGTAAATTTTATATAGGCGATGTTTGGTAAAATGATTTATTTAACATTGAAAACATACTGTATATGCCTTGCCTTAAAATAATTGTTTGTGTCATGGTTTCTATCTATATTTCATCGTCTCACAGCAGTTTATTTTACCATCATATGTGTACAACGTACAGATAAGCCTTCTTCTTGACAAACCTCTTCCTTCTACCCTAAACCAACGATCCATCAATCCGGAAACTACTTTTTTGCTTCTTTCTTATCTCAGCGGTGCTTTTGTCGTCGTCAAGGAACTAAAAGAGGGCAAAAATAAGTACCTAAACATGGCTCGCAGATAAGGTGTATCTCTCAGAAGAAGTGTCCCCATTGTCTCTAAAGTGGCCGGAATTTCGTTTGTAGAAAATAGGTTTTCCGCTCTTTGGAAGCTACTGGCGAACAATATCCGCGTATCTTACCAGTCCCTCCTTGTCCCTTAGCGAAAGGAGAACCACTGTTCCGTGTTTGAACAACGAAGCTTCGCCGTCCTTGCCGTTGTTGTATTTGTTCTTTAAGGCAAGCAACTAAAATGGAACGCTCACGAATGAAAGTTTGTTGTATTGAAACTCTCATTTTCTACGGTATTATTTGGGGAATATAGCTTTTGGTTACTATTATTAGCAATGAAATTGCGAAATTCTTGCTTGGTTTAATGAAAATTTTCAATTGAAATGAATAAATTCTCCCTTTCTGGGGACATTTATATGTTTAAAAATAATTAAGGCATTTATTTTCGATGTTTACAAAGAGAACTCTCTCATAAGTACACCAAAATTTCATTGTTACATACATAAATTAGAGTCACAAGTAATTATAATTAATAAATGCTGATCGACGACTTCACAAATGCACTTTTTTATCATTTTTGCTAATAATGACTGATAAAACTATCTTTGTTTGGAGCGTTACGGGTCCGTAAGGATAAAACCGATGATGAGCTGGTTCATAAGGCGAAAGTAATAATAATATTTGTCCAGCGATTAATCACTAGAGTAACCTAAACTTGCGGACTCGTATAGGCGTCGGTATTACGGGTTAATATAAGAATACGAAAAATTCATAAATATACTAAACCGGTAGAGAAGCAGGCATGTAGTGTCGACCTTGAATATAAATCATGTTAAACCGCGCTGAGAGAGATTTCGTTTTAGTACCGGTTGAGCTGTTGCAGAGATTAGTCGAACGGTCAAGGTTATGTACTTACGTGTCGCTTTTGAAAATATAGCTGGTGTTTTTTGTGTGTTGTAGTATTATACCAACTACATAATTAGTGTATCATTTCATATAGAACCAATATTTGCATACTTAAGGAAACAATGCTTCGTAATAGATTTGCTACTAATGTACATAAGTATGTGTCACTTTTTCCCATTTAAAATATGACGGTAGTGCAGTTTTTTGTTTAATATACAATGTTCGTTTGGCTGCATTGGACAGAACTGATTGCCAGAGGCATGTCAATGGTATTAAGCATATGAGAAATGCAAGAACTGAAATACCTTATACACTATTCCTCATACATTTATTAATTATGTTTACCTCTTGTAATCTTCCGATGTCGTTGGTGAGAAAAGCAGCTTTTAAAACGTTTTGGCGACAATACGTTCCAAAGTACCCATTACCCTCACAAACACAATTACAGAATCATTTGCCGCGAATGAAAGAGATGCTAGAAAATGTGTGTAAACGTGATTTGTGTTCCAAAAAAATATGGATTACCGTGGATGAGACGACCGATATAAAGAAAAACAGTATTGTGAATGTAATAGCTCGCGTTTTATCTAGCAAGAACACAGCATCTCGATATTTGTTAGCTTGCAAACGTGTTCAACAATGTACCGCGGAAAATATTCAAAAAGTGATAATGAACGCTTTGAAAAAATTTAAAATTGCCCAAGAACAAGTTGTGATGATTGTGACAGATAGTGCAGCAACGATGTTAAGTGTTGGGCGATCCTTAAAACATATATTTCCTAACTTAATACATATAACCTGCGTGCTGCATGCTTTGCATTTAGTTGGTGAAGTTGTTCGACAACATTACGGAAACGTTGATCGGATGATTGGAAGTACTAAAGCAGTGTTTCGTAAATCTCCTAAACGTTTAAAAGAATTTCGTAAATTTTGTCCAGGTATTCCAGAACCTCCTGAACCAATTTTAACGCGATGGGGTACTTGGCTAACAGCAGCTTCTTACTATTTGATCCATTTTCAACAAATTCAATCAGTTATAATGCGATTTAATTGGAATGAATCCAAAGCAATTAGAGAAAGCCAAAGAGAATTTCAAATTCTTCAACTTTTAGAAGATTTAACAACAATATGTACCAATTATACAGTATTACTAGATGCCATCAGAAAACTACAATGTACTGAATTGTCATTGCAGGAATCATTAGACATAGTGGAGAGTGTAAAAAATAAATTACACACATTAAATGATACGCCAGGATTATGCGCTAGTCAAAAGTTGGCAGATGTTTTAAGGAAAAATCCCGATTTTAATACTTTAGAGGCCGTTTATAATAAGTGTAAGAATAGTGAACTTTTAAGTGATTTTGAAAAACAATTTCTACATGCAAATGTAACTTCCTTAGATGTGGAGAGATCGTTTTCTATGTATAAGAATATTTTTTCTTGTCAACGCACAAGGTTTAAAGAAGTAACTGTGGAAACATATGCAATGATGCAAGTTTACAGTAGTTCACATCCTGATGCCTCTAATTTGTTGAATAATTAGCAAGTAAGTTTATTTATGAATTTTTCGTATTCTTATATTAACCCGCAATACCGACGCCTATGCGAGTCCGCAAGTTTTGGTTGCTCTATTAATCACTTATAGGACAATATGTATACCGGATGTCTCAGATTTTGTGACCGAATGTGAATGGTCATTTGAATAGGGAGGAGATTATTTTTTGGAATGAAATCCTAGGGTAGGAAATGTGATTCCAAGTGCTGGTCCAATAATAGCCCCAATGAAAAATTTAGTTTAAATAGCATGCTGACTTTCCTTGTTTTTCGCTCTATAACCATGTGCCATATACTTATGTACTTACGTTTCTTTCTAACATTGAATACGATCAAACTATTTATACTCTTGGGAAACAAATTTTTTAGACTTCTGTATGCAGATCATAGCAGGAAAATAAGTAGCTCTGGCTGCCATTGCCAAAACAATTGTATCTGTTGCTTAAGTCTTATACCTAATTAGCTGCCATACAATTAGCTTTTTTTTTGCAAAAAATGCCGTTTACTTTCAATACTAATGAATGTGTTGATATGCTTACTGTTTATGGAGAGTGTGGAAAAATGGTCGCTTAGCGTAAATTCGATACAGAGCAAAATTTCCAGTACGGCGAGTATCTTGTTCTAGAGCTTTTCAATACATTGAAGCAAAAATGAGAACTGGTTCATTTCCTTCGCAATTGAAACACATGCATCATGCGAATTATGTGAGAAATGAAGTGAATGTTGTAAATGTATTGGCAAATGTTAGTATTAATCCTAATGCTTCCATAGCATGCATTTAGTGCATTGCCCATGTCTTGCCGACTTTGATAAGAGACTGGAAGTTATTGCATCAATGCATCTTTTAATAAATGAGATACCTAATTTCTTGGATAGAATTTTATGGAGTGACGAATCTGGTTTTCACAGTAATGGCGTTGTTAATCGGTACAACTTTCATTATTCAAAATCCAAAATGGGTTAGCGAAACAATTTTTCAAACAATATGGGGTACAAATGTTTGATGTGAACTGTTCAATAACCGTATAATTGGACCATATTTTCACAGTGCTACTCTTACTGGTGAAAGACATTTTAATTTTTTAACTCAAGACCTGTCAGAATTTTTAGATGAAATTTCATTTGAAGAAAAGGTAACAATGTGGTGGTAGCATCATGATGCTCCATTACATAACACTGCAGTAATAACAATTTTTTTAAATTGCGCGTTTCAAGATTCTTGGATTGGTAATAGAGGTCTTTTAAGATGGCCAGCTCGATCTCCGGACCTGACACCTCTCGGTTGTTTTCTTTCAGGGTTATGTGAAAGATATTGTTTATGTTCTTTCGTCAAAGGATCGTTATGATTGAAAACATAAAATCATCCAGACTTGCCGAAGTGTAACTCCTGAAATAGTACGAGCCTCTTGTACGAGAGAATTGATCAGGAGATATGAGGCATGTGCCAGGGCAGGATGAGGACAATTTGAACAACATTTATAATTTATTACTTATTATTAATTTCATCATATGAGATGTTTTAATTCTAGCGTTGCAAATTTACGTTCGAACAATGTTTATAATGTCCTTTTTTTGAATTTGTATTTCGCTTTGTTATTACATTGCGATAAAGTTATTTATGTTTAAAAATTTTGCATAAGTATTGGTTAAATGAAGTGTGTTTGTTGTTGTACAATAAAATACGAGCAGATCATAGGAGGAGTGAAAGAATTGAATAACTTCAAAACGCCGCAACGTAAATAAGTAAATGACACATGGTTGTCAAGCGAGAGACAAAGAGAGTCAGAGTATCTGATAAAAAATATGGTTTGCCATTTAAAAAATAACTCTTTTTCACTGAGAAATTTGTGGACCATCCTGTATTAATATCATAAGATGACAAGATTTTTGTTTCAAAACAATAATCTTTCATCTATTTAAATAACCATCACATTGGCTGTGCAACAAAATCTGGGACAATAAGCAATTTGTGTGTGTGTGTGACTTTCAACAATATTTCCTATACCTATCTTTCCCCGTTTTTGTGATAAGTGACGGTAGTTTGACAAGTAGTTTCTTCAAAATCTGTTGTACTTAATACCCTAACAATAAATAATAATATAATAAATAAACGTAACTTAACAGTGTGGATAGGATTGTTGAAAAACTTGCACCAGCGGGTAGGTTCCCACATTTGTCTCGATGAAGGTTGTTCGCTGTGATGAAAAAATGTTCTTATATTTCGAGAAAGACCGTTCAACATTTACGGAAGTAACACAGGCATAATTAACATAAGAATTAGTTAATGAATCTGCAGATGCACCACTACACATTTGTCATAATCTCGTACAATCGGATTTTGTAGCTTCATCAGGGCCGAATTGTAAAATCACAGATTTTACTTCTTTGAAATATTCAGAATAATAAAAACCCATTTGCAATCATGTTCCCTAGGTTGCATAAGAATGCATAAGAATCGGCTGTGGTGGTTCGCGAATACCGGGACAAAGCCTGTGAATTGTTCGAATCCGTTTGGGAGATTTGAAAAACACTTTTTTTTATATTTGCTGTTAACGAACCCACCTCCGGGTAGCATTCTCAAATAATTTGTGCCACAAGATGTAAAGCATGAACTTTACACGTAACATATAAAAGTTCCTCGCATTTTTCTTTAGGAGAATTGCCTACACTACACATTGTCGCTGCTTCATTGCTAATAAACGTCGACGGTTGACTAGTTGACATTTGAAATTGGTGTAACGTATCGAGCATTACGCCCGTAATTGCTTCGCCAGTACACTTTTCTAGTTTTTCGCTAGCTAATAAGATTGCAAATTTCGATTTAATAGGATGTAGTACTCGTACTATAATATTCAAAATAGAATTTTTTTACAATCTGTCGTCCCATCAAGACATAGCCACAGCTGTTTATCTTTTAATTCTGCTTTGATCCTATTTTCGATATCTTTACGTATACTTTGTAGCTCTTTCCGTAACGCTGTCCGTGATGGTAAGTTCCACTGGGGATTGTATGTACGCCAAAACTGTCGAATCGGTTCTTTATCGTGTAAGCGAAGCGGTAGACCACAAACAATAAACATCAAAAGTAAATCCAACTTAAATTGGGTTTGAGGTGGCACGTCATTTTTCTCATTTTTGTCCTGTACACTATTTACATGTCTTACAGTCGCCGTTGTTCTAGCACATTAAAGGTATTTTGAAAACTCTGCACAATACTTTAGTTTCATTATAGTTCAAATCCGGAAATTCACTGATAAATTTAGTGATTTTATTAGCCAACGGTCGTTTATTTTCCTTGTGTACATTAGACATACTCACATACATATATTTATCTCTATAAGCACAGCTCTCTGTGCCCGACCTACTTATAACCTAGAACGAATCTTAAAATCAATAATTCCTAAATAACTAAATTTCAATTGTGATAATCAAAACTAATATCTTGAAATTGCGAAATAGACTATCAGATACGTAATCTCAGTGTTACAGTTATTTTCCAAAAGATAAATCCGTTTTCTTTTCAACAGCAATAATGAAAAGTTTTCGTTTTAAAACTTCCCCCTATTGACAAGTAATCTTTCTAGCGCCCGATATATATTGAATCATTCTCTTCGATACGTTATACGTATATATCCCGTCCCTACTTTCGAACGACGACGTTTTAAAACTTCGAAATAAACTTGAAACGAGAAATGGCAGCTTTCTCAAAACGGGTTCTCTTCGCCTACTACATTTATCAATCTTTCAAAACGTCCGATGAAATAATAGATCCCAAGGGGTCGGCGATGGGCGGGTAGACACAGAACTTCGTGTCTGCCGACTTTGACAAAAAGCACTTCCGCGCCGCATACTTCGATTGATTTACTTCTCCCGAACACGTTTAGTGCTTAAATGTTTTATGGTTTTTCATAAAATTTATTGTATATTCTTTCTAATGCAGCACTTATTAAAAAAGAGAAAACAAAAAATCTTTATCAATCTTCTGTTCCAAAAGTAAAGCAAATTTTAGGTTCATATCTTCAAAACGGTTAGAGATAGCGGGCTGCAATTTTATTCCGCAAATGTGCGACCATAGGACTACAAATCGGCACCGTCACGTTGGCGAAATTCCGACTTTCATTCGATCACGTCGATTCCTCTAACTTTAGACGTTCAAATCGGAACAGAGCTAAACGTTCACAAGATGAGAGCTGCTTTCATCAAATTATGAAAGAAGAACCTGAAAATACAGATTCATTTTGTTTCGATTTATAGCAGGTACAGGTGCTTCCTAAAGTTCCTATACAAGAAGCTTTTTACGCTCAGCAACTCTCCCTTATAACTTTTGTGTAACGAAAATAAACTGCTAAAATCCTACATTCTACACTTGGATGGAACATCAGATAGGAAGAGGGGACACTGAAACATCTCTGCCTTGTTAGAGTTTTTACAAATAGAATCATTTCCAGTGGAGACTACCACCATAAGGTACGTTTGTGATGGCTGCGGTGGCCAGAAGAAAAATAGCTATATCGTTTATCCGCTAACGTTGTGGTTACGTTGGAAAAATCACAAGAAGATTCAGTTGCATCAAGCTTCCATAAAAATATCATAAAATTTACAAAACAGTTGATCTGTAAACTCGGAGAAGACTGGCCGCTTATAGACCTCAAAAAGCCACGTGAGTTCTCGAAAAAGGATTAAAGAAATACGCACATATAAAAGAATCTATATTAGAAACATAAATCGTAAGATTGCTAGGAAGACTGAAAATTTATATCGATCCAATGATGAATCAAAGAAATTTGAGTCGTCCAGAACACTCCTGGAAAATGTAACCACGCCGCCAATTCCTCTCATCTATAGAATTAAAAGAAAAAAGCTAGACGGTATTTTTTGATTTATTTGTCAGGAGAAACATGGCAAACAGATCTAGAACTATCATGGACGGTTCCGATTCTGTCTGACCAATATGATTTAAATGAAAAAGAAGAAGTTATTGAGGAATGTGAGTGCAGTGAGGCAGAAGATACATTTAGTTTGATATGTAATATATGTTTCGTTACTTTTTTATTTTAAAATAAAGTAGATACGATTTCAATATTATTTCAACACCGAGCATAATGTTAAATTAGAAAACCTAAAATTGATTAAAAACGTGATTTCGCCGCTTGTGCTGGACGCATATGAGACTATTTACATAAATAAGAATGCAAATTTAATCAATAAAGAGAAGGGACCTTTACACTTTTCCTGTATTTTCGATTTATTGCGGTAAAGCGATCATTTGATTTATAGTATATGCTATAACAAGAGACGTCGAGCCTTTCGTATATTCCGCATGTGTCTAATCTTTAGTTTAAGGGTATAGGCGGAAAGGACACAAATTTGACGGGTAGAAAGGACATAACCATTGTCTCACTCGATTTTTAATTTTATTAGGGTGGGATGGCCACATGTCTTGTGTTTCGTGGTTACAAGACCTTTTCCGCCTTTTCTTCTTATTTTTAACTTGCTATTTAGTCTTACGCGGCAAAAGTAGGTACTTGTATATATTTTTCTTGTGATGAACTCACAACGAGTCAATATTGAACAGATTTCAATTTTGTTGATTTGAAGACCTACATACATTCATCGAGACTTTTTCTTTATTTTAACGAGCACTGTACTACACATTTTATTCAATATTCACAAACATATCTCTATAACTCCTCCATCATTTGCACTCCCTCTTGTTATCTTTCCAAAAGGTTTGCTCATTATTTTAAATGATCTTCCACTATTTCACGGTTTCATTTCCCAACGCCCATTACGCATATCATTTCCTCTTTCTCCTATAAATATTTCCCTTGGCTCCGAAGCATAGACTCACAATAAATCGTCGTTATTATCTAAAAGAATCCATACATACTAGAAATGCAGAGAGACAGGAAACAGACAGATAGACAGGCGGAAAAAAAGCAGCAGACTCCATTTTCAAGCGTATTTACAAAGGTAAATATTCGAAGGGAAAAACAACAATAATTCATCAAAGAAAAGCGTTTTGTCGAAGCCACTCAGCCGGGCGAGGCGTTTATATTAAATTTAAATATTTACCCTTCTACAAATGCGCCGGGACGGAAACGTTTTATTCTTTCGAGAGTTCGCAGAACCCGAAACCAGGAGCCGGAACGTTCGAAACGTTGGCTGAACTCTAAATTCGTTCAGCGTTGCGAACACAAAAAATACGGTTAGATTTAAATAAATTCAAACACAACTCACAATGCATAAGTCAATTTCTTTTTTATATGCGGATTGTTAACGTCAGGCTTAGCCGAGCATAAAAAACCGTGCATAAAAGATAAGGAACTAATTTTATATATTTTAAATTAAATGTTGAATAGTCTTTTACGAAGCTGGGATTTTCAATTGAAATAACCAAATTGAGAAGCTTGGTACTTAAATGTAAAAATGTGCAATCCTCAATTACTCGTTAGGACAGGCGAAAGATAGAAAACGCCTCAATTTAATGTGCCTAGGCACAACGCCCCCTTGCGTTTGGCAGCCCAGGAGCTGCCCGATAGGTGGTGGACATCTACACTCCGGTTTGTTTTGCTACCCTCTGGAACGGCGTGACTGTGTTTCTTGGCGATAGGTGTCGCCGAGAGACATATTCAGTGCTGCTTTGGAGATTAGCAACATAAACTGTGAGGCAAACGCAATGATAGCGGCAGGAGATAGTGCTCAGAACCATGCTGATGACGCCGAGTAGACAGAAACATGTCCATGTGTTAGCGCTATTTTCTCTGCTACATTGTTTTTGCCGGGAATGATTCCACCAATACCATGAGCTATATTAGCATTTATTTTTTGGTTATTTCATTCTTATTACTAGTAATGGTGTTCTTGTGGGGTGGAGGAATTGTATTGAGGTTTGAGTAGGTTGGAGGATATGTGGTCGGGGGAATGGCAAAAATTTTATTAATTAAGCAGTCCATCAGCTCAGGTCGTAGTTAAGTATCCTTTAACAAGCAAGATAATTTGATTTTAGCCTTAAAACACAGAATTATTAAAATACATATTTCATCCCGACTTCCATAGATTTTTGAAACGTTGAAGAACTTTTTAAAAAAGAATTCATACCCTACTCTTTAATTAATAAAATTGTTACCATTCTCACATCCACATATCCTTCAACCTACGCAAACCTCAATACAATTCTTCCACCTTACAACAACACCATTACTGATAAAATTACAATATATTTCGCAACTGAGGAGCAGAATAACTGGTTTACTTAAAAACATTATTGTGATAGTCAATACAATTAAAAAACTCGATAAATTTTTTTCTAAACTTAAAAGATGAGATACATTCGCTACAAAGATTTGATGTCGTATATGATTTTGCTTGCAATGACTACCAAGGTTGTTACGTAGGCCAAGTTTCGCAATAGATTTTGGTGATATAAATTGTAATCAAACAATTGATGTAAATGAATTTCAAATGTTTCTAATATTTTTGAGTAAAATGGTACGCATTGGCGGTGATATAGGACCTGCGAGGGCCGCGGGGCAGGAGGCCCGGGACTTAAGGAGCTCCCGACACGGCGCCGAAGATTGAGAATTTTTGGAAGAAAAAAATATTTTTATAAGCGACTACGTCAACCATAATATTGTGGGAGCTTTACAATTTTTATCTTGCGCTTAAGCTTAAACTGGCATGAGTTAAACAATACTGTCAATAAGGCTGATGATATTTGTAAAAGTACTTTGAGATTTAAAAGATTGTACTCCACGAGATGGCCATTTCGTAATAATTGGGTTCGCCTTTCCGATGCTGCTCTATCGTTTCTCTTTTAGATAAAGGATCGTGGTATAGAACCATTGTTTCATCCCTAGTCACTATTTGGTTAATGGCTGTATCGTCTTCATACGGCACAAGAAACATTTGGCTACATTCGACATGTTGTTCTTTCTGAATCGCGCTGAGCAATTTTGGGACACATCTTGCGCTAGTTTTGGTATACCTAAATGCTTGTGCAGGATCTTCGAAACACTAGTTTCTGAAATCCTTGTTTGTTCCCCTGTCTCCTTAGCCTTCAGCCGTCGATCACTCAATGCGACTTCCTCGACCAATTTGATGTTTTCTTGTGTAACGGCCTTTCCTTCGCGTGGATCATCTTCAAGAGACTCTCTGCCCCAATAAAACAATTTTGACCAACGTTTAACTGTGGCATACGATCGTGCAGAGCCTTTATAGACAGTGCCCAGTTGCTCTTTGATTTCGGATCATGTCTTTCCTTTCTAGGTGAGAAATTTTATCTCTGCTCAATGTTCAATTCTAGACATTTTGAAAATTTACCATGCACCGCTCAACTTCTAATTGTCTCACTAAACTGAGCAATGGCTATGAACTGCCAAATTATTATTTGAATGTTAAGTAAAGACAGATCTATTATTTCCCTTCATTAACAGATCTATTAAATGGTAGCATTTGTTTTTGAATATCATCTAAGGTAGGTGGAATGTTTGGTAAGAAGAACTTGTTCTTGTGGATCACACTCTCGTTTTCCTTGTTCTTTACAGTTCCAGGTAAGTGATTCCCGTTATCTTTTTCTTTCTACAATGAATGCACAATTTGCCTGTCACAGCCTAGTGCGATGCGTCTATTTTTACATGATAATTGAATATTGTTGCTGCATTTACAACGGGTAATACTGTTTAACGTTGAAGTAGATTTTTAAAAGACTGGTTCACTCAAAAATAAATACATGCGAAGGGGAAAACACGGAAAATGAGAAAAATAGAGGTGATAATCACGGCAGATGATATCATCGGCAGCCCCTAACCTTAGCACACGGTATATTATTCCAGTTCTGTAAGCGATGCAGTTTCTACAAGCATCAGCGTGGCTCAACATTTAATCAAATTACTTCAGACGAATCGCTTTGCTTATTTCCTTTGTCTAGCGATGACACGATCTAAATTAGGTATCCATATAAAGGTAACGGCATATTGCACTAATTCCAAGCTATCCACTTCATAGTTTACTGTAGAAACAATCCACACGAATAGCAAATTGCGTTCAAAGTCAAATTAAATATTTGATTGTACTAGCCACCCAGATTGGCATTCCACTTGCTCACGAGAAAGCTTTTCAATTACACAAACAGCGCTAAAATGGAATCCCAATTCTAGTTTTAGTTCCTAGACAGCGTTTCGGATACAACCAAGCTTCCGTATTTTGATAATGGCCTTTGTTTGTGATGTGAATACGTGGAATAATCAGAATGCGTTTGTTTTTGGTTTAAAGTCTTTGTAAAGAGTGCAGTAGTCTGATATAGTATTGCTAGAATTTTAGTAAGGAATTGGTATGTGATTTTGATAGTTTGTGGTAGATAATAATTTTTAAAAATGAAAAAGAAAAATAAGTGAAGGTCAGATAGGGAACTGTTTTAGAAATTTCTTTTTTCCGTAGTTTATTTAGGTATTTCTGCACTACTTTAAGTTTTTATCTAAGGGTATATCTATGTGTGACATTGTTTAAAATATACGAGGGTAAGTCAAATATTATCTACACTTTCGCCATAACAAGCTTTGAAGGTGATCGTAGTGGCGGCCGCTTGCGCATGCGTTGAGTTGGCGCCTCTGTGGTCATGTGTGCGGAATTTAAACACGATCGCGTCATTTGTCCGCTAGCTACAACAGCATAAGCATGTCAGCTCCGGTATTAGTTTGCACCAAAGAGGAACAATGAGCAGTGATCTGATTTTTGTGGTCAGAGGGTGTGAAAGGTGCTGAAATTCACCGGACACTTTTGTCACAATACGGGGACAGTGCTTATGTTTCAAAGTGACCGTGACATGAAAGAGCAATAAAGGTTAGGTCTAGGTTTTAGAAGTTTTGTTTGTAGAACCTTCTCTGAAGGGAAGTAGTTAAGTGGATAAGTCATATTCTAATCCATAATTCATAAAAGATTTGTAGAGTATATGTAGAACTTGCACCTCAGCAATTCATACCTGCTGGAGATTTGAGAATGATAATTTCCTTAGAACAGGGATCGGCAGCCTCTTTTTCGTAAAGAGCCATTTTTAGGATGATATTTCCCAGAATAATATTTACGGAGCCGCATGTCAGCAACTTGAGTTATTCAATTTTTTAGTTTGATGCCTGTTTTCTTTCTCCTAAAAGGTGTTTATTTCTTCTTTGCTTAAAGGTGCTGTAATAAAGTATACTACGATTCAATTCTTTGTTACCATTTTTACAATAATCGTAATTATAATTATAAAATATGATTATTAAGGTAAAAAATAAACAATTTTAAACATCCTTTGAAAATTTAAAACGTTTTTGGACGAATTGAACGATGAATATGGTGATCTGAAAATGAAAAGATTTGAAATGGAAGTCAATTTCGAAGAATTTGAATTGAAAATTTTAGTTGTTCTCAATTTGGTAACCTTAAACAAAGTCTAAATTTATTCAGCAATTCATTAAATATTGATACAACCTTGGTAGACCCCAAATATCAAAGGAATCATACGACATTCAGGCTGATACATTTATGGTATTTAATGGAGCATGGGGAAAAGACCTGACATTTTGGACTTTAAACCATTTCTATATATGGAAGTAATGGGTCAGTGCAAAAGTTCGTGCCCGATTTGTAAATAAAAGTCAAGTAGTTGATACTGTTAAAAAGCACCTCTGCTAGTCCGAAGTAATTGTTGTGAATAGTTTGTAAATCTCTTTTAACCTGACTGTCTTGAAATATTTCCTGGCTTTTCTTGATTGCTGCAGCTTCTGTCGGATTGAATTTTAAAACTACCTTCTTTACTTGATCAAAATATTTGTTGTAGTAAAACGCAGCATGCAACCATGTTCCCTAACGTGTAACAATCGGCTGTGGTGGTTCAGGTAAATCAGGATGAAATAGTCGGGTATGTTTCGAGGACTTTAGAAACACACAATGCATTTACTAGTGGAAAACATGTAAGAATCGTTTGTGCTGCAAGATTTAGAGTATGGGTTTTACACGTTACATGTAAGAAGTTACCACTGTGTTCTTTAAGAGA
The DNA here is from genome assembly GCA_029619315.2 of Dynastes maya. NCBI lineage: Eukaryota > Metazoa > Arthropoda > Insecta > Coleoptera > Scarabaeidae > Dynastes > Dynastes maya. The sequence continues at coordinate 10,353,821 of JAROYE020000014.1, forward strand.
TCGGCCTAATGAACGCATGTTTGCGGCAGCATCACTCATAAACATTAAAAGTTGCTTAGTTGAAACCTCAAATTTGTTCAATGAGTTCAACACTACCTTTAAAATCTCATCGGCAGTACAATTTATAACTCTTTTGGAAGCAAGTAAGAAGGAGGATGACGGTCGATGTGGTTCCACTGTACGTACCATTACATTAACCACAGAATGTTTTTGACGATCTGTTGTTTCGTCCACATAAAACCACAGTTTTTTATCTTTCAATTCCGTTTTCATTCTTTTTTCTATATGTTTACGAGCAAATGGTACTACATTTCGTATCGATGTCCGACTAAGTAATTTACAGTCCGCTTATTTATTCCAGAAGGAGATAAATGCTTCTTTGTCTAGTAAACGAAACGATAGATTACATAAAATAAGAGTAACACATAAATCAAATGTAAATTTTTCTTGGCCTCGTATGCCACTTTTTGCAGAAGAATGCTGTTAGCTTTCGATGTGACGTTGACAATGGATTCTGGACCAACACATTAAAGGGATTTTACAAATTAGACATTGAATTTTAGCGCCATCAAAAATTAAGTCCGGCATGTCCACTATAAAGTTTTTAACTGTGTCTGCCATTGGTCGTTTTCGCAACGTACCTAACTGCGACATTTTTAAAGCGAAGATAAGCGTACAATTACGAAATAAGTTACGACAGCCTACATATACACAGAACTACTCGCATACAGCATCGATTTAGTACTGACGCTGTGAACGCGTGAAATAAATAATCGCCGACTCCGCACCACATATCTACTACACTGACTGCTACCGCTGTTTGCCCAGACTATTCATAATTATATGACTCGTAATTTAGATTATTTATTACCACCTCAACATAGAACGACCTGCTTTCAAAAACAATTGTTATTTATGGGTTGCAAACTCTTTAATAAATTGCCTATATTAATTAAAAGTATCACCAACTGCTGTAAATTCAATTCTAATGTTACAGAATATTTGCTACGTATTAGCTGCTATTTCATTCAAGATAATTTTGAATTGTAAGCTTATATATTGTATTTTGAAGTGTTTCCTATGTATTTACATTTTGTGTATCTATGTGCAAATAAAATATTATTATTATTATTAAACAGTATGTATCAAAAAATACATTACAAAGGATAGTATACCAAAAAACCCTTTCCATGGTTCTCTTATTTAGCATATTTACACAGTTACGTTGCAAAAATTTGTAACGATTTCATCCCAGCGAAAAGATAATCTTGAAATATTAACCTTTAAAATATACACAGGCGTTTTTAGAGGTTAGAAAAAAAATTTATCGCTTTTTTCCTAATTTCGTATTCCATTTTTTTTGTCTCTCATTTTTTTTTTGTTGGAGCAACCAGACCGTAAATTACCACCACAATTATGCTCCGTCTTATCTCGCTTTTCCTTTCGAAAAATTCATCAATTATCTAACGTTTAAAATTACCTCGTCGCGCGGATCCCCCCTACTAATATCGTCCTCATCCATTTTTCATGAATATTAATAATAACGTCCTTTTTTATATTTTTAGACGGCAGGGAAAGGGTATCTTTGATGTTGATGTCGCGCTTTTAATTTTATCTTCTCGATTTTTTTTTTTGGGAAAAAAAGTGACGAATTCTTACACGCTTTATCGTTGAGATTTATAAGTTAATGTCTTTTAAATTACTTTCTGCTTTGAGCGCAGGAGAATCTGTGGTAATTTGCTGGGAAAATCATCGTTTTCGTCACTTTTGTATTGTATTAAAATATTTAAAGTGAATTATTTTTTGGGATTAAAATCTGACAAGGAAGTAAATTTCGTAAATATTACAGTCCAATTTAAGTTAGGAAGGAAACGAACCTTTTCTCTAACATAGATAGAGCAACGCAACTGCGCTGAAAGCCAGTGGCGGACGCATAAAAGTTTACACAAAATAAATTAAATGTGATACGTGCTCAAACACTTACCGTTTTAAGAGTCCTCCGTGAAATCACAAAGTGGATAATGTCTATTTAATATTTGTAACATTAGATATGTTTCCAAAGTTGTTTCGGCAAAGTGAGTGCGGCGTGAAGAAAAAGTGTTTTTGTATGCCGAAAACGAACGTTCTACATCTAGTGACGTTATATTTGCGTAAGTAAAATAATCTTTCAAATAACTTAACGGTTCTGTTGACGCACCTTCACAAATTTGTCTTAATGTGTCAAAATCAGAGTCTTTATCTAAAACACTTTCAAACATTTCTAAAATACAAACATTTCTTGCGTCTTCTATCACCGAAGAATTCTGTAGTTTTTCTATCGCATCCGCTAGTCCCACGTAATTGTTCTGAATAATTTCCAAATCTGTTTTAACTTGACTATCTTGACATTTCAAGCGGTTTACCTTGACAGCCGCAGCTTCCTTTGGGTCGAATTCTAAAATCTCGTTCTTGATATTCTCAAAATATTTAAGATAATAAAATACAGCCTCTAACCATGTTCCCCAACGAGTAAGAATAGGATGTGGTGGTTCAGGAATACCGGGGGATAGTCTATGAAATTCCCGAATACGTTTTGGGGATTTTATAAACACAGCTTTTTTTTGTGCTATTAGAGCGTCTACCTCGGGATAACATTTCCTGATGCTATCTGCTACGAGACTGAGAGTATGAAAAACTGATGACTTAACCCCTGATTGAAGAAACAGCAACACCTTAGTTCATTAAGTAACATTCACCAGTACCCCAAATCTCACACTTCAGGTAAAATTCCCCAAGTTCAACAAGAATATAATATAGAATTTCACTCGCAATTCCAACGGTATCTACCGAATTATTTTTAATTCAGAAAGTTAGCTAATTTTCATTTCCAAACGATGTAACTTCATTAAGCGAACCACATTTAACCGTGGAAAACGATGAGTAGCCTCGTGTACGTGAATTTTCGCCAAGTCTCTTAAAACACGACCATTTTCCTATTGCTTTTATTAACTCCGAGAAGATTGTTTTCAATATAGAAAGTTCTTGGAACAGGCATGTTAAAACTTTATTCTCGTGTAGTGTTTCTACCTCTACGAGATATAATGGTTACCTGTTGTTTTGCAGAAAACTGACGAACTAGCGAATCTTAGAACTTGATTTTCTGTGGATGCCTCAAGAGCGGAACATTAACATTTTAAAACAAAGCACAGTTTTTTTTTTGAGAAAATACCGGAATTTTGTTTTAATTATAAAGTAGTTATGTGGCAATTATGTATGGAACGACACATCTGATAAATACCCTTCTCGGCGGCTTTGCTGGCACATTTGTGTTCTTTTGGCGAAATTTACAATCACGGTTTTGCATAAGTGTGTCTGAATTTCAGTAATACAATGTCTCCTCCTTTAAGGCTTGGATGGTCGTAGTCTTGTTGACGAATTCTGGTCGCCCAAAAGGGAGATTGCACTACCAGGGAATGTCCCATGCAATAATGCCATTGTTTCACGTGATGTGTGGGATGTGGCACCGCCCTGTTGGAACCACATGTCTTCGAGATCTATACCATTCATTTCAGGTACAAAAAACTGGGTGGTCATGCCCCAATAGCGTTTGTCATTAATTGTTTATGCATTCCCAGCAGCGTCTTCGAAGAAAAATGTTCCAATGATGTTTCCAGCTCAAAATCTACACCAAACAGTGACACGTTTGAGATGCAGTTCCTTCTCATGAAACACAAGTGGGTTTTCGCCATTCCAAATGCGGCAATTTTGCTTGTTTACGAAGCCATCTACATGAAAATGAGCGGCCTTATCGCAGAAGATAATTTTGTTCGAAGATTAATCGTTCACTAGTTGTTTAATGATCCAATTGACGACGCTGTTAATGGTGTATAGGCTTGAGTTGTTGAGTCTGTTGAATTTTGTAGGCGAGAAGACCTAAATCTTTTGTTGTTATTTGATATTCAATTCTTGAAAGCGGTGCTGAGTGGATGTTCCCGGACTCTCGGCCACATTCTAGCGAATAGCCGTGATAATTTCTGCTGAATGATCCGGATGAATACATGTCGATGGTCGGACGTCAGTAATCGATTCTGTCTTCTCTAATTTTTCGATTACTTTCTTCACAGCTGGTGCCTTTGGAACATTTTGTTTATCAAAAATTCGACGCGAATCGTGTCAGTTAAACTTTCACCACTTTTGAAATAATATTTAACAATAAGAATGCGTTGTTGTGTCGGATAGCAATCTACCATGAAATGTCATAATGATTTTCCTGTCAAACCACAACAGCAAAAATAACGCCAAATTAAAATTTTTCCGCTCTTGTTGGATCATGATTTATTGTTGGTAGAAGCAAATTTGGAGGTTGTTAAATTTTGATCACAATCACATTATCCAAATTCATTGATTTAATAACTTTGATTTAATTCCTTATTTTATTGTAAAATTGTCAAAAGATCCCACCAGTAACTTAGAATTAAAACAATATTTCTTGAGGCAATAAATTGAACATTTTCTAGTCAAATGAAGACTTATTGTAACATAGGGAAGCAATTTTCCTACGCATGAGAATAACAACAAATACCTTCTTTAAAGCTTTCGAATACGAAATCACCAAAACGAATGTAGCCAACTTAATCTCAAAGAAAATGTGGAAAATATCAATATTCATAACAAGAAAATGCTGAAAAGAATGAATACATCCCTCAGGTGCTGCAATTTCTCATAGAAACTGCGGGATTCCTTCGGAGATTTGCATAGAGACTCCGATATCATTCATAATTTATTCAGTCATGAATTTATTATATGCTTAGCGTGTATGTATTTGGAAGAATTTTGTAAACATGAATATATACAGCCATACACTTGAATGTAGACATTTTCCCGGAATTGCGAACGATATACATAATATAACAGTTTTCTCTTCTTCATTAATCGGAAATAAGTAAAATAAAAGTTGTACAAAAACCGGACTAAAGTAAGTTTAGAACTGTAAAAGTCACGTGTAAAAAGATTCAAGCATACAATTCAAACATGTATCAATCTGATATATTTTGGTGATTCCCTTGAAATTTCCGACGTAATTAAAAACTTGACAAAAATATCATGTCGAAATATTTTGATATATTTGCAGATAAAATAACAACAAGGTATTAAAAGGTGAACGTTATTGGCATCAAGGTCGCCGTGGTGTAGGAGTTAGCACGTCTGTCCGGCAAGCGAGCGGTGTCAGGTTCGATTCCGTATCGGTTTCGAGCAAAATTTAGCTCATCTTCAGGCACCGTCAGCATTGCAAGCAGGAGAAGACTCCTATTGAATGAGATTTTGCACCGGTTTATATACCCTTGTGGATGGTGACGTAGTACTTCTTCCTGATGACGTGCAGGACAAAAAAACAAGACGATAATGCCGACCAATAAATGAAACAAATATGTACTGTCATTCAGAATAACCCTATAGGGTTTTCCAAAAGTTTGTTCACGTAAAAGTACAATTAAATATTTGAAAAATGATTCAAAGAATGAATACAAAATTATTGTCCTAACGAGGGATGATCGTAAAATAAGGTTCCCATATTTTTTAAAAATAGGCAGCATTCTTTATTTCCTTAACATTACACATCGTTTTAAAGGTAAAAACTTAAGCTATTTTTCGACATAATCGCTCTTTCTATCCAAGCATTTTTGCAGACGGTGCTCCAACTTCCGTATCCCCATGTCGTAAAATTCTGCCTCCAGTCCTTTCAAGAATCGAATAACCTTTTCTTTGATTTCATCGTCGGCCCCGAAGCATACGCCACCCAAATGTTCCTTTAATTTTGGAAACAAGTGGTAATCGCTTTTAGCTAGGTCCGGACTGTAGGGGGAGTGGGGCATGATAGTCCAGCCAAATTTTGTCAGCAGTTCCTGGGTTTGACGAGAGACGTGGGGCCAAGGGTTGTCGTGAAGAAGCGTCACACCTGCAGTCAGTCTTCCTGCCGTTTGAGTTTGGTCAGTGTATCGCAATACCTGTTTGAGTTTATTGTCGTTCTAGGAGGCAAAAAATCGACCAGCAATAGCCCTTTCCTGTCCCAAAAGACGGTTGCCATGACCTTGCCAGCAGACTGCTTTTGTTTAAACTTCTTTGGCTTCGACGAAGTTAAGTTGGCGCCATTCGCATGATTGTCGCTTGTTTTCGAGAGTGAAATGAAACACCCATGTTTCGTCGCCCGTAACAATGGAGTCCAAAAGTTCCTCCTTGTTGTCTTGATATTGTTGAAGAAAGAGAAAGTTGTTTATTTGACAACTGTTGACGTAAAATCTCAAGGGATTCTGGGTTCTAGGAGGGTTCTGGGAGAAAACAATCTTATTAGCGGTATGTAAAATAAAATTATTTTTGACATCGGAGTGTTTACTATCCTCGAGATGGTTAGCGAAGTGAGAGAAGCCAGATGCGTTAGGTTGTAGACATCTTAGGTGTTCTTTAATACTTGTATCAAAATTACGATATGTTCTACCAACAAAATTATTACTATTATTATTATTTCTATCCATGCAAAACAGTAAATAAATGTATAATTTGATTTTTTATTTATTTTTACAACCGCAAGAATTATTTTCTATTCATCCTAATATTTCCAAAAATTTTAAGTATTTTACTCAACTCCTTCGCACTCAGAAACAGACCATATTACAAACAATTTCCTCCTCACTTACCGAAAAATGAAGCGAAACAAAAGAGATGAAACAAAACACAGCCCTCGTAAATCAGACATTTAATAGGGCTGTGCCAACAATTATCCTTCCCCCTCGCACGCTTCGCCCTCTTTTCGGCTCCCTCCTTTTTTTTTAATCCCCTCATTCCAGACTCTCCGTCAAGCTCGTGCTACTCGTCCGTTGCGACCTCTCGTGTCCGAAGCGTCTACATTGCATTTACGGAGCTATACGAAGCGGGGGAAAGAAGATCCTTCCACTGTCGAATGATCCTTTAATTAATTTATGCATGGCCTGCTGAGTTTTAATGCCGACAGCGTCGCAGTATGCTTGATTGGGTATCGGGCTATTGTAATATGGATGGACGGTTCGTAGAGGATTTAAAATATACAGTTTAGTAAGGTGGGGTGAAGGAGTGAGAGGATGGTGTTGTTGAATTTATTGCAGAAAAGGGGGAGGTATTTAGATTAGAATTAAAATATTGAATGTTTATGGAGAGCAATTAATTGGGGAAGATAAAAGGAAAAGAAAAATGTCTTAAAGATAAAGAAAATGCTAAAAAATAATAGGGCATAAATGTATCTTATCAATTTTTTTTTAGTTGGAATGGGTAATTGTCCAAATCTTTGGTAAGAAACATTGATTTTTTCCACTAGCTCAAAAATATTCTAACATAGTTGAAAAAAAAAAAATTATTCAACTTCTAAGAATACTATGAAAAATTCATTTTGTATAAGAGCCTCCCAATCAAAATCTCTCACCTGCTTTTTTAAAATGTTAGTACATACAATAAAACACAGTTTCTTTTACAAAAAAATGTGGAAATATGATTTTTTTTTGACACCAGATCGTTACTTTCTGTTCAATTCTTAGTTGGCTATTGTCATTCAATAATTAAAAATTAAGATAAAGAATATTATTATATCAAGTGTTCAAAGTATCAGCCATTTGTCTCCTGACAGCTGAAAATCCGATTATGAAATTTATTTAGGGCATTAGGCAGAAGAATCGGACCAGTTAGTGAGTTGTGGAATTGAATACTTGCCGCTTTTGGGTGTACCAAATCACGTATGCTAATGTGACAGTTTCTGTGTTTTCATCAGGTGTGAAATTTTTGTAGCAAAAAGTTGCGGATTTAGGTGTTGAAATTGTGACGAGTTTAAATGTGAAATTGTAGCAATTGGTGGCATTATATGGTACCGCTTTAGTGCAAAGCTATTTTGGTTAATTTAAACGTTTCCAAAATTATCGAATGTCTATATTGGCAAAACAACTGCATGAGCAATTGGACATCAAACCAATTGCAGTCAACGCTGGAAGCAATTATTTCAGATAGTCTTGGTATTCCCAAAATATTCAGAAACGTAGAAGAAGGAATACAATGAAAACGTACATATGTTCCATATGCCGAAATAGCTTTGTAAACCATATTAAGAATCAACCCAAATGCAATCGCTAATTATGCTAAAGATTTTTCAGAAGCAGGTCCATGTAAGATTTAAACTAAAACAGACTATCAAAACATCGACTTCGATATAAGATAATCGGATTCAGTGCTCGTGGTGTAAAAGTTTGTACAAGTGGCAACGGTCTTCTACAAAGAAGGCTGGTTGAAGCAAAGTAGCAAGCAGAATTTCTAAATGTTCCTCACGATTTTGTCTTCCTAAAATTATTTTTAGATTGTAGCTCAAGTATGAGCGCGAGCTATTAAGTATTTTTGAAGACTGTATGTTTTAAAAGAAAGACCTTCTCTTAAATTCTTCGAAAGGTGGTCGAACAGATACATTAATTAAATTTCTGCATCCTATAGTTCCCATTAACTTTTAAAGATATTTGGGTTCTGGTACCTAGGCATCCGCGGTCGTCAATAACACTATACTCTTGGTTTCCGGGTTGGAACCGCGTCGCTGTCGTTGCTTTTGCCGATGTTTCGTCAGTCAGTGCGCAGTAACAGCCTTGAAGATGTCCCATAAGAGTGTGGACGAAACGTCGGCAACATCGCTGGACCAGAAGATTATGTCGGGCATTGGTAGAATCATCTTTGAGTTATGGTGTTACCTTTTGGGGTCACGATCTTATATTGTTGGTTAGTGAAACTTTCAAGACCGAATACTTAGAGTTCTATGTGTTGATTGCGTTGATTAGGAATCTACCTAGTCAGAACATCTCGCCCATTAATAAGTTGCTCTTTTATCGTTATACTTTGCGTTACTCATTTAGGCGCTATAGTCTCGAAGTTGTGTCGAAACCAATCAGTAGACGCGCGCAGGCTGCTGAAGCTTACAGGTTGCCACTGACAAATAAGAGGGTGAGAACTTCAGTTCCGTCACGTGTTTTGATTCAATTGCCTATTGAAATGAGACATTTGGGTTCATTTAAAGAATTGAAGAAGCGCTTATCAGAGTGGGTTGTATCTGAGAGTTGTACTCTGTAATACATTTTTTTGTGTCTTAACAACAAGGAATTAAAAAAGGACATTCTTTGAATATTCAAGCCGTTCCATTTTATTAATTTTTTTTTGGTTCCTTCATAGGTGGCATTGCGCCAGTCGGCGAAGAATTATTATTTATTTACGGTTAAAAAAGATAGGCTTTTTTATTTTTATACGCAATGGATCTCAAATAAAAGGGAAATTTTTTTTTCAAATCTCAACCAAATTTCTGTTTGGAAGAAATTTTTGGGTGACAAGCAAGTATTTTGTGAACTGATTAGATCTAAGATCACCCACTCTCTCAAAGCAGAGGGATAAACTCCCTTAATTCCAGATAAAACATATAGCTATTCTCGTGCATAGCGCATTCCGTTTCACCAAGTTCGATTTCACTTAGAAGATGCATCCAAGAACGGAAGAGTCAGCAAAATAAAACGAATAAACGTGCCTGAGCATGTTTATCCAAGCCGAACGGGGAACTCTTCGATTTGCATCCAAATCCACACATCGCACTGCTAGAGGGCGCCTCTATTCCCGACAAGTCATAGTTTAAGGATGTATTAATAAAACAGTGCGAGGCAGTTAAATGCAAGCGATGCAATATGCAAAGCGATCTTCCGCGAAGCAACCGCGTGGCGCCATCTTCAGCGCGTGAAGTTTTCGATATTAAAGTCGGAGACGCTTCATTAGCATAACTAGCAGAACGACGCGACGCCTGCCTAAATGGATAGATAATGTCGTTGTTAGTGGCGTAATTTTCATATATATTATGTGCAAGTTGGTAACGTGCATCTAGGGGATTCGATGAACGTTAGAATAGATAGGATCTCTAAATGCATATAATAGAGATATGCGACGTCTAATTTGGACCTGCGGGGCTAAATTAATCGTAATTGTGACGTGGCGAAGCTTGTGCAAAAGGAGCGATTAATAGTTTCATTAAATGGTGGTCATTTTTGAAGAAGTTCGTTGGGTTACTATATATAAGATTAAATTTTGCGGTCTGTCGAAAATGTTGCCTTCTTTTGAATAATGGTTTTCGATATTTTTTGAAAATCTGTGCAAGTTAGTCTTATTTTTCGGGATAGTTCCTTTTCTTTTAAATATTTTGCTCCAATGCAATGATTAGTTCAAAAATATTCTAGTTTCTCTATAAAGTTATGACACGATTACTGAAGATTGTAATTCTTAAATAGAGTGGAATATCAATTGCCTCCTTCGTCCAAGATCAGGTTCAGCAAGTTTATGCAGCATATTGTTTTTTCATGAAAGATCTTGTGGCCCTTTCTAATAAAAAGCTATACTATTTCCACATTTCTCTTTAATTCTTGTGAATTTAACTTTTGCTTAATCACCTTCACTGTAAGTTATTTGGCTAACCTAATATATTTTTTCTTGGTTGGAAAGTGAACTACAACACAGTTAAACGTAGGTGAATGGAAACACACCAGACTGGAGCTATTAAACAACTCCTTTTCAGCAAATTAAATAGTATCCCATCAAGCCCCGAAGACGCTTTATTTTTTAATTTAATAAATAAATCACGAACTTTTATTTCATTATATGGCATTGCATACATGCTATAAGAGATATTAACGTTATTAGTAATACTATGATCTCCAATGGAAATTTGATCCACTATTCTGCTAACTGATTCAAGAAAAAAATCATTAAAACTTTCTGCTACAATATTGGGATCATCTACAGTTCGACCGTCACGTTCTAAAACAATATTTTCACATTTCTTAATATGTATTACCTGGCAACCCATTAATAATTTGCCATGCAGCCTTCGATGAATTAGAAGAGTTAGCCAATTTAGAAGAATAATAATTACGTTTAGTTTCTTTTAACAACAATTTGTGAATAAATATTACTCATAATTGGAAAGTTTTTTTGGAGTTTAAATAGATCATTAAGATTATTACTCGAACGCTTTATCTCACAAGTTACCCATTTATCATTAAAACCGCGCTTAGAGGTTTTACTTTTCATTAAAGGAAAACATTGATCAAGGTACTTTATAAAAACATCAAAAAAGAAATCAAAAGCGAGATTTACATCACTGTGAATATATCCCAAGATAAATTATTTAACAACTTAATAAAATTTAATATATTAGCATCGGTAACATTTCTAAAATATGCACAATTATTGTCGGAAATCTTTGTTGGATCGAAAAAGGGTAGCACAGTCAACAACGTCCTATGATCACTCACAACAGAATCCATAACAAAAACATCTTGCATTTCTGCAATGTTAGAAAAGACGTCTATAATAGTAGCACTATTGCCCTGTACACGAGTTGCCCTGCCAACCTTTCTTTGTCCTAGTGCTTGCAGATATTTCGTTTTATGTTTATTATTATTGTGGGTTAAATATTTCCACTTTTTCGTTGAAAATCGTTCATTTTAATCATGAATGCGAATTTTCTATTTATTTCGAGCTTATCGTCAAATATTACATCTAATAATTTAAATAAAAATTGAATATTTATTTATTTATTTTCCGATATTCACCAATTCCATGTGCAGCAAAGCGCAGCTGCTACGTAACGCTGGGAATGTGGACACTCGCGAATAGAGGTGTGCTAATATTAAAATCGATTAATTTTCGTAAATTTGATTTGGAATAAACTCGTTATTGACTATTTACACAAGGCAGTATCTATTTTTTATTGCGTATATTACTTTTTTTTTGAAAAGGCGACGAATTATGTTCTTATTTTTAAAATATAATCGTGGATTTTATATAAATAAATATTGAATGTCTTTTTTTGTATATCTTGTATATAACATATATTTTTTCCATGAGCCAGTAAACATGTGATCATTAAAGCGTGACAAACGGTTGCACCCGCAGAGACGTCTGTACAGGGGGTGTATGTACGTATGTGGATGCAGAGTTCAGTAATGCGGTAGACATTGAGGAGTTCGGTTCTTCGGTTATTTATCGGACTCTCATTGTGCGTTTTCGAAAACATGGGACCAAAGCCTGGTGTACCTCTTGCATCGCATGTGAAGACATATATTTGGCGTTTCTCTGGTTTGGAATTTACGAGTTCGCACATTCATTGCAAATTTTGTGGTATAGAGTTACTAGGTCGTACGACATTTGAATGAAGAAGTCATATTAAAAGTAAACGTCATGTATTGAATTTAAGAAATTAATTATTTTCATGTTGAGCACGTGCAACATCCCATAACACCTAGTAGATAATGAAAACTTTCGTCTTTCTTGGGATAAATATGTTCCATCATGGAAGCTACCAATAAAAAGACAATTGCGGTACAATTTACCACATGTGCAAAGTACAGTAAAAGACGAGTTGAGAAATTAAAAAAATTGGCTCATTGTGGACGAAACTACCGATGCTCAGAAACACAGCGTGATTCATATTGTGGCGCGTCTTTTAAAATGTAATGGTCCAGTAGCTTCCTTGTTGTTAGCCAGTAAAAGGATGGAAAGCGCTGATGCCGAAACCGTTGTAAAAATAATAAAGAATATGTTAAGAGAATCTTGTATCGTAGGAGCCCAAATCACACACCGCAGTGGTAATCGATACGTCAATAAAAGGTAACAATCTATTATTTTTTTATTAATACTGTGTCTACTTTTGCGCGGTACGCCCCGGACGGTTCCACTAGTTTCTCGAACATTATAAATAGTACACGCACACCGATCAACCAATAATAACCGATCGTCCACTCTAAACACAGCTCATTTCACGGTGCCCCTGTGGGTGCAACCGTCTGTCACGCTTTAGTGATCATTTTGAATTCAAATCCTTGTCGGCCAGACAAGTCACCACATTGCCACTATCCAGATTGTCGTAAAGATTTTGGCAAGCATTTTTCAACTTTGGAAACCGCGATCTTCTATTTTTAAGTTTGTAGGCGCCCAGGATTGATTAAAATTTTTCATTTTTAATAAATTCAAAATGTCATAGTTGCCACTTCACCAAATGAAAAAGTTTCGACTCTCACCTTACAATTTTAGTAACTAACGAACCCTTTTTGTCTTTTAAATAGAAAATAATCTTCGCTTACAATGAAAATTACATAAATTAGCAAGAAACATCGTATTATTCCCTATTGGAACTTGTAATTCAGAGTTGAATCGATTACTATTATCATGTTTCTCTAATAACTTGTCCCCATGGTGTCAGATTTACAAAGTGAACGTAGCAGGGGCTTTAATACCATGTTCCAAAGTTATTAATACCCGGAAATAGTACTGGGACGTGGTAGTTCGTTTCATAGAACATCACGTACCTGCGTATAAGAACTACCTAAAAGTTTGTAATCTCGGGGATCTCCCGAAGGGTGAAATATGTTTTTCCAAGGATAATCTGTTTCAAAGCTTGCGTAAAATTAGGTTATCTAAGTAGGCGAATATATACTAGAGTTTGTATACTGTCATTTATTAAAGCTTAAAGTTTGAACACCCCTGTTTGTTTAGTTTTGCAACTACACCTGCATGAGATCAAGAAGATCTTTGTTTATCTGAAATAATATTCCTAATTCAATTTATCGTTTAGAATTAGGGAAGTGATAAGAGAGATAGGATGTAAATATAATAATATAATAAGTGACGTTTTAGATAAACTAGGTTGGAAGGTTAGAAATGTTAAATTGTGGAGATGTTAAAGTAAAGTTTAAGTCAAATACTGCGAGAAAGTGTATTAGCTTGTTGGGCCTAGAGAAGGTTATCATTGAGGCATGGGAGCTCGAAGAAGAAATGTGAAGATAAACTATTGCGACATATTGCTTTAAGAAATCGATTTTCCAGCACCAGAAGAGTATTAGATCATTTCGTCTGAAGCCTTACCAATCGTATTTAATGTATCATCTTACAATTGAACATCGTTATCAACGTTTGCAATCAAAACGGTTGCAACGGCACATGAGCCGAAATAACTTTGACCAGGAGTGAAATTCTGTTGTCTTTAGCAACGAATCTAGATTTTGTTTAGGAGCACATGATGGACGCCAAAGAGTCAGGACGGCATTGAAGTGAATGAAAAGATTTTCAGCATCTGAGTCATGATGTGAGTTACTATCTGCATTTGGAGTCGATCAACCTTATTTCTTGTTAATGCTATCTAACCGCTATGTTACAGAAACATACTCTTCTGTACCTTTTACATATACAAAGTGTTTTTCCCAACAAGGTACACACTTCTCCACATGCACCTTGTCAAACTTTAAGGTTTCTAGAAAAATCTTCTGTGTGATTAGCTTCGTGGTCTCTACGATCTCAGGCCTACCGCCGGTCGAATACGTTTGGATCCAAGAATCAATAATTTCCCGCTTCTTTTACGAGATACGAAATCCAAGCCGCCTGAGCCTAGCTTATACCGGGTGATTCAGCGAATTTGTTCCAGTACCATATCTTTGTTGTTAAAAAAAATATTGATTTCATTTTTTTTTAAACATATTATGTGGTTAGGATTTAACATTTTTCTTATATTATTAATGAGGTATCATTTCCGGTTTAACCGGAAGTCGCATCAACTTTCGCATTTTACATGGAATGCCATACTTTTTTATTACCTATCCGAGAGAGATTTTTTTTCTCTTTTCAATGATCTAATACATGTACACATTCCTTTCGATAGTAAACTCAAAATTAATTCAACAGTTTAAGAGGTTTTAAAAAATCTTTATCTTAGTAGAGTTTGGTTTTCATGTAGCAACCGCTGTATGTATCTAAGTAAACCGATTTATTATAAATTTATTTTTGACAGTTTCAGTTATGCCATATTTATAATTTCCGTTTTTCACTGTTATGGATTTTTCTAATAATAAAAATATATGTTTTCTATATTATGCTAGACCATTGATAGATCTTGACGATCTAAACGGAACGTCAATGAATGTAGAAGTATTAGTGCTGATACAATTTTTGCATTTGGTCGTGGACTGTTGCAAAGAGCAGAGTTTGCTTGGAAAGAGATTGAGATACTTTGGAATAATTTTAAATGTTTGTGTTTGTTTTTTTTTCTAAGATTCTTTTTAATTTTATGAATACTACGAATATAAATTAATTTATTAAGTCATATAGTTGTGTTCATTGAAGTACTGCTTTAATACTTGACAGTGCAAGACGAGTTCTTAAATTCTATCTTTATTTCTCTTTAACTTATGTATTTAGAAGAAGAACATAGATTCTCGAAGAACTCGAAGCTTCAAAACGAACTCGGCTACAATCGCACCCGACCATTCAAAATATTAAAAGGTAGCATTTTACAAAAAAAGTACCGTAGAGTGGGGATACGTTGCCACTGCGACTAACTTTGCCCTGTTTAGAAATTTTTTGTTTCGAGATTGGCAGTACTTACGTTTGTAAACCTAGTTTCAAGTTATAACTCTATTTGAGAAGCTGTGTGTACAATTTTACGCGCCAAACGTGTGTTATTGACATTTTATACAATAAAACCAATTGTATTGCAATTTACTTCGAATTAGACCCTTGCATTGTTAAGGTAAGTATACAATTAATTAATAATACAAGCATGGCAAGTTTAGTCTAACTAATAAGACATAATGTTACCTTTTTAATAGCCTTTGCTGCATTAACTTAACCTCAAAGACATCTGTTCTAGGAGGCTAGGCAAAGTTGTTCCTATTTCCAAAGTCAGAGCAACTTTGTCTATTCTTTTTACTTAATTATATTTCTCTTGCTACAGGTATCTCGCGAAGATGCCACGTGGGCATGTTAGGAAACCTGGTACAAGACACTACAAGGATTATGACGAACGAGATATTGAGAAAGCAGTTTCCTCTGTAAGAAGAGGACTAATTGTCAAACAAGCCAGTGAAACTTACAACCTTCCGACTATAACAGTTAGAAACAAAGTAAAAGGTAAACATAATGGAGCCATTGGCAGACCTATTGCCCACCTGCAGTGGAAAGTGAAGCAATCGACCTCTTGATAGCAGGTGCTGAATATGGCAGCCCGCTCACAGGATTCGAGCTACGAATCTAGACAAAAATGGCACACGTATAAAAATATTTACGATCAATATGCCAGGGAAAGATTGGTGTTAAAATTTTTTAACACGACATAGTGATCGTCTAACTAATCGTCATTGTCGAAATATAAAACGAGCCATAGCGGAAAAGGCAGATGAGGAAATTAACAGATATTTTGATAACAAAGAAAATAACTTGAATAACATAGATCTAGATAATACTCGTAATTATGATGAAACAAACTTATGCGCCGATCCGGTTACAAAAAATGTATATTTCGCAGAGGAATGAAATATCTCGAGCGTACTATAAATTCTTCAAAGAGCGCTGTTTCTGTAATGTTTGCTGCAACAGCTGGCGGGACCATGCTTCCTGTTTATGTTGTTTATAAGGCCGTACAGGTTTATGATTTGTGGTGTCCTGGAGGACCCAAATATGCAAAAAAATATAACAGGATTAAGTCTGGTTGGTTCGATAGAGCTTGCTTCGAAGATTGTTTTTTTTAAGATCAGAACAAAAGCTTGAATCTTTCATCAAATTTCACAATTTTTGCAAAATAGCGTTTCAAACATTGATTTCCCTTTAGATAATTACTAGAGTAACCAAAACTTGCGGACTCGTATAGGCGTCGGTATTACGGGTTAATATAAGAATACGAAAAATTCATAAATAAACTTACTTGCTAATTATTCAACAAATTAGAGGCATCAGGATGTGAACTACTGTAAACTTGCATCATTGCATATGTTTCCACAGTTACTTCTTTAAACCTTGTGCGTCGACAAGAAAAAATATTCTTATACATAGAAAACGATCTCTCCACATCTAAAGAAGTTACATTTGCATGTAGAAATTGTTTTTCAAAATCACTTAAAAGTTCACTATTCTTACACTTATTATAAACGGCCTCTAAAGTATTAAAATCGGGATTTTTTCTTAAAACATCTGCCAACTTTTGACTAGCGCATAATCCTGGCGTATCATTTAATGTGTGTAATTTATTTTTTACACTCTCCACTATGTCTAATGATTCCTGCAATGACAATTCAGTACATTGTAGTTTTCTGATGGCATCTAGTAATACTGTATAATTGGTACATATTGTTGTTAAATCTTCTAAAACTTGAGGAATTTGAAATTCTCATTGACTTTCTCTAATTGCTTTGGATTCATTCCGATTAAATCGCATTATAACTGATTGAATTTGTTGAAAATGGATCAAATAGTAAGAAGCTGCTGTTAGCCAAGTACTCCATCGCGTTAAAATTGGTTCAGGAGGTTCTGGAATACCTCGACAAAATTTACGAAATTCTTTTAAACGTTTAGGAGATTTACGAAACACTGCTTTAGTACTTCCAATCATCCGATCAACGTTTCCGTAATGTTGTCGAACAACTTCACCAACTAAATGCAAAGCATGCAGCACGCAGGTTATATGTATTAAGTTAGGAAATATATGTTTTAGGGATCGCCCAACACTTAACATCGTTGCTGCACTATCTGTCACAATCATCACAACTTGATCTTGGGCAATTTTAAATTTTTTCAAAGCGTTCATTATCACTTTTTGAATATTTTCCGCGGTACGTTGTTGAACACGTTCGCAAGCTAACAAATATCGAGATGCTGTGTTCTCGCTAGATAAAACGCGAGCTATTACATTCACAATACTGTTTTTCTTTATATCGGTCGTCTCATCCACGGTAATCCATATTTTTTTGGAACACAAATCACGTTTACACACATTTTCTAGCATCTCTTTCATTCGCGGCAAATGATTCTGTAATTGTGTTTGTGAGGGTAATGGGTACTTTGGAACGTATTGTCGCCAAAACGTTTTAAAAGCTGCTTTTCTCACCAACGACAACGGAAGATCACAAGAGGTAAACATAATTAATAAATGTATGAGGAATAGTGTATAAGGTATTTCAGTTCTTGCATTTCTCATATGCTTAATACCATTGACATGCCTCTGGCAATCAGTTCTGTCCAATGCAGCCAAACGAACATTGCATATTAAGCAAAAAACTACACTACCGTCATATTTTAAATGGGGAAAAAGTGACACATACTTATGTACATTAGTAGCAAATCTATTACGAGGCATTGTTTTCTTAGGTATGTAAATATTAGTTCTATATGAAACGATACACTAATTATGTACTTGGTATAATACTACAACACACAAAAAACACCAGCTATATTTTCAAAAGCGACACGTAAGTACATAACCTTGACCGTTCGACTAATCTCTGCAACAGCTCAATCGGTACTAAAACGAAATCTCTCTCAGCGCGGTTTAACATGATTTATATTCAAGGTCGACACTACATGCCTGCTTCTCTACCGGTTTAGTTTATTTATGAATTTTTCGTATTCTTATATTAACCCGTAATACCGACGCCTATGCGGGTCCGCAAGTTTAGGTTACTCTAATAATTACACAATAATACGAGCAAACCATAAACTAACAGTTGGTATCCCCTATTTCGCCCAGATTCGTTTTAAATTCATCCTGTTTGGCAAAACTATTCCACACTAAACGAGATCGAAATGCAATTTACCGTGCAAAATCCAATTTATTGAACTTCATACGGCCCGAAGTGATACACATACAACTCATAGGTACACCTACATACATATATGTATTCGTGCCATCCCAGCCGAGTAGCACATGTTGCTCTCCATTTACTTTCCGTGCCGCAAATGGTGCGACAACCAAATGCGAACCAATTGTTGCTCTCTGGTTAAATGGGAAAATTCAGCCGAGTTGGGAGTTTTAAATGCTTTCAGCGCTCTAAGCTGACGTAAATTGTACGTAAAATATATATGTGCTTCGAATAGAATGTGTCTATTGTTTTACGGTCTAATTTTACTAGGATCTTTAGATCAATATACCCAAAAAAGTGAGATTCAACAAACAATGCTCTAACAGAAACTACAAATTAGTTAGATACAATTGGATACCTCGGGAGGAGTAATAATAGAGTAATAGATGAAACAATTGGTAAAATTGATGATTACATTTGCCACGAAATTAAAATTCTGTGGGAAAAACGAGCCACTAAAAGAAACTATAGTTGAAGTAATAAAAATTGTTATTTGAGTAATTTCGTATCAATTATTTTTCATTTTTGTTAAATTTCTATTTGTCAAATATTTTTCAACATCGCTGTATACAGTGTGTCCCCAGATTGACGCATGGATAGGTAAGAGAGACAGAAAATTGTTGAGTTGAAATTTAATTTTTTGGGGATCAGTCATGTTTAAATAGTAAATAATTTATGTCATAATTTTATTGCCGAAAAATCAAGTAGATATTGAAAATTTACAAAAAAGGATTTTTTTCAATTAGTAAAGTGCAGTATTCCGTTTTTTTTTCTTTTTTTTGTCGTGAAATCGCTTACACACTAAGTACTAGCATAATTTACTTTCTGAACATTGTTTTTTAATAACCCTCTTATTGTATCTCTAGAAAATACACTTTACTATAATTTTTCCTTGGAATTTTTCCGACGTAATTAATTACTGACAAATTCCAAGGAAAAATTATAGATTGAATTGAAAAAAAAATCCTTTTTTCTAAATTTCCAAGATCTACTTGATTTTTCGGCAATAAAGTTATGGCATAAATTACTTACTATTCAAGCATGGCTGAACGCCCCAAGATGACATTTCAACTTAATAATATTCTGTCTGCCTTATCTACCTATGCGTTAATCCAGGGACACACTGTATATCTTTCGGAGCGGTAGTGTATAGCATTCTATTTTGAAATTGTTCTTATCTCCATATGTCCAAGTACAAGAAACAATACGTCACCCAAATATTTAGTATATAAATGAAATTCTATCTGCAGGAGTTCGCTCCTGACCTTCACCGACGGTATTCATATTGTCTGAAGGCTCTTAACTCACTGACGGTAACAAATTTTAGTCTTCCGCGACGAATATGTTTAATTTTATTTATCGTTTCTTGTACGTGGTCTTAATCGAAATTTTGAGCTTTCTCTGCTTAAATTTATTTAAATTTGCAATTTCAAGATAAGAATTTCATTTCGTTTTATTTTGCTTTGATCCGAATGTCGTTTGTTTTTTTTTTGTTTCTCTTGTAAAATATGTATAAATAAACCAAAGTATAAAAGCTTGTCTGTTTTCATTCCAAGGACTCTGGACGAACCAAAGCTACCACAGGTTGATTGTTGATGAACGCCGTGCTCCAGACCGCCGTAAAGCACTTTTAACTAAGTTCACAAACTTAAAAATTAATTTTCACTCGCGTGAAAACTCAAAATTAATTTCATACAAATAAATAAACATTTGTGGACATCCCTTAGCAAAATATGCAACTACTCATCACTGGATTACTAATATAAAGACAGTATTAACCTTGAGAATAAGAATATTTTATAGGAAGGAAAGAAAGCAATTGATAAGCAGTTTATTTTCATTCTATTTACACTTATAAAGTAAGTTTGTTGAGAAAATAATTAGCAAAATCGCTTCTTCATATTTTGCAAATGTTGCAAAAGTTTCCTGAATCCGATATAGACAGTCTAGAAAAAGAGAACGTGTTACAACACGGAACAACATTTGAAACTTCGAATCCGGAAGGAAGAAAGAAGACAAATCACAATAAAATAATCCGTTCATATCCTCCTTATTTTTCCTTGTACTTCTTGTATTTGGAGAGAAAGGAGCCCACAAGAATGATTTACAGACACCGTTTTAAGGCATCTTTTTTCTGCCGAGCAGATAATACGTTTCGCGACGGCGAGAATGTGTTATTTAAGCTCCGGAGAAAGAAACCATTGCCCCATTTCACTCGACGTCAGACCTTGCCGGATTTAAATAATGTATTAGGGGACGCGGAAATGATAGAGAAGAGAAACAACAGGAAAAGCGCCGAAGAGATGAAACGAACGAAGTGAAAATTAGACCTAATATTTCATATCTGGTTTTATCTTTTCTTAGATTCATTTTTTATTTCTCTCCTTTATTTTTAAATATGATACCGCATGAAAGATACGATGTCGTTATATAGGAGAAGATTGGAAAGATTTCGGAGATGCCATGAGAATGAGTATAGGTTTGGTTCGAAGTTAAGGCTTGAAGTGAGCGTTTACTTCAACTAACAATGAGATTTATTTGATTCAAGAAAGCATTTACGCAATGTTTACAATTAGTGTTTATTAAACGTTAAATCGAAGATGCAAGCATTATAGACGTCAAGATTCAATTTCATCGGATTAAATGTAATTTCAGGTAGTTACATTCTCGTCATATACAACTGCGACATATTCATAAATGCGCTGCGTTAGTACCTAACGTAATAGCTGTTTGTATTTCCCCATGTAATCAAGGTATGCGGTTACAAACTACAAATACGATGGGAGAAGTACTGGTTGCCGTATGCTGTGCCACATCCGACAATTTGTATTGCACTAGGCGCTGTACGTACTACCTAAAGAGGAGCAGGGCAATCTGTCACCCGATGCAAGATGTTTGTGTAATTCTAGCAGCAGCGGAGGGATTAATAAGATTGCAGGGACTAATGAGTTTGTTCGTCGCATTAGGAACCACGAAAAGCATGTACTCAGATGTATCTATAAATGTATGTACTGCGGTAAATTGAGTTTATACCGCGATATAAAGTTCCGTTATGTAGTGAATCCTTCTGCGAACGCGGGCAGACATAGCGGTCTGGAACATTCTAGAATGAACATTTCGAAATAGCTTCGAAGGTAATGGAACTTTCTAAAACATCTAGACTAGATCATTCCCGTAGCTTGTAGAACTTTCTTGAAAAATATGGAACATTCTCGAAGCATATAGAATATTCCAGAAAAGTATGGAACTTTCGTGAAGTTTATAGAACTTTCTAGTAGACTTATATAGAGTACTATCGAAGT
Organism: Dynastes maya; assembly: GCA_029619315.2. Lineage (NCBI taxonomy): Eukaryota > Metazoa > Arthropoda > Insecta > Coleoptera > Scarabaeidae > Dynastes > Dynastes maya. The sequence goes on from JAROYE020000014.1 coordinate 10,375,809, forward strand.
TTCACGAAATTTCTAAGTAGGTGGGGTGGCTAATATAAATACGGCATCACTTCGGTTCCTAAATAACAATCCAGCTCCACCAATGCTAGCCGGAAAATCATTGGTGTAAATGACGAAAAGCAGAGGACCAAGAATGGAACCCTGGGGAACACCACATGTTATACTCATCGGCTGCGATTGCAAGTTGTTCCATTCCGTTAATTGCAATCTATCTGTCAGGTAAGATCTCAGTAATTCAAGAGGTACGCCTCTTATGCCATAACATTCCAACTTATTTATTAGAATATTATGATTCACCGAGTCATAGGCCTTTGTTAAGTTTAACATGTTTAATTCAGCATATTCGCCTGCATCGAACGCTCTATAAGTGTGTTCGACTATAGACAAGATGCCAGTGGTCGTAGAATAGCTCTTTCTATATCCATGTTGACTTGGACTCAGACACTGCTGCTTTTCGAAGTACCTGGCTAGCCTTCATGCAATCGCTTGCTCGAAAATCTTCGATATCGTTGGCAGAATGCTAATAAGGCGATAATTCCCGTTTCCCTTTTTGAGTACCGGAACAACTTTGCCTACTTTAAGGAACCTTGGGAACACACCTTGTTCCATGCACCTATTAAAAATGATCACTAAAGATACGCATATCTCCTTGCGTAGCTCTTTCAGTAGCGAAACAGAAATATTACATCTTCCCTTTCATTTCTTTTAATACCTCTTCTATTTCTGTTGGTGTGATTGGATTTTAATAAAATGATGATGTGTTTTCCAAATGGCTGTTCCGTAGCAGAGTCGCCGATGAGCATTTAGTCTCCCGCTCGCGATCTCCTCACCAATCTCGCAAAAATGCTTGTTAAGGGCATCAGCGGTTAGCGACATATTGCGATGGATATGAACATTTGGTCGATTTAATTCCACGTTGATCACGTTCCATACGGCTTTGCACTTATTACCTGCGTTTTGGATGAATTTCGCGTTGAGTGTTCGTTTATCAGCTGCTACCTTTTGTAAATATTCTCTTTTGAGGCTGCGATATTCACTATAGTGTTCTGGCATTTTTGTATATTTTGCCAAAGTTGTCCAAGCGTCTAGGGTATTTTGTAAATGTTGTATTTCGTGGTTGGTTATAGGTTTGGCTTGTTTTATGTTTTTAATATTTATTTTCTTTTCAAGGAAGCAGCTATCGAATAATGCTAAGAAGCTCGTATCACTCTAACATGGTTGAAAGATCTCGCGAATTCTTTAGTAGCAAGTTGCAAGATTTACAAAAGCAAAAACGTGTGTTTACTAAACCAGCTTCTTATATATGTATTTTCATATTTTAGTTTGATGGTTCTTGTGATTCAATTTTGATAAATGTAAGTTTCACATTGCGAAGTTTATTTTAAGAGTTTTCATTTCTGTGCCTGGCTTAGGTCATTATACACATATTTTGAAAAGGATGCCAGGACAAAATACTAAACCTGTAAGTGCGCCGCGGACTGATAAAGTTTGGAAACCCCTGTCTTACGTAAAATCCCAATTTAAAAGAAGATGTGACACGCAAGAAAAAAGAAGTGTTTCTTAAAAACAATGAAAATTGGCTAAAAGGGACCAGATCTCAGAAAAATTCTATTGAGGGATTGGGCGACCGGTTTCGCGTTGAGAAAACACATCATCAGGTCGGCTATAAGAATATCCAATAAAAGAAACATTACAAAATAGAAGCAACATAAAAGGAGAAAATCTGAACAGAAGAAAATATAATTTAAGACAAAAATATGGAGTAGTAGTATTAACACATGCCACACAAATGAAATTGCGAGAAGAAGGTAGAAGAGACGCGGCAAATATATTGATGGAATTCTCAAATTCTCCAACTCGTGCGACACGCTACAAGAAAGCGTGCGCAAAACAGTTGCAAGACGATAAAAAGCAATTATCGCCTTTGCATGCATTATCGATGGTAGTAGAAGTTAACTTATTTAGAAGGCAATATGACATCATTAGATCGATGAATAAACGGTTTTACCCGTGTTATAGTGTATTACAGCGCACAGAAATGCAGGTAGACCCGGAGAAGGCATCTTATGCTCTGACGGAAAGTTTAGCTGAAGTAAAACTTCAAAATGTAATGATTTAAAGTCGATCTCAAAATTGTCTTTCCATCAAAAGCATTTTGGAAAACTTCACAGAGCAAGCAGATAACATGGATCAATTAGAAGACTATAAAATTTAATGTAAGGTTATCTGTTTAACTTCTATGATGCATTAGAGCTGCGATTGTCAGACGTTCAATTTTTGACTGCTGTTTTTTTGTTTTTGTTTAATTTCTATGGTAATACCACATAGGTTCATTTACATGTTACAATTCCAGTTTTTGATTATTAATTATCACTGTCATATTGTTACTGAAAAGACCAAAGCATAGATAGTGAAATATTTTGTACTGTAGACGTTTGGACCAGAACCTTAGAGGACTTTTCATATTTTGATATCTTGCATCCTTGTTTCGATTAAATTCTATATGCAGAATAGTTTCAATTACACCACAAAGACGATTTGCCATCACTACTTCCACTAGGATACAATAACAAGCTTGTAACGATATCATAACCGACATAAGCACTTATTCTTCTTTAATAGGTTCTACATAGTCTAAATGCAAATTTGTAATACACGCATACACATCAACAGGTTTCCCATTTCGACCATGAGATTGGCTTACACTATCTAACCAACCGAAAGTTTTCGAATTATTGTATAGATAGGAAGTTAATAGATTAACCACTTAAACCTTGCAACGTTGCGCTAACTCAGAACTTCGCGCGAGTGTCTATATTTTACGCGCAGCAGCAATGTTGGCGAAATTGTGTATATATATCAAGTGGCTGTTTGCGTAAGTGCGGCCCGAAGATAGCAGTTCGAAACTAGTCAAGATTTCCGGTCGGTGTGTATAAATTTTGGGACATGTAGTAGACAATATGGGGTCTTGTACTTTGTGTGCTAGAAGTTAGTTAACTCATATTTGCGAGGCGGAGTACGCGGTAGTGTTAAGTTAAGGGGAGGTTAGAGATTATTATAAAAAGTTACGGTTAAATCAAACTAAAAATTGCGAAGTTTTAATAATAATGATAAGTAACCTGGGCAAATATGCGGTAACAGCCAGAGGCGTGGCGAGCGCATAAATGTTTCCACATAAAATAGAAGGTAAGAAATAAATTATAAAACGTTTTAAAAGTCTTCCGTGAAATCACAAACTGGGTAACATATGTTAAATATTTCAATCATTAGATATGTTTCCACAGCTGTTTCAGTCAAGTGAGTACGACGTGCGGAATAAATGTTTTTTAATGCCAAAAACAACCGTTCGACATCTAGCGATGTTATATTTGCATATTTAAAATAATCTTTGAAACAACTTCATGCATCTTCACACGCACCTTCACAAATTTTTCTTAATATAAGAAAGTCGGAGTCTTTCTCTAAAACACTTTCAAATTTTCGTATTACACACCAATTTGTTTCGCCTTCTACAGCGCATAACTGTGCGCGAACATCATTCACAATTTGAACAGAATCCACTAGCGACATCGAAACATTTTGTAATTTTTCTATTCCCTCCGCTAGTTCGAAGTAATTGTTGTGAATAGTTTGTAAATCTCTTTTAACTTGACCACCTTGAAATATTTCCTGGCTTTTCTTGATTGCTGCAGCTTCTGTCGGATTGAATTTTAAAACAACCTTCTTTACTTGATCAAAATATTTGCTGTAGTAAAACGCAGCCTGCAACCATGTTCCCCAACGTGTAACCATCGGCTGTGGTGGTTCAGGTAAATCAGGACACAGTTCGTGAAATAGTCGGGTACGTTTCGGGGACTTTAGAAACACTGCCTTTGTACTAGCAATCAATGCAATCGTTTGTGCCGCAAGATTTAGAGTATGGATTTTACACGTTACATGTAAGAAGTTACCACTGTGTTCTTTAAGAGATTGGCCCAAAGAACGCATGTTTGCGGTACCATCACTCATAAACATTAAAGGTTGCTTAGTTGAAACTTCAAATTTGTTCAATGAGTTCACGAGCAAATAGCACTACATTTCGTATCGATGTCCGACTAGGTAATTTACAGTCCGCATATTTATTCCAGAAGGAAACAAATGCTTCTTTGTCTAGTAAAGGAAACGATAGATTACATAAAATAAGAGTAACACATAAATCAAATGAAAATTTTTCTTGGTCTCGTATGCCACTTTTTGCAGAAGAATGCTGTTTGCTTTCGATGTGACATTGACAATGGCTTCTGGACCAACACATTAAAGGGATTTTACAAACTAGACATTGAATTTTAGCGCCATCACAAATTAAGTCCGGCATGTCCACTATAAAGTTTTTAATTGTGTCTGCCATTGGTCGTTTTCGCGACGTACCTAACTGCGACATTTTTAAAGCAAACGTAAGCGTACAATTACGAAATAAGTTACGACAGCCTACATATACGCAGAACTACTCGCATACAGCATCGATTTAGTACTGACGCTGTGAACGCGTGAAATAAATAATCGCCGACTCTGCACCACATATCTACTACACTGATTCTTACCGCTGTTTGCCCAATGATAAGTTTACTGTTCAATAGCGTAAACCAAATTGGGGACCAAGGAAACCAAACATTACGAACTATGCCAAAAGATACTGTATATCAAGGACATCTTCAGATCTGATAGACACATGTGATCCACTGTCGGAATAAGGAGGGTACAATTTGGTGGTAGATACATTGCTTAAATGCTTTTGTTTTTAATATATACGGTACTGGAATCATAGAAAGAGCAAGAACATCTTATATCAATCCAGTGGTCATCGTCGAGAAAAAAGGCAACTCCATCCATTTCTGCCGCGACGCTCGTATCCTCAACAAGATCACCAAGGAGCATGAAACACCAGAGACCATCGAAACGTTGCTGATAAGATTCTCCAACTCAAGGGTTTTCTCAAAGCTAGACTTGCAAAGTTCTTTCTGGCTCATTCCACTCCCAGAAGCAAGTCGTAAATTCTATGGTTTCTCCATAAATGGCACAATATACCAATTCCGTTGTGTACCATTTGATCTATCAACCAGTTCCAATGCTGTTACATTCGCCATGAAACACATTCTCGATGATGTTCTCTGGAAGGTCGATTCATCAGTGAATGAGGCAAAGTTAAAAAAAGTCAGGTTATTTACCGCATCTTTCCAGAGCTCCGGATTGGCACGCCAATCCGGGGTATAAACATAAATGACTATATCTCTACTAAGTTACAATAATAGCAATAACAAAAATATAGGAGTTGGAATTTGTAGTTCATTGCCCGCCATTTCGTATATTTTTTCATTTCCCAAACGGTAAAACATCATACTCTCATACGTTTTTTCTTTCATCTCCATTCCCCACCCCCATTCCCCATCCCCCCTACTTTCCTCCAATTCCGATTCCTTTTGTTATCTTTATTACCTCATTTCCGCAATTTTCCAACTTCAACTTCGCGAAATATTAAAGCTATCGTCGGTTACTTCGGCCGCATTCCCGCTAGATGGCGGTAAATGGAGCATCGCCACAGTAAAATCCTTCCGCGACTCTTTATGTTGGATTTTCAAGCTGGAAAGTGGATGGAAGGTGGGGTTGATGCGAAGGGGGGGTGTGAAGAGGAAAACAGGAGTTCGCAATCCATTGAACGATAGGTCTTAGGGGATTCGAGGCATTCGTATAGTTGGAGGGGGTTTAATGAGGCGGAATGGGTTTTTATAAGGACGGTTTGGTGGAAAGTTGCGGGTGGATGTATACTTTTCCGAATAGACAGTAGAAAAAGGAATAAGAATTGTACTAAAGGTAGGAGGAGCAAGAAGAAGGAGGGTGTATTTTGAGGTGGATCTGCATACATATAGAAAAGAAAAAACAAAAGTGAATCTTCTTTTTATTTTTGTCTGGATCGAAAGCTCTTGGAAGATAATGACATGGGATTTCATATTGTAAAACACCAGATACTTTTCACGCGAAGATAAAAACACTACGATGCATGAAAAAGCAACCTACATTGAAATTAGTAAATTGTATTCTGTTCAAGAGGAAATATTTAGGTAAAAGGAAAAAAAATAGGAAAGGAGGTGTTATATTTATATTATTACAATAAAATATTATTTATCATTTAATTAATAGTGTTAATTAGTCTAATATGAGTTTCACAAGGCTCAATATTGTGACCAATTTTATATCTCCTTTTCATTAACGAGCATTCAGCATTGAATTTTTAATAGTGTATCTATTTCCCCTCCAATATCTTCAGACAAAAGTCTTATGACTTATGACATATTAAAATATTAACGTACATATCTATCGGAGTGGAACAGCTAGCAAGTTTAGATGAAACAACATTTTTAAGCTTAATCTTCGATAAGTGTCTCATTTGGAAAAGAACGGGCTCATTTCCATCAAATTTAAACCAATCTCATCATGTATCACCAGTTAGAACAGAAGAAATGCAAATAAATGTATTGGTTTATGTTGGATCCATATACTTCAGTTAGAACTGTGGCAGAAGATATGGGAATAAATAAATCAACAATTCAGAGGATACTAAAGTTTCACAAATATCATTTTAAAATTTAGTAGCTGCATGCATTAAGGCCTACAGATTTTGAACAGAGACTGGGATTCATTGCTGTAATAATAATAATAATAATAATTCATGCCTTCACATCCCCTAACACCTTTCGCCAATTACAGGGGGCAAATGAAACATATTCGTCGCGAAAGATAGACCTTATGACATCAGGAGATGGGAAGAAAGATCCTGGGGATAGCAGCCGATCGAAATAAAAACTTCCTTTTATGATAGATCTTATATTACGATGATTAACAGACGGTGACTCGGGAATAAAATTCTAGAGTCGGTAAAAAGAGTGAACAATAAAATTACTACCGGTGAGTTGCAAGAAATTCGACAGAACATGCCCGTCTTCTGTTCGTTAAACTCAGTCGAAAGTAACTCTATGCGACAAAGTATTTAAATTTGGGAAATTATACGGTTTTTCGGTAATGAGTTCATAAAATCGGCAATTTCAGCCGATAAATCTGTTGCCAGTGAACGATGAAAACGTCGTCAGAACAAGCCCGACTTTCGGTTGTCAAAATTCAGCTGATAAGCTGATTAAGTCGGGAGCATCACCCAATGAATCAGGATAGCAATCACAGAACGAGCCCATTCTTTTGCCATCACGACTCAGCTAGCAATAATTCCATTCGGCGGGCCTAGTCCCTTCAGACAGTAAGTTGTTCTGTCATTGAAGGAGCGGTTAGGAAAAAAATCTCTCTCTATTTCAGAATGTAATTCTGGTTGGTTTTATATACAAAATATCGGGATGATGTATGGGTTTCTTGTACATGACGTAGACGGCTAAGAACAATCTAAAAATAAAATGTTACACAAGTTTACAGTTATCGATCGGGGGGTTATACACTGATAGTCTAAAAGTTATATATATATATATATATAAGAAAAATAAGTGACAAGAATAAAAATTAACAAAATCGTAAAAATAATTTAAGGAATTCAGACAATAATTTCAATATTTTCTTGTTCTTAAAAGTCTTTAAATTTACAGAACAACATTTACAAAATCTTCTAGGTAATCTTTTTGACGAATGCAACGGTTATTCAAAAACGTAATATTTCAATTGTGAAAAGTGGTAGCGAATTATACAAAATCCTCTTTCACTTACGTAATTGCAAAGTAGTGCTTATAATTTTTTTTGTAATGATATTTAAGGATTCAGTTACAAAATTGCTATAATTACCAAAAGAATTACAATCTACCTTTACGTTTTTTTCCGGACGCAAAATATCCAACACAAACTATCTACCTGGTACCCCGTAGTACGTATCTGCATACAAATTACTTTCGCAATGAACGTGGAGCGGGATAAACAACACGCGAAAATCACTATTCAATGCAGAACGACTATACCGAGAATTATAATGGTAATTTCGTTCATTAGAACAGCGCCATCTAGCCCTAGCAACAAAAAAGGAACACCTCCCGGGAATGGGTCGGCGTTCCCCGGCTCGTAGCATCTAGCAGCCCATAAAATTAGCCTCTAAACGTATTCATTACCGGCGGTACTAGAATGCCGGAAAAGGGACGGTGCCTAGGTCATTAGCGGACCCGCGTAATTAAGAATTTAAACAGTATTCGGCGTTTCAGACAAATGACGGGGTATGGAGCGGGTGGAGGAATTGGAGTTAGAATCGTTAGCCGTAAAATGAAGCTAGATGGCGCCGCTAGCGTTCGATCGAATTGTTGATTTTTGGTTAAGGTGATTAGAGAATCCACAAATGATGATAGCCGTGTTGTGGGTAGGGATTAAACGGTAATTGCGTGTAAACGACGATTCGTAGGTGTTAAACCAGTTGCTCTGCAATGCAATTAGGGCATTGTTAAGGTTAAGGGTACGTGAATCGAATTCTAGTGGAATATTTAAAGGAAAAATATAAATTCTCTTTGATTTTTCAAATTTACAGTCGTTTTTCGAAATTTTGAAACACGTGAATGGAGTTATCTACTGAATTACGAAAAGATGCAAAAAACGACTGTGCGACTGCAAAAGATGATAAAATTTTACTTTTAGCGTACAAAGATATTTGAAAAAAAAGAAGGAATTACTGGCAATAGCAGTGGATGTAATTTGCACAAAGATATTTATTTTCAATGTGTGTGTATTGATTGATTGATTGATTGATTTTCTTACCAAAGCAGGGCTGGTCTTTACATTCCTAACACTGGAGCTTAATAGCCTATTGTATTATTCCTGCTTCGGTTTTGTTTTACTTGAACAGGTTAGTTCCCGCAATCAGGTTTAAGAGCCTATGTAGTAAATCTTTCTCCATTGGTAGTTCAATTGTGCTTTGCAGAGCGAATCTGCACATTCGAAAATAATATGAGGGGCTGTTTCATCCTCCTCATTGCAAAGTCTACATAAGGGTTCATCTTTGTAGATCCTCATCTTATGCAAGTGGCCTCTCAAACAGCCATGTCCTGTTAATCGACAAGTTGCTGCCCTATGCTGTATCTTGCTTAATTCAAGCAGGTCAGCATTCAGATGTTGCGATGGTCTTCCCATCATCCGTTTGCTGTGCTTTTGTCCAGCTGCATGTTTCCAATTTAATTGGTGTTGTGTTATAATCCACTCATTAATTGCACCACGCACTGCACTCTTGGTAATACCTAGACCCGGTTCAGGGCCTATATAATTAATTTTTGAGCCTTCCCTCGCTAGCTGGTCTGCAATTTCATTGCCCGCTATGCCCCTGTGCCCTGGCACCCACACCAGTGCGACCTTGTTGTGTTTAAACAGAACCATTAGGGTTTGCAGGCACTCCCATACTAGTTTAGAGGTTATAGGATAAGATGCTAGTGCCTTTAAGGCTGACTGTCAGAGAGAATGCAAATCGTCTCACCCTGCGGTCGCCGACGCAGACTCTCCCACGCGCAGGTTTGTATAGCGTATATTTCTGTTTGAAATACTGTGGGGTATCGCCCAAGTGGTACACATACTTTGTATCCCTGGTTTTCCTCATATACACCAACGCCAGAAGTAGTACCTGTTTTGGACCCATTTGTGTACCAGACTAGGGTTTTCGGTTTTCTCTCCTCTCCATCCCTCCATTCTTCTCAATTCAAGAAAACTTTGAAAGGTTTGTTATAGGAGATCCTGGAGATTGTTGTATCATTACCCATATCATAGATAGGGTTTGTTACTACTGCTTCTATTCTGGTGTGCCCAGATCCACTGTGGGATCTCCAGTTGCTAGTATTTTTCAGTCTGTATGCACCCATTCTAGCTTCTCCCTTGATATAAATCTCAAGAGGAGGTAGGTTTAGGATGGTTTCCATAGCAGCTGTTGGAGTGCTTTTAATAGCTCCTCTTATACATAGACATGCCAGTCTCTGAATTTTCTAGAGACTAGTTATCGCGTTATGCTTCTGTGTGATCTTAGGCCACCAAACCAGGCAGCCATAAGTTATCATGGGTCTTACCACCGTAGTGTACAGCCAGTACGTCATATGTGTAATTATTTTTGTAAAGGAACATTTACAGAAGCTGTGTCATAAGAGCAGCGGTATTACGTAATGGCCTGGTCGAAACACTGTAATTGTATTTATATCCATTTCTAATTTTACACTAACTTTAGCCTTAATTTCAAGGTATTATTTTAAATAAAGATATATTGCCGAATCATTTGTAGTTATATGTAGTTGTTGCAAGAAATGAAAAATTATATTGAAGTGACAAACATATGGAGAGGAAAAAAATAATTATAACAAACTAACAGCAATATTGCGTAGAAATATAGAAAAAGAAAGAAAACTTACTCTCTTTCAGGATCATATTCTGGGTGTTCTTCCGGATTACTTAACCTCAAATTTCTTCTAATGTCGCTGGTGATATTCACTTTCCTTGTATGCGATAGAGCTCCAGGGAGTAATATTGCAATTTCTGCAACAATAAATTTGAATTAGTTAAATTTGAAAAGGAAATAGAGAACATGTTTCGGAAACAACAAATTTTGACAATCTTTTTTTTTAATTTGCATATTACATTATATCACACATCTACTGTGTTATTATTATTATTATGGCTTTGGCTGACGACTTTCTTTGTTGAAGACGTTTGTTAACTTGATTCAAGAAAATCTTGCAGAAAATTTGAAGAAAGGAATTCTTAATATAAGCAAAATGCCGTTATGACACAAAACAATATTTTCTTAAGGATAGTAAATAGCATTTATTTACTTGGAATTCTTAAATTGCATATTATTTATGTCCACATTATTAATTGCACTTACATTGTTTAAAACAATACGACATATCCGTATATAATGCAGTAAATTATTCTCATTGCTTGTGATTTTAAAGAGATTAAGGCTGGTTATCTATAGAATAATGTTCAAACAAAAATGAACTTTAATGTAGAAGTACACATGAAAAGAGTGCCTAGAAACAGTAACCAAGATAATGCCGATATATAGCTCATACTATTGATAGAATCACTCCCGGTAAGAACAACGCGTTTTCCTCCTGCCCACATTGCTGTTCATTTCTCAGTTTATGCCACTAATCTTCAAAAACAGCACTGAAATATTTCCTGGCGCCACCTAGTGTAAAGGGATATAGTGATGTCGTCTTAGAAACAGAAACCGGAATACAGATGCCATACTTACCCATACAATGATATAACCTTTAGCGTACAACATTTAGCGTACATCATAAACAAAATCTATTTTTCTGATGCAAGAAACCATTTCTCTGTATGCAGGTGCTCGTATTTCCGTGCATATCGTTTTTTGTTAGGTGGGTTTCTTGTTGGTACGGCTGGGCATACGGTGTGTTATATTTTTTGCTACACGGATAAGCTTATATTTGGTACTGTCAAGAGAGGAAAACCATGACTGAGTTAAAGGAATTATCTCTTGTTTTACGGTCTATTAATGATGTCTACAAAGGCAAAAAGACGTTCAGAGGCACTTAATGTCAAAAAAGAATCCCTTTACATTATTCTACAAACTTTGTTAGATTTATCGAAAAACTTATCGGATCCCATTAATATAAATTGAGTTAAAATTCTCGATCATGATCGATTATATTCAAAGAGATTACAACAACATACATAGTTGCCTATTATTCTTATTTATTTATTGTTTATGCAACTAAATAAATAAAAGGAAGTAGATATTAGTGCGAAAGCAATCTCATCTTTAAAGCTATGTTATCACGTGCCCGGTATCAAAATAGTTCCAATTGTAAACATCTGCAGAAGACATCTATCTTCGAAGCTTAATAAGATTTCTCCCTTCCATTGCTTTAAAATCCTCAACGTCTTTCCGTTCCACTACACACCCCGTCTTTTTTTCTATCCTGTCATCTACAACCTTCCATCAGTTCCTTAACCAACCTTCAATCTCCAACCACCCTTCGAAATTCCAATATATAGCACCACCCTGCAATCAGTTGACAATCCCTTAAATCTCCACTCGCAGGAATGGCGAGAAAAGAGAAGGAAGTGTGAGGGTGATTGTACGTATTACAAATCCTTTCTTTCCATCGTGTCACTCATTCTATTCCCGGCGGCAAATTACGCCGCAGCAAGAACGCCATTTCTAGGCCGCTGCGACCGCAAATGACAAGCGTATTAACTTCTACCCACCGTCGTAGCGACCTTCTAGCAGCGTGCCGGTAGAAAAGCTTACAATTTGCTTAATTAAAACCGGACCACAAGCGTCGGGCACCTTGACGCGACCGGATTCCGGAGCGGAATCCGGGTTTGGAGATTCCGGAACGAGTTGGAGGAAAGTCGAGATGATGAAGAAGGAGGTTTTACGGTGCTATCCTAAATGGAGGTGAATTTCTCTGTATTTTCTATGTTTGTTGCATTGATTTGATATTCACGAGTCAAATTTGAGTTTTTTTATAGCTAAAATAATAGCTTGAATAAAAATAAGAGCACACTACCAATCAATTGCTGTACATTGATGCTTTTCAATTTATTTGCGTTGTGTTAAACTGTCGTTAACACGGAAAAATAAAAACCAACCTGTTTCATTTTGTAAAAACGCTAGCTTCTGTCGTTCAAAATCTAGCAGGGAGGGGAGGAGAGATTCTATGGGACCTTATAGTGTGTACTTTTGTAATAGTTCATTGTATTCATTTTTAAGTGATGTTAGTTATTGGAAGAAATAGAAAACTTTAAGTATTTAGGAGCAACGACAACAAGAAATCCTGGATCTCAAGACGAGATAAAATGGCAGTAAATGCATGTCAAGAAGCCTGAAAATAAGAACATATAAAACAACACTTAAACTTATAATGACTTTCGCGTGTGAAACATGGAGTCTCAGACAGACAGAAATGAAAGCAATTGAGGTGTGAGAAAGGAAGGTCCTCAGAAGAATTTTTGGTGTTAAGAAAGTGGAAGACGACTGGGTACGTCGAACAAATTAAGAACTTAAGGCAATTTATTAAGATCCAAGCATAACGAGATTTATAAAGGCTCGAAGAATACAATGGATGGGACATGTGATGATGATGGCAGATAATAAAGAACTCAGAAACAAATTCTGGACAGTAGGATCGGAGGAAAAAAGAGAAGAGGGAGACCAAGGGAGAGATGGAGGAAAGAGGTTGAGGAGGATATAAGGAAATTAAATGTTGCCAACTGGAAAAAAGAAACAGTGGACAAGAAGAAGTGGAAGATAATTGTGAACCAAGTCATGGGCCTACTAAGCTCGTAGAGTAGGCTCGTACAACTGCAAGAAATCTTTCTTTTTCCTCTTCCATATGCCCTTTCAGGCATCGGATTTGGGTTACTTTTATGGGTTCTCGTTTACTCGTCTCTTCCATTCTTTTATATTTTCTGTCATTATTTTCGTTTCCTCTAGTGTCTTCTATCTTCTTTTTCCCACCCCTCCTATTTGCTGTATCCGTCTTTTCCTTGATCTGCCCTTTTTTCTTTTTCTGTTATTCTTTGTTTCACGTACTTTTCTTGTTATTCTGTCTGGTTGTATCTTCATCAGGTGTCCGTACCGGTTCATTTGTCTCTTTGTTTTTTCGTTCATTATCGATTCCTGATCATTCCTTTTATTTGTTCCGTTTATTCTACTGTTATGCTTTTCCTGTATTGTCCAATTCTCATTTGCATATATTCTTATTGTATATCAATCTAAGATGTGGGGTGAAAGAAATATACAAAAGAGGCGAGCGCTACATGAATACTTTCGCCTGATTTTGCCCTGGTATGCTTTGCCAATACGAGGTGCTTTAATTTTCTCCTCATATCTTAATTTTTTGTTTTAGGCCATGCTTTTATAGACAATAATAAGGATTTGGACCAATGAAAGACTTATTTACTGCGTTTTGTCTTGCAACAGTGTTTTTACATCCAATTTGCCTTAGACTCTGTACACATTTGTGAGGTTCTCTCTGGCGGATTACTTTAAAGCAAAAACTTCTGCTTCAAATATGTTAGTTTGAGGTTCCACAGGCACCTTTAGATGGTAGTAGGAAGTTCTTATTCCTTTTATTCTCAAATTATCTGTGTACCTTGCCAAAATCCATTCAGTAGCTGCAGTTTTCAGTGACCACTTTGTAAGGCTGATCAATATTGTATTGCATTGGCATCGTGTCTTATGTAATACGAAGGTAGATTGACAAGTTTCCGGAATCACTGTTAGGGGGTTACTTTTTTCCAAATACTTTATGTCGTTGTGTTGGCAATTCTTTCATATCAATTGACTGCAAGTGTAAAATAGTTCTGTCAAATAGTCTGGTTTTGGCAAGCATTGAAGTCAAGTACCTTCTTGTGTTTTCAATTATGGATAAAAACGAAGTTCGAGCGGTCATCAAATTTTTCTATTTGGAAGGGAGAACCGCAACGGAAATCAAATCAAGGTTAGATGCCGTTCTTGGGGATTCATCACCGTCATTTTCCATCGTGAGTTTTTGTGTTTCGGAATTCAAGCCTGGTCGCACGCATACAAGTGATGAACCACGTTCAGGACGTCCGAAAACGACTACCATGCCAGAAATTGTTGATAAAATCCATTACATAGTTTCTCAGTCGATTATTTCGAAATGTCTGCGAGGAATCCAACGGATTTTAAGGGACGATTCTTGACCATCACGGATTCATCACTATACACCAGAAACAAAAATGCAATCAAAACAGATTGAACGCGGTGAATCGGTTCCGAAGAAGGTAAAGACCATTCACTCAGCTGGAAAGGTGATGGCATCGGTTTTTTGGGACGCAAAAGGAATTTTGCAAATTGATTATCTTGAAAAAGTAAAAATTGTTACTGACCAATATTACACAACACTTTTGGACAAATTGAAAGGTGTTGTTTCACCACAATAATAAGCCCGCTCATTCAAATGCAATTTCTCAGCCAAAATTGACAGAATTGAAGTTCGAAATCCTTCCGCATCTGCCTTATTCGCTTGATCTGGCTCCCTCGGACTTCCCGAAACCCAAAAAACATTTCTGGGTGGAAAGAGATTTTGGTTGAATGAAGATCTGATAGGGGCTGTAAAACGATTATTTTGGGAATCTCGAAGAAAGTTATTTCCGGAAGGGAATCGAGAAACTAGAGAAACGTTGGACCAAGTGTGTTGAGCTTCGAGGGGATTATATTGAAAAATAAAATATAACTTGGATCCGATTTTGTTTTCATTCTCATTCCGGAAGCTTTTCAATCTACCCTCGTATGCACTATGTGATTTACGCTGGGATCTTCAAGGGTTTTGCGATGTCCTCTAAGATCAATTGGCTTTAACCCCTTTGTTTTGTAAAGAGTTAAGAGTAACGTTATTCCCAGCAAGACTTTTAGTTTGTGCGACAAGTTCCTATAACACCTATAATGTTGAGTCATGCAAGCTTCTGGATTTGTTGAAATTGTTGTTACACGGTCTTTTAGGGGTAAAGATTCCTGTCGAAGACCTACACGAACTCTAGTGCATTTATTTAACAATGCAGTCGAGTTTTGTCTTTCTGAAATCTCTGAAGAAACCAAACAACAAATTAAAGAAAATTATCACCGTTGTGAAAGGATTTATTATACCGTTTGGCTAATTTGTAGGTAAAATATCACCCTGAGTAGCAATATAATTTTACTTGCAATTTCACTTTCTCCTGTTCTCATACTCAACCCTCCAAAAATGGAAACGACGGGAGAACGAAATTGATCGGACCATCTCTTCCGGAAAGAATAACGTTTGGCATTGGCATTGCGTGTCAGGCTACGCGTGTAGAGCAGTATAGATGTATTAAAGAGGGGATGAAACAATCTGTCCGGTGCCCGGAAACTACTTTCTAGACGTTCCGGCCTCTTTACTCGCAACACTTCCGGAGACGCGATGTCATTTCTCGAATCGGCGCTGTTCATCGCCGCAGAAAGGGTTGCTGATTGGATGGCCGTCGGAATATCCCAGTTTTGTTCGCTTTTTGTATTACGAACGGAAAACGAAGTGATAGTAGTGGCCGTAAGCGGAGGAAAATTGCTCAGAGTCTTTCCCTTTTTAAGATGAAGCTGAATATAGGTTGACTGTTATAGGATGTTATCCTCTTCTACGAAACGTGTAAAAAATTTCTAAATAATATGGATTTGCTCAAAAAATGTAAGTAGTAAGACAGAGTTTTTATATTCATTTTATTGATATGAAATATAGAATACTGATTCAATATATCTCTTAGATTAGAGGATTAACATATCGTATTACTAACAAGGGAACGTGGCTAAGTATTTCTCACCGATTTAGTGTAACAACAACGGTAACTTTCTTAGCTGCGAGATTGGGCAACATTAGCGGGGTGTAAATCGGCCTAAGCTCGGCATTACCCTTCGCTCTCTGACTCAATAACTCAGAAACTATAAGAGATATCAAACAGGTTAAGACAAAATTTAAACTGTTT